>OY812999.1:26177399-26542399 GCA_963681545.1 Germaria angustata | reverse complement strand
TAATTTTCACACAAACTGTGTATTATTTTAGTTTTTTGTTTTTGACATTTTCAAATTTAAAATTTTATGACATATATCTTTATGACTACCATTTGAATCCCCCATATATTTTTTTAATTCTATATGTTTACTTATTATTTAAGTTTTAATTCTTTATTTTTATTGTTACATTTATAATAAATGTAAATATCCTGAAGATTCTAGTGGAAGATTATCGAAATATTAGCATTTAAATGTAAATTAAAATACCGTAAGCTTAAATAATAAATAAATACAATAAAATATTTTTTTAATTGCTCCCACAAAGTGTAATTTGATGTATGATATATTTTTTATTTATTCAAATTATTCAGGATATTCTCCAAATCAAAATAAAAAGATTCATATCAAATAGATGTTGTTTATTTAGTTGTTTTTTATTAAAATTATCTAAGACTGTTATGGCTGTATATTTTTGAAATTTTCATATACATTTGCATTTTGTATTTGGAAATTTATATATGTCTGAACAAATAAGACGGTAAGCTTTGATGAGCTTTTTAGTAAAAAAAGTCAACTATAGACAAATTTTTTAACCATCCGATGTGTGAAAGACTACAGAGTCATATAGAGTTTCACCAAATCTGAACTAGTCGAAATCTCCCACTGTGCAACATAACCTCCAACACTTGTAACAGCCAAACAATGAGAAATGAAAAAATACATCCGCGTAACGCGAATATATTAAAGAAAATCGACAAAAGTTGAAGACTAGTAAATAGCACAAATACACCTAATACATGTATGTATATATAGCCATATATATGTACTATATGTACGTATGCATGTGTATTAAGACTTAAGGAAATTTTTTAATTTGAAAAACGGATGAAAGTGTTTTTGAAGCCTTATCTTTAATGTTTAACAATACGCTGAAATGCTAGAAATCCAAATAAAAAAACATAATTATGAAGCTCTTAAGAATATTACACAAAAGTCTCGAAAGAGCCATACAAGTACATACAATCATTGGTCACATTTCATTATGTATGTACATTTTATTATATGTTGTTTTTTAAATAAACTTCAAATACTCAAATTTAAATATTTAAAACATTTATATGGTTTTTTATATTAACTATAAAAATAAGCAATTAATAGCCAAATTATAACAACGTTAACTTTCGTTGTTACTTTCACGTTCCAGGAATGTTGCCATATTAACTACTGTTTGTTTGTATACACTGATTATGCATGGATGTGAATGTATATGAATACAAACTGTGTTGCTAACTCATATACAAGCTGGTGCAATAGTAATGTCATAATTTAAATTACCAGCCATTTTCGCAGATGGCACCAAGTGTCAAAATGCTTTGACATTTAGTATGTAGATTTACTTATAGAGAATTAGTTGTCAACAGGTCATGGAGCGATGCGCGCTACAAAAGCGTGGAATTATTGTGACTGCTTACATATATGACAAATTTTTAGTCTGTTGTTTTAAGGCAGCATGAAATATCCTCGTCGGCTTCCTCGTCGTCGTGTTCCATATATTCGAAGAATTAAGCGTTTGACTGAGCAACTCGTACAATTTGGGTCCACTACAGATGTTGCAAGAAGTGGTCGGCCTCGTGTTGCTCGTTCGACAGAGAGCATCGCTGCTATTGCCGACGACGTCAGAGAGAATCAAAAAACACCAACGAGACCACAATGCACACAATTAGACATTAGCAGACGATCGATACAACGAATTTTGGTGAAAGAGTTGAAAATTTTTCTCAACAAAGTAAAAACTGTTCACGAATTGCTGCCAGATGACCGTCGGACAAGGTCAACTTACTGTCATACTCTGTTAAATTTTGTGCAATAAGAAGAATTTAGTAACAAAAACCATAATGAGCGACAAAATCCGTTTCCACTTAAATGGCCGTCCAGATTACCAGATTTAACAGCACCAGGCTCCTTTCTTTGAAATTTTTTAAAATCTCACGATTACCACAACAGACCAAAAACCTTGAAAGTCTTGAAAGCCAACATGATGAATAAATCGCCAATTTGGAGCTAGATGTTGTGCGAGCAACAATTCAAAATTTTGAAAAACGAGAATAATAAATATGACATTGACATTACTTATGCGCCACCTTGTACTTGAAAGTGTGACGGTATCAAACAATATTAATAAGTTTATTTTACAATATATGAACACTTTTTCTCTCCAAAAATTCATAATTTTTATTTTTCGTCCTATTTGCAGGTTTGGTTTAAAAATCGCCGAGCAAAATGGCGCAAACAAAAACGAGAGGAACAGGAACGTTTGCGTAAACTGCAAGAGGAACAATGTGGCGGCAATTCAAATCCAAACAGTAATGTAACAAATAACTCGGGTATAGTAAATCTTAAATGTGCGCCCGAGGATTTCGTAACACAATTGCAAATAAAATCAGATCCCAATTATAGTGATGGTGATGAGTCCGATTTGGAAGTAGCATAAGAGTAACCCTAAACAAAACCAATGCAAAATAATTGGAAAAAAATATATTTTCAGAGCTAAAATACATTTTTTTATTTGTTTTTTTTTTCAATGCACCAATTGTATATATTTAAAACATCATCTAAAAAATTGTAAATTTGTTTAAAGAAGTAAGAATATCATATTCCCTTTAAATAACCAGAAATATGTAAACCTTTTTATACTTATTTGAAATGAAAATTAGTAATAAAAAAACGTGCTCCTTCCCCGCCTCCTCTCTCCGCAAAACTCCTAATCTTTTGATAACAATTTATTTGTAAATATTAGTTTTTGTTATTTTATATAAATATATATTTTTAATTTATAATAAATGTAATTTTTGTTAAATATTTTAATAATTTATCATAATTTTAGTGTCTTTAGTGTTGAATAACAAATTTAAAAAGAATACAAAACAAAAATACAAATAACAATCATTTGACTTTTGATTTAATGAAATGGTTTATATTTATTCTCATTTTCTTTTATTGGATTAAAATTTTTTCCCTTTAATATATGTGGGCATTAATTTTAAATTTGTCTTAAAATGCTTAATTTATAATTGAAAATTAAATGTTTGTTGAATAAAAAGTCAATGTGAGTTTTTAGTGTAAGTCTAAATTAAATACTGAAAAAAGGAAAATAAAAACGAAATGATTACAAGAAATTAAACTGAAGCTATGATTTTCTTTTGATTTTCATTATATCGCCCATTCTTGTAATAAGAGCCTGCGAGGGACTAAAATTTATAGAGAATGCTTAGAAATCTGAAATGATCATCTAAATGCAAAAAAGAGTAAAAGCTTTAATAACATGAAACCTATTGTCGGGATAGTGTCTAATAAGAATTTTGCATTTATGTCTACACAAATTATCGATTTTTTAATTATTAATACTCCCATTTGAAGGCGTAGATGCCAAAACTGAACATCAATCTTCTGCCACACCCTTTTGAGATTCTATAATAAAGTCTTTGTTTTTAATACTCATTTAGAAGACTAAAAGTTTTTGGTCCGACCATATACAAATATTAATCAAAAACTTCAATGTGTAATTTTTTGGCTGCCACGCTCTGTTGCACTTTGTGTTAACGACATTCATTCTTGGTTATATATTCTTGAAATATATTAATTTGTTTATGTTTCGATATGTTTAAAAGACATGTATGAGCCCAAGATTCCAGAGTCGCCAAACTTTGCTGATTTTCTAACAAACAAAATGTGTTAAACATGGTAGAGTTGATATCGACCATATCTGTTATCCTGGGCCGACGGCTAGTTCGGGTTATCAGGTGCTAAAGGTACAAACAAATTTTAAATTCTGACGAATGATTTTTATATATCGTTTATAGAATATTAAAAATAATAAATAAACAGTATTGCTAAGCAGTTCCTGTGAACGATTATGGTCGCCAGGTGCCACAGGATTAGCATAGCTTTACCTACATATATTCCAAGTCTTGGTTTTCATTAATGAGCGATTCTAGGGGCCTAATTTCCTCCAGACACAATTAAAACATCACTATAAGTATAAAAAATTTTTATGAGTTTTTCTACAATGTTTCCGATTTGCTATTGATATGGATCACTGTAGGAGACGTTACAAGAGTGCCAAATCGGCTTAAAACATAGAAAGGAATGTCTGTTTTATCTATAGACTAGTACAAAGTGCTTATCATTGGAAATTATAAAATGTTTACAGGATTGATAAAAATATTAGCAAAACGTGCAGCTGCTACACAACTCACATCGAAAGAAAAAACCTATAATATTACGGAAACTTTATCCGCAGCACAATCATCGACATCTGAGATAGAGCGAAAATCATCTATTTTATGACCTTTAAGTTTAACGACGGTTCTCTTAACTGATTCTGTTGCTCTAACCAACTTAGCTAAAAATTAATTAAGTAATGATCACAGCAGTGTTACGTGAATATTTTTAATCAAAAAGATTACCTTTATTAGGATCCAGAAGGATTATTATAATGAAAATCGTATGATGCTTTTAATTAGTATCATTTCTGATTTTCGCTTATAGCAAAATCAATTTTGCAATACCCATACAACTTATTCCAAAAGCAGTTAATAAAACACTTCTTCTGCAAAATTATGTGTTTTTCCTTGAATCTTTTTTTAACCGCTAGTTAAGGACAATATGGATTTGATTAATAAAATAGCAAATTGTTAACATTCAAATATTTGTGGTGCTAACAACCCTGATTATTGCCGCGGAATCGCAATTCGCTCTGAACTTTCCAGAGTGATAGAAAGCATGATCCACTACCCTCTTTTGTGGTGCTAGAGTCCAACAACTTATTTAGTGACCGCCTGTTTGTGTTTCCACAGGACCCGGTCTACAGAGAACCTTCTTTCACTCCTATAAGAGAAATGGTATCATTCAATTTACCATTGCGGTGAAAGTAAGGTGGTGGGTCTAGAAATTTTGCAGACATTTGACAGAGTCCAGCATAGAGCACTTCCAGTAAAACTTAATGCTTTTCGTCTCGGTGATGACTTATATCGGTTTATACCGAGCTTCCTCAGGGATTGAGAAAATAAAAGCAACTGGTTTTCTTGGCATGAAAATCGATGACGCTAAAGAAGCATTCAAGTGCCTCGGTATAAGAGATACTTTAGTCCATCTGATCTGCTTGATCTTCATGTCACCTACATCCATCCCTAAATGGAATATAAGTACGATGTATGGTGCGTTGCTTCAAAGTTTATTTTAGAGTTACTTGAACGCGTACGGGAGAAGGCGAAAGAGCTCATCGGTGACACTAGTGTTGCCAACTCTATGGGCAAATTGGATCATCATCGCATTGTGAGATGTATTTGGTTATTTTATCGTTTGAGCTTGTTTACGAAACCAGCTCCTTTTTACGAACTATTCGTGGTTCATCGTACATTCGTGGAGACATCGTTCTTTAGACGGGCAATTCGTATATGGAATAACCTGCTTCAAGTCATATATCCACTGACACCACTCCCTATATCTACCTTCCCATTGCACAAGTAGGGGTCATCAGCTGGGTGTTGGTATATTAAAAAGAAGTATTGAGTATCAAAAATTTAAATACTCGACACTTGCCACCTAAAAGTGGTCCGATCATATGATAAAAAAAAAATTAATTTTATTTCTTCAATTCGTACTTTATTACACCGTGTTCATCATCGTCTACAAGTAAAGCACTCTTATAGTATCGAGCTAGCTACTTTCCATAATTATTGAAATGTTCGCCACAGTATCATATGTACATAACAATCAAGAGTCAGAATATAAGTAAAGTTATATTAAGTTTTTGTTGCCAAGTTTGTGGGGTTTGGCGAAGCGCTATATTGCATCTTTAGGACCTGAAAATTCCGAATTGGCGTCAGTCCAAAATAGTAGATATGCACATAACATCATGGTGCAAACCAACTGTACCCTGTGCAGCACATTTTGTTTGTCAGAAAATAAGTAAGATCTGGCGGTCCTGGGATGTATATCTATTCACAAATTTCATTCATTTTGTATTTCTTTATTATGTTGTCAAATACTTGTAAATAATTATTACTGCTATTATTATTACAAACATAAGTATTATGAGAGAAAGGGATGGCGTAAAGAAAGAGACAGAGACAGGTGGGTGGAGAGACGTAGGCAAATGAATAACGATGAACAATGATAAGAAGTAGATCGATAGGTATACAGACATATGAGCACAGTCACGCAACCGCAAGAACTAATAGCTTGTTTCCACGACAATTTGAATCTCCTGTTTCGCTTTCTCAAGCAATTTTATGAATCATGCTGTTTACACGACTCATCTATCCGCTTCGATTTCTTTCCATTAATTTTTCATTCAAATCAAATTTAATATTACGCCTATGAAACACACAAAAAACAATTATATTTTTTAACTTTTCACTTTTAATTTTGCTTTTTTTACAAAAATATTTAATTTTGACAACTAGTGCAGATAAACTTACCATAAAAAATAGAGAAGAGAGGATTTTTTCTTGATTACCAAGTAGATTCAATATGAATCTACCTGCTTCGCTCTCAAAATTTTGTATGGCGAAGCAAGTTGATTCGCTAATGATTGGGGTGTGAAGCAAGAATAGAAAGCGAAGCAGGTGCCGTGGAAACAAGCTATTATAAGGACAACGAAAAACGCGAAGACGATTACTAAGAGAAAGAACACTGAAGATGGCATATAACTGAACCGATCAGTTTACAAACCATGATGTGGGATGACGAAAAATTATTCAAAAATTCATTTATTTTAAAAGTTTTCAGTTGTTTCAAAAATTTTTATTTGCGATTTCGTTATAAGCGTAAAAAATTACAAGCAGATTTATATTTGGCACTTAAAAATAGTTCATTATGTGCGAAAATTCTCTATAACCGAAGTTCGTTATAATCGTAATAATCTCTCGGAAATATTTGTACGAAACTGTTGAGACTAGACAAGATGCTCGTTATACGGATAATTCGTTATATACGGTATACATTATAAGTGAACTCCACGTATTCGCACACTCGTACATTTACAATAATAGACGAACTGTTCGTTACTCTCTCAAATCTTAACTTTACATAAATTTCGTTATTTAAATTTAGAACAATTTTGTGTCATCCCACATCAGATTTGGTTTAATTACGTTTAATTTTTATGCATATAATATTTGCCTTTATTATGATTGTCGACGTCGACGTCACATCAAGTCGGCATCAATATATTGGCAATTGTGAAATCGTTACCGAGAACTATTATATATTATTGATAGGATATTACTACTACTATGGCTTATAAAATTACAATTGGCCATCAATATTAGTTAATTATTGCCTACAACGAGTTCAGAACTGCTGTCTTTTTTTACTGTCGACTTGATGTGACGTCGACGCGACAATCATAATAAGAGGGATTATTTCAACTGATATTTTTGTTGACTGGTACGAGTAGGCCCGAACTAGGGCAGCATCACCATTTAAAATAGTGCAAATATATTGATCCGGACATGGGTCGCATTCGAATCAATACCAGTAATTTGCCATTGCAATAAATTCTCTTTTTTGAAGCCCATTCACCGAATTGAAAGCTATCTTTAACAAAAGTAAATTTTTTAATTGCAGAAATAGTTTCAGTTTTTATCAACATTTTGTCCGCTTAATTTCCTAAGAAGTCGAAAAAATACATTAATGAAGGAAGCAATGAAAATGTCAACCCTTAAGATGAACCCCATTTTTTTCACTGTGTTGATTTCAATGTGATTTTGACTTTGATTCAAAATGACTAAATTTTTGCAATACAGACATCCTTAAAAGCAAAATGGCTTTAGTTCTTGTTAATTTCATGGTCGGCCGGCGTTTTGCCTTAGAAAAGTTGGAAACACTGCAACACAATTTTTCATTTCTGCTTTAATGCACTAAGGCCATTATATTACCCGGCACATACTTCAATATGAATGTGCAGTTGTTGTTCTATCAAATGCAATAATAAAGTGTTTGATTGCCATTTTATCCTTTATGTTCTTTTATGTCTATGCGAAGCGTTTATTTACACTTGTGTGAGCGTAGGTTTACAAATACACAAATATAGGAGTAGTTATGTGTGCGTTCGATTGTCCAATCATTCAATTTATTCAGAACCCTTTTGTCAAAAATTGCATTTATTTTTTACAGGATTCAATTATGAAGGCAAGTTTTACTGTTGTTGGCCCTGTTGCTAGATAGATGTAAAAATGAAAGATTTATTTGCATACACCTGTGCCTTGATTTTAACGATAGAAATTATAAATTTGTATTAATTTATATTTTTGATTTATAATTTCCCACAGTTTATAAAGGATTCATTTGCAAATATTTTACTCACTGATTTCATTCTAGAGAGGTTTGATTAAAGCCAAGTATAAAATAATAATATTGTGTAAGCGAAGGGAGTATTGTAAAAAAATTTAACTTGAATAAAAATAATAATTTGCATTGAAGAAATCGCATACACATTTGAAGTATTTGTGTATTTATTAAAAGGAAAAACGTCTTTTAATATTTAAGTGAAATATATATTCTTTTGTCATGGAAGTCGAATTTTTTTTATTTCTTTTTAAATGAATTTGTTTAATAGACATTTTTGACAAGACCCCAAAGAATTTTTATTGTTCAATGTATCTAATAGCTCATTGAATTTGAAAATAATTGGACAAACATGAGTAATCAGGGTTAACAAAATTTTGTACGGGACATTTAGTCGTCTAATTTAATCTAAAATTTTTATTTGATACAAAATTAATGCAATTGCTATAGGTCTAAGATGTATTAATTGTACTGTAGAAAGGATATGTGTGATTCGTAATTTTGAACTAAAACTAACAAAAATGTAAATACAGTAGACTCACAAAAACGTGAACACTCTTAAACTTTAACTACTTAGGAACTAGAACGGACTACTCTAAATAAAACCGTAACAAAGTCTAAAGGCTGAAGAACGTAAATGAAATTTTTGAACGTTTTTATTTTGTTAAGTTGAAATAATTACTCTGGCTCATGTTTAGGTACTAAATTTGTCAATTCATATTAATAATTTTTTACAATTATTTCTATTAACGAAGAAGTAAGGGGAAGCCAATTACACTAGCAAAACGGAACAGCATTGTTTTCGATGGCCGCCAAGCCATCATCATCAGCGTTTATAGGTCTGCTTTTTATTACTTTTTATGTGAGTGCTAGTGTTGGAGAATATCAATTATTTAACACGCATTTGTAACAAAAAAGACCACAAGAAGTCCATGTTTCCAGATGGTAGCATTTATGATGTAGATATATTGACAATTAGTTGCCAACAGGCCATGGACCCAGACACATAATAGCAAGCACATAGTGTGAGAAATTTCAAAATGAATCTTTTCTATTGAACAGAGCACGTATTAAACATTCCGCATATTTAAAAAAAAATTATTCTAACCTTTTTTTACTGCCAACTGATGAAAATAAATGCGAATATTTTGATTTAATTTTTAGAATTTAATGTATTACATATAGTAAACAGTTACCGTTTTTTCGGAAAATTTTCACAATCTTGAAAATTCAATTAAATTTGTAAACGTGAACATCTTGGACAAAAATTAACTCACGTTTTCGCATGGCTACTGTATAGATTTTAACTTGTGCACTTGATTGTCAATGAATAATGAAAAATACGCTGCTACAAAACCTTTAAGCATTTCTTAGAATAGGTATATTCGAATAATTTCATTCGAGTATTTCGAGTAGTTTAATTTATCAGTATTCCGGAAGTATCTGGATGTCAAGTGCCGGCAAAATAATATGAAAATAGATAACCTAATAACCCTTATTTACGTAGTGATATTAAGCAAAAAAATGATTTTTATTACAATCTATGGGCGTTCATCATTTTACAAATTCTTATTAAAATTGTTTTTTTTTAATTGAATAGGCTTGTTTTCAGCCCTACCCATCCGGCTGTCGTATTATTGAATATATGTAACTATTTAACTGCAGGAGTCGTATTCTACACAGGTAAAGGTTTTATATCAAGATAATACTGAAAGTATTGAGTAGATTTTCAACCAGAATAGGCTGATCGATTTATTATACTTGATTGGTTTTCCTTTCTCTGAACTTAGCCACGTATACCAGGCCAATTTTGAAATGAAATAATACTGTGTACAAAGTAAGCCATTTTGAATGGCATGTGATATCATACAAACACGATTTTACATAGTGTTACAGCTGAGTTTGGGAGATACATCATTATCTTATTAGCCAATATATTGATGGATATAGTCCGAGGACAAAGATTTTAATGTTGATCGAGATGGATTTTCGGCCAAAAAGTTTTCACTAACAAAAGCTAATTTTGAAATATTATGATTCGGCAGTATAATATGCAGTGATTAAATAATGAACAACATATTAAGCAAATTTCAATGAAAAAAAAAACATGACAACCCCTAAAAGAAACAACCTCTTTACACACTGGATGTCTTTCTTTAACGTTTTTGTAACAAAAACACTTCAAAATTTCAAATAAAATCCAATTCAATGAAAGATGTTATTTGCCAAATAATTTAATCAATTTGTACGAGATAATTGTGTGGAAAGGCTGTAAACAAATAATATCAGCATGTAGAACGAAAATGAGCATTTTTCCTATAGCCAATCCAGGGATTCTTACACTCATCCCTTGTTTGCAGACAATCAATTGTGTTGATTCGAACAATTATAACATTGTCATTGTTTAATTGTTTGTTTGCTGACTAAATTTCGCATTTTATACATGTAAGTATGTGCACGTATGTTTGTATGCCTTTGCCTATTTTAGATCCTTCGTTTGGAATGAATTTTGAGTTTGAGTCTTTTGGATACATAGACAAATAGATATTAAATTTCATAAATTACTACAGCAACAACTATTTAAATAGGAGTAGAGACTTTCATGTTCATGAACTTCCAATGGAGGTAAAATTTCTTATATTTTTAGTCCTGACACTGAAAGCAGGTTTTCAAAAGATATTTCGTATTTGTCTTGTGATTGTGGCATTTTGTCGATGGTAATAATACAAGCAGTAGTTTGTGTACAAAATGTTCAAATATTTGTCAAGCATAAAATTGTTCTACTCGCATGTTTAAACAGAAACAATAGTAGTTCAAACAAACAAAAACATGTACGAAAACATATTTTAGTTTTAATTCTACTAATATGCCTCGCACTCATATTTAAAATATATACGTTATTTTTAGTTGATTTTTGAAAATCATGAAGTTACGGGTAATCCGAGATATTTATTTGCCTTTTAAAAGAGTAGGGAGTGTTTTGTTGAAATTCGTCATCGTTTCCCTAGTGCAAACTGGGTTCACTACAGATTTCACAAGAAGTGGCCGGCTACGTATTGCTCGATTGACGAAGAACATCACTGCTGTTGCCAGCGACGTCAGAGAGAATACGCAAACATCAACGAGACATCACAACTTTTTTTCTGCAAGTTGTTGCATTGGGCCTCACACAGCTCGTTATGTTCCATGTTGGCATATGAACAACCAAAGTTAATCATTCAAATTATTTAAAATTTTTGAAAAATTGTTTATTAAAAAAAAGACCCAGAATTAATTAAAATCTCCAAATTGCTTTACAACAAAAAATGTGATTAAAAAAACACGATAAAATTGCTTTAAAATTAACACACAAAAAATCTTTGAGACAAAGTTTTGCAAATGGATTTTGAGGCAATGCATCGAAGTCTGCCAGCCGGTTTTTTTGTAAAAGAAGTTTTGTGCATTCATTTGGCTTATGTTTTGTTGACGATCTTTGAAATCGTCACTCCCTCGGACTCCACTTTTATTCATATAGATGAATTTTGTTAGTGCAGCACAATAAGGAACATGTTTCAGATTTTGGAGAAGCTTATTTCCATTGAAATCTGTGTAAGTGCTCAGGTGTTTTTGGCGGTATAAAGTCCCTCAGTAAGTTTTACCACATTTGCTATATTTATAACAAATACTTTTCCTTGCGAAATATTCAGTCATGAATACTATTTCTTATAATACCCGTAAGAAGCCTGTAGAATAATTTTCACAAAATTTAAATTTAACTTGTCGCAGTTTTCAAAATTATTGGAAATTTTTGGCGATAAGTTTTTCATTTTCTGCTGTAATCGCAGTTTACTTGTATTACACATATTATGAGGTGTTTTTAATCCTTCAATTACTTTATGGTCTTCTGTCACTATAATCAAATTCTCGAGGCGATTTTGTATTAAAATATAAAGATTGTGTATAAAACCTCACCAACATACACATTTGCTGGTTTTCTTCTTATTGACGTGGTATGACGGAAAATCGTTCCAAATATTTATAAACGTGCAAGTACACATCATGTACTTGTAACATGAAAGAATGTACATATTTACTTACACACGAATAATATTATACATTCAAGAAAATAAAATATAATGAATTATGCATGATGTGAAGATAGAAATATTATTCTTTATACATAAACAGTTGCTGGGAAAATTTAATGGACAATTTTAAATAAATTAATGGGGGAAAAAAGGTTTAAAATAAACTAAATTCAAATTAAAAATCTAAACGTTTTTCAAAATCGGGGGAAAAAAACTACAATAAATGAAAGAAATTTAGAAAGTATACAAACCGGACCAAAAAAAAAGAAAACCGAAAAACGATTAAATCGCAGAACCCTAAAAACTATGCTAAAACCTTCAAATACAATAAGAGAATTCTCTATCATATATAAAAAAACTATCATATAAAGCTTACAATGCTTTTATGCAAATAGTAAAACAAAAAATCACAGGTAAAATCACAACAAACAAATTTTAAAAATTAAATTTAAAATTAAAATACTTAATATTCAATTTTATTATTTCGGGATTGCTCCCAGTTGAAGTTCACTGATGATTTGGTTAATACTTATCGAAATATCGATATATAAAGAGCTAAATCTACAACAAACAAAAACGAGTTGTTAAAATAAAAATATTTTTTTAGACTTAAAAGCCATTGTACAGACGCCAATGTCGTTGCCAGTAGTGCAAAAGGAAAGAGTAAAGATTCATTAAAAAAAAAAACAAAATAAGAGAATTAACAACTCATTCCGAGTCGTTATTGAAGGCCCCGAAACACAGTGCTTTATCTTACTCAAGTCAATTACTATAAAATTGAACAAATTTCATGCAATGCATGTGGATAGAATGTGGTTTTCATTCACAATTTACACAAGTTTTATGGACTGCAGAAAATATATGTTAATCCGATATTTTTCTTCTTAATTAAGAATCATTTTTCATATATATAATTTATTGCTTCCTATGAATTGTTATAAAATTCTTAACTTTGGATATTTTGATAGGACTTTTTAGTAGGACTCTTTACTAAATAAATGTGTGCTTAATAAGAAGTGAAAACATATTAGAACTCATTTATCAATTAACGATATTAGCAAAAATTGATTAAATATCTTAAAAAATCTATTTATAATTTTTAGATTTCTTTAATATTGCGAAAAATGGGAAAGAGCAGAAGCACAACATTTTGAATAGAATTTTTAATAATAATAATAATAACGAGAACAATAATATTATCACAAATACTAATTATGTAAGTAAATTGTTGTCTTAGAGTCAAGTTTTAATTAATATATGTATATGCAACACAACAATTTCACACTATCATTTTTATGCATTTTTAATTTTTTCCAGTATTATCCATCTTTCAACAAAACTGTAGCAAAATTTCATTGTTTGCTTTTCAAAGGAGGACGCATCTTTGCGGAGATGGAAGCGATATCTAGTATTTTGACTGTAAACTTTACACGTATTTTTATAGTTTAGTTAAACTGTAATAACCATTTGTAGCAAAAGGATATATCTAAGGATTGCATATTGTATTTTAGTTCAGCTGAAATCATAATCGAAAACGGATGTACGGGAGATACTCATATCAAATATTTTTATATATTTCGAGTTTTTATTTTGGTATGTGGGGTTAAAAAATAATTTTGCTAAAAACACTAAGTTTTTTATAATTTGATGATATATAGAACCATATGAATAAGTTTTAGCTTAAGACTACGAGCTATTTACATTTTTGTTCCACAACTAAGTATTGAGCTATGGCTGCCCTATAATGCTTAAGTGTTCACTTATTTAGATAGCAAAGTTTCACGAAAATTTAGAATCATGCATCCTCAAATTACTTTAAATCAATATAGAAAAATATGTACAAGAAGTATAGGAAGTGGCTGTTTGGAAAACAATTAAATATTTTTGTTGTGCTGTTTGTATAAAAGTATTCTAAGTATTTGGTAATATTCATATGTATGTGATAGAGAATTCTCATAGTGTATTTCAATGTTTTGACATAAACATATGAGGTTGATTCTTCACAAACTACTTAAAGTTCCCTGATCAGTTGGTTTAGCGGCCAATGAAATGTCGGCATATGAACAAAAGAGAAATTTCAAAAGTTAATTATTCAAATTACTTAAAACATACGAAAAAAATTTATCAGAATAAAATCGCTAAAACTATATATATATATATATATATATATATATATATATATATATATATATATATATATATATATATATATATATATATATATATATATATATATATATATATATATATATATATATATGACTGACATTCGTAGACTAGTAGGTAGTGTACTAGACTCGTAGTGCGAAGGTACCAGGTTTGAATCCTGCCGCAGAACTCTGACAGTTTGTGTCTGATAATTAAAGGGAGCGCACAACAAGCCTTCACTGGCTTAAGTGTATGTCGTATGACATCGGCTATCACACCCCTCCAATCAACCTAACCTAACCTATATATAAATTGTTTTACAGCAAAAATGTAATAAGTAAAACATGATAAAATTACTTCAAAATTAACACACAAAAAATATCTTTAGGACAAAATTTTTGAAATGTATTTCAAGTGTTCTAGCTGTTTTTTTTTTTATAAAAGGAGTTATGTGCATTCATTTAGTTTATATTTTGTTGTCAAACTTTGAAGTCGTCCCTATCTGCGAACTCTATTTTTGTCAATATCAATAAAATTAGTTCAATATTAGCAGAATTTATTCCATTAGATCTGATTGTCAGTGCAAAAATTACTTCTATTGAGGTCTATATGGGCCGTTAAATTTTACAAGCGGCTGTTACTAGTTATTTCGACATAAAAAAATGTTGTTTAAAATCAATATTATTACCAAAATTTATTATACAAACACATATATTCCCATATACACGTATATATATATATATATATATATATATATATATATATATATATATATATATATATATATATATATATATATATATATATATATATATATATATATATATATTCTTACCATGATATTTTAAGCACACATGCATAAGTATGACTGTATGTATATTCAATTACATATTTACTCGTAGTTACTCGTATACATACTATTCATGTACTTATATGAATATGTATGTACATTTTACAAAAGATTAATGCCAAAATAGCCTGCAGTTTAAGATTAAAAAATTAAATTAATTTTATAATCGATATATTTTTTAATATTTTAATATAAACATTCATAAACATGTATGTACTCGTTCCTTTTAAACAAATATGAGCATGAACGAAATATGTATGTATGTACATGAAAGTTAGTTTTTCATAAACTGTATAAATTTAGTATAAATTTTTAAAGATTCATTGATGCAATTAAACTAAATGGGTCAAATATGAATATTTGATTTGAACAAGGAATATTTAGTATTTAACACTCATCATTTGTGTAGTATCAATTTGTATTCAAAAGTAGTTACATGTGACGTCTAACATACGTTGACAAGCACCATACCATACACCTCTTTAAAAAAAACCCGGACTAGCGTTAGTAACTAATTTCGGGCTTCTGCTTCTGCTGCTCAATTCAGCAGCCATAGTGCGATCATAGACTTTAGTATCTGAGGATGGTGCTGGCTAGATAAAAGTTAAGGGCGTGCTTGAGTGGTGGCTAGGTCTGGACATATACATCGTTGAAATGTTTAAATATACTAAACTGAATACTATCGGATGCAGTCGTGGTCAGCCAATGGCATGTTACGGAAATGGCCAACGTGATCCGTGCAGTTAGGCTAGACACAGTTTTCCTCCGGTAATTGAGTCAGTGGTCTGGTTGAGGTTCAATCTGTTCATCTGCTGTACGCAGATGTGGTGGTGGACACACTATGTTCTATGGTGAGACCACTGTCAGTTTTAGTCGTGCTCATCTGGGAGACACTTGTCCACAAACTCTTTCTCTAACGGCACTTTAATTTTTTCTCATCCTGAATTGGCTCTAAACTGTAAGACTTTTTTACTGAACAGCGATGGTTTAAAACAAACTCGTGAAAGAGAGATTTTCGATTCCTGCCAAAAAAAAACTTTGCTCCCTAGGTTAGTGCCATTTTGTGCTATAGAGATTGAATTGAACCACCTACTTAGCATGAGAGCATGTACAAGAATTGTAAACTTAAAGCCAAATTAGCGGACATGGGATGTGGTAATGACACCCATATCTATTTTGTCCTCATGTTACGCAAGATAACAATAAATATTCCTACCTTGAGAGTGATTTTTTTGTAATGGTGTATTTATTGGTAAAATTTGACATTTAATTACAAAATGAGAATAATTATTTTTTCAATTCTTCGAGAAACTGCAAGTTATTTAAAATTTAGTTTTTTTCAAAATGCGTTTCAAATACGAGTACATAGTTGTGTATTTAAATTTTTTTATTATATTTCAATTATTTTTTAGTTAAAATTTTCCAATTAAAGTCAATTATTTAATGTTACAAATTTTGTAAAATTGTTTATCAATTGTTTTTGATTTTTTTTTTTTTTTGATTTCTTCTGCTATGATTTAAGATCTTACGACCTAGAGAATTTGTTTGAAGAATGACTGATATTAATGACGATAGAACATAAAAAGACAATTGCAAAAAAATTCTTCGACTACAATTTAATTTTATAACTCTCCACTTAAAAAAGGAATATAAAGTTTACAAATTTATTCCCAAAGTTAGAGGATCTCAAGTTTTATTCATGAGAGCAGTCATGATTCAACTTTCTTTACTTTAAATTTGTTAAATACTCCATTTGCTGTTGCGACAAGGAAAGAGGGTAACTTAAATTAAATAGGTAAAGGCTCCCAACAAAAAATTAATTATTCGAATTACATTTTTTTATTTGTTTTAAAGTCTTTTTTGAAACGTCAGCGAAAAAGTATTTGTTAAATCCTATATGTATTTACATCTTTTGTTTCATTTTTAATTTTCAATTAATTCGTTCACACCTCAATCATATTTTCTTTCATAAACGTGAATGTGTTTTTATTCTTTTTGTATTTACATTAGTTAATGAAGCGAATACGTGATGAATGTATTGTTCCTATTTGTTTTTATATAATGGGCATGATATAACTTTTTGCCCTACGAACGTACATAAAATAAAATTTTCAATAGTCTTTTTCGCTTTGCAAGGGCGATACAAAAATATGAGGCCGAAAATAATGGGCAAATAATATGTCATATGCAAGTGTATGCAGCATAAATGAATCATGGATATCATGGCCGTAGTTATATACGAGTAGCAGAAGTAGGGATAGTCACAATCTACCACAATGTGTACGAGTACATATACGAGAATTTTGGGCATTACTTTTACATTTAAAACTGGAAGAAATGGACTAATATGAATATAAGAAATTTGTTCTAGCATTGCACTGCGTTTTGGAAAATGATAAAATAAGTTCTGCCGTTTTTAAAAAACTTAAAAATTACAGTACTTTTCCTTTAACTGTAATACGGTTACTTGCCTTTTGCACTTAGTAGCACATAATAGAAAAGACTGTGGGTTTTTGGTAAACTTTTTAATGGAAAATTTTGTATTTAGCTGCCTCACCAATGTAAGAAAGAACTCGAATTTCGGTTTAAGAAGAAACTTCAAATAAAGTACCCATATTAAAGGATTCCTTAACGACTTTAGGCGTGATATAAAATATTGTTTCTACAATAACATTAATGAAAATTTAAATAAAATAGAGATCAACATTCTTTCATACCTTTATTATCCATGTCTGTAATTTCGAATTTTTTTTAATTATTTTTGTTGATGCTTTATTTTTTCACAATAAAATTCATCGAACTTCGTGAGTTCTAATAACTAAGGGAGTGTACATGAACTCAACTTAATATGTACTTAAAAGTCGTTTCTTTTACTTTGTCTTTATATTACACTTAAGTGCATTTTAAGGCAGGTATGTGGATCAAGGAACCACGTTAACAGGAGCAGAGTGAACAGCAGAGATAAATATATTTTGAAAATTAAAAAGAAAAAAGTGGGAAAATGCTTAAAAAACAATAAGTATATTCCCATTTTGAACTCGGATAAAGGAAATGTGACAGTTGCGCTGGAGAAAATGGACTATGAATATAGAATTCAGGCAACAGTCTGATATACTCGTATAAGGACATACCAGAGAGAAGATAGGGATCCTACTAGTTTAGGTTAGGTTACACATGCCTTTAGTTATAAGTTACAGCAGACTCCCTTGTTCACTTTGTGTTGCCGAAGAGTGGTTGTGTTGAGGGATGTTTGTTCGTTATTAAACCAACCAGGCTCTAGGATAAAAAGATTTGTTCCGTTTGATCTCTCAGTTCAATAGACCATTTCGTACATAAGTAATTGAGCCAGCCATATGAGATATTTGCTTTGCTTCATAGAGATGGGCAGTCACATAAGATGTTGATCCTATTAACTTCTTATGAATTAGCTTAATCTCATTAAAAATTTTTAGCCGACTTCAAAAATATGATTTTTTATAAACAACGAGAACTTTTAATGGCAAGTATACGTTAAAATGATTGAAATCTATGAGGCAACTAATGCTTTTTAAGGTTGACAACCGAAAAAAAAAATATTTTCTAAAAAAATTATTTATTATTGTGAAATATGATTATCGAAAAACGCATAAGTCTTGTTTTCAAAGTTTTTGCATTCCGATTTTTTCTTCGCTGTTATGTTCCATTTCCTCCTGTATGCATTCGGAAATGTATTTCGTTTTTTCCTATAATTTATAACTGTTCCAACAGCTGATATAATAAAGTTCTCTGGTGAAAGAGCATTTTCGGCATAATTTACTTTTTTACTATGGCAATGATGAAATTGCTGTTCAAGAGGAAAAAATTATCCGATACTTATAATGACATAATGCCAGTGCCAAAATTAATTTATAAAATTTGCATGCATCAAATTTATTATTGAAGATGCAGCACGTTCTGAAAGCCAGTTAGAGCTGTTGTAGACACAATAATGACTTTAATTGACGCAATCTGCCGAATAGCAGCTAGTGAGATCTTTGGGAGATTAAGAAAGTCATTTTTCACTTTCATTAAGAAAATTACTACCCCAGCAATCTAAGTGCTCAGTCTGTCTATTACCTTTATACAGTGTATATCTGCAAAAATTAGTCTGTAAAAATGAATGCAGGCAATTACAAACACTTGTCCTTATTACTTGTAGCCATCAGACTCTTAATTGATTTCTACATATGCCACAGTAACTAGACTGAGAACGTCCTGAAATTTCTTTCAACTGGATTGTAATATTTTTTACCAATTCCAATACAAAAAATACATCCTTGTTTTATGTGTTCGTTCGTACAATTACATTAAAAAATAACAAAAAAAATCAAACACATTTTCACTATCACATACATACATTTGTGATATTTTTTTAAACAAAAAGTCCTACGATTCTTGAATGTGCGTATGTGTTAACAAAATTTATACTTGGAGGTGTTCATGTGAAAAATGCAATTAACAAATTTTGCATTATATTTAAATTTTTAACAACACGAACTGGTCATTGCCATAATTACAATATGATTAATTGGTTTTTAAGTTTGTATAATAGCGCAAACAAGTGCATACACAATCATTCAATGTATATTAATACTTTTCATTAACAAATTAAATCCAATAATTTTACATTTATTAACCCTTTATCAATTGAAATTGTTATAAATAAAATCGATTTCCAACCATACAAATTTCACCGTTTGGAGGTAAATAAAGACAGTTGCATCAAATGAGCAAGTGCAAATATTTTTACTTTCAAGAATTATTCCACCTTTGCACTGGCCAGTTGGACCCAGACGATCGAGAAATATTTCTATTGCAACAGCGATATAACAGTGAAACATAATCCACAATACGTTGTAGTTTGATTGATCAATATGCATACGTACTCAATATCCTAGTACCATCGATGAACATCTTGAATTTGGAACGATTTTTCTTAGTGTTTCAATAAAAAGTTTATTTAAAACATTGATGACATTAATTGGAAATTAATCATATGGCTCAAATGGCCACCTCGCGTATTGATGAATAATTGCGCTCCTTTTACAGCATTTCGAATTGTTGTACGCAAAACATCTGACGCCAAATATACTTATTTCTTCTTCAATATTTGCTTTCAAGACTTATACTATATAAATAAAGACCTAAAGGCTGTTAAATCTGGCAATCTGGACGACGAGTTCAAATATCAAAATAGAAGATCACTTGACATGGAAAATGGTGTCTCAAAATGTCCATCGTTTCCCAAGCTATGTGACCGGTTGTTCCGTCCTTTTGAAACCAACAATGATAGAGACCCAATGCCGTAACTTGCGTCAAAAAAACACTTTTAGCATCTGCCTGTAACGCCCATCATTTACGGTTACGATGATGCCATCGCCATCTTCAAATAAAAATGAGGACCAATCACCTTTCCGCTGCAAATACGGCATCAGTCATTTGGTGGGGATACAAATGGCATTTCATGTGGATTCTCTGTGCCCCAGAATTGCAAATCTTTTTGTTAAGATGACCACTTAAGTGGAAATGGACTTCATCATTCATTAGGATTTTTGATATGAAATCGTCTCGTTTTTTATACGAAATTATCTCCTTTATAGCAGTAAGTTAACCTTGTCCGACGGTCAGCTGGCAGCAATTCGTGAACAGTTTGTACTTTGTAACGAAAAATTTTTAAATCCTTCACAAAAATTCTGTACAAAGAACATTTGCTGATGCCTAATTGTGTGCATTGTCATCTCGTTGATGTTTGTGGATTCTCTCTGAACGAGTAATACTTGTCCTGACACTCATTACGACATCTGTAGAGGACCCAGTTTGCACAAGGAAATCAGTTAAACGCCTAAATGGTTTGCTAATAGAAAACCATTGATTCAAGACCAACCATGGTGAGTGAATTTATCAAAACCCAAATCCGCTTAAGCATGGGCAATGATTCATTTCTCTTACTCGTATGTTGATATGAATTAATTGCAAATAATATTTAATGAAACCGAAACGACAAATCGGCAATATCCTTTTCGCCATCTCATTCAAAAGAGGGTCATCAATAGAATTCAAAAACAGACAAGTCGATTTTTCGGACTTCTCATTCATCAATCATATGATGTGGGACTAGTAAATATATTTCGTAGGAAAACATATTTATATAAGTTTCAGGCTTTGTGACTTATAATTAAGTGTATGTAAATTTATTTTTCCTTAAATAATCTTGTGGAATTCCATTACGCTTTGGACCTGAAATACATATCCGTATAATTTCGTAGTCTTGTTAAGTGAAAACAAAGGGGCAGCAAATATCGTATAGTACCACCACTTTGATACTCGTATTCATTCAACATCTCTAATACAACAGTTGTAACATCCCTTTGCTTGAACGAACCTTTTGTGTTCATGCAACATAAGAATGTTGTAAGCAAGACACTATTAAATTACCAACATGAAGAGACCAATTTGTTTTCTCACCTTAGCCCAAATGAAACGCCTTGGCAGATGATGGCGTAGAAAACAATAGAAATAATAAGGATGATGCGACAATACAATTCATGAAAAGGCGTATGTCGTTGATATAGATTAAATTTGTTTTTGTGTACGGAAAAACAATAGAAAATTACACTTGTAATCTGGTGCAAGTATGGTTGAGACTTGCATTCATAAATGATTGATCTTAAGCGGGTGGCTTAAGATCATTCACTAGCTGCTACCGCACAATGAAAAGAGTTTAAGAAGAATAACGAAAAAAGGGACAAAATAAAGGTTGAATGTTTTGAGATCATTTCGCTGCTAATTGAAATCTTATTTGCTAGCTATTTAAGTCCTAGCGACTTAACTCGTTGTTTTGAAATAAATCCTTAAGGATCATTTAGTGCACACACCTACAATACACAATTTCTAAGTCAGGTCAGAAAAATTTAGGGTTGTTGGGATTTGATAACATAAAAATGTACTCGTATATACGTATTTGAAGAACGATCGCAAAATTATAATCACAAAGAGAAGTTGGAACGCGGAAAATGGGTCCTGTTTAAAAAATATATGATTCATATGAATTTAAAAATACTCGTAGCCATTAAAATTATTAATTGTTCATTTACATATCGCTGAAAATTCCCATGGGAATATTGCTTATTCCTCAAACGAAATTTTTCGTTTCCTTAAAAAATTGCCATTTTCTAAGTCACCAAAACTGGCTGATATCTTTATAAGGAAAAATATTTTACTAACTTGTAAAGCAAATTTTATAATTTGTTGATATGTCTACTATGGTCACCTCAACCACATCTTTTTGCGAATCTCATTATAAACTTACAAGTAGGGAAATATAAAAAAACACAAAAAAAAGCTGAAATTATTTAAGGCCTGTATGCAATGCAATCAAGCATAAAAAATGCTCTAATAATACTTTCATAATCATAATTGTCCATTTTAAATAAGACAACTTCTTACTACACTTGTCAATTGTGGTTATTTTGGTAATTTGCAACAATTCGTTGTACTTTATTAGTATAAAAGGCAACAAATTTTCAAACTGAAGTTAGTAGTTGTTACAAATGCGTCGTTACTCACTGAAAGTATTTTTGGTTTTTACTCTGCTCTTCTCCAGTGTGGTGTTGGCCAAAAAACATAAAGAAGAATCTTCCGAGGAAAAGGAGGAGGAGGGGAAAAAGTACGAAGAAGAAGATAGCAAAGAGAAGAAATACAAGCAAGAGAAGGGTCATAAAGGACACAAGGAATGGGATGAAGATGAAAAAAAGCATCATGAGGAAGATGACCATAAACATCATGAGGAAAGTGAGGGTGGTAAAAAGAAAAAGGAAGAGGATGAAGAAGAAAAATATGATGAAGAGAAGAAGCATGGCAAGCACTTAAAAGGTAGTAAGGATCACCACAAGAAAAAGTACAAAAAAGGTCACCAAGAATTAGAGCACCACAAGAAATTCCATAAAGATGAATACATTAAAGAGAAGAAATTTTACGATGACGAAGCCAAAGGTGGACATCATAACAAATATGGGAAGGAACATAAGCACCATGATCAAGAAGAGGGAGAACAAAAAAAGACAGAGGAACATGAGGAGGTCATCATGACGAGGATAATAAGAAATATAAAAAAGACCATAAGCACGAGGAAAGTGAAGAGAAACAAAAGAAATGGGGCAATGAGGGAAAGAGAAAGAGCAACAAAAAGAAATCTCACAAAAAAGAAAGCGAAAAGAAGGATTAATTAAGCATTGTGTAGGCAATTTCAAACACAATTTTAATAAATAAAATATATTACATACATACATATATATTTTTTCATTTGGATTTATTGTTTTATGATTTTGTGGATATTACGCAATAGCGATTGTTTTGTATGGCTTAACATGCACTTAAAATAAAAAGAGGTGGCAAAATTGCTAAACTTATTTCGGAAATTATTAATTATATGAAGAATATTTAAGAGTGCCTTTGTAGACTAGTAGCTAGTGTACTAGACTGGAAGTCTGAAGGTAACAGGTTCGAAAGTTAGCAAACAAATATTTTACTTTTTTTGTGTAATAGAGTGAATTCAATTCGTCCTATCGTCTACGATATCGTCTTGTCTTTTAAATGTGTGGAAATCATGCAGAGCAAAGTTATTAATTTCAATGCTGTTAAATATTTATCATACTCAAAAATATAATAAGAGCATTATTTTTTTTAATTAGCTAAATTCAAATTATATCTTTCCTCATAGAAGAAAAGTTTATTATAAAATCCGAAAAAATAATAATTTTCAAGAAAATAACGCCTGGTCATTGCAAACAAATTAATACATACAGTAATTGAAAACATAATGATGGTGCAAAAGTTTTTTTTCATATGTGATCCCTTCAATTTTTATTTACCTTCACATAAATATAATCCCCACAAAAACAAATGTGAAAATGTGAACTTAACTAAAACCTTGCTAGTTTAGGTAATTTGGGTTTCAGTCATGTATTCTCATTAAGCTGAGGAAACGGACCTGAAAAAAAATTCTCGCAAAGCTTCGAATACTATAAAGATTTAATGATTATCGAATGTCCCTATTATTTCTTCCAGGCATTTTTTCTAAAGCTAAAATACAACATAATCTTTAATTTGTTTTTTACAGATTATATCTAAGTTTTTGATTATTACAAATTTTATTTATGCGAAGGCAAATAAAATAAAAAATACATATAAAATAAAATAGGAAATATAGCAAATAGTTTTGTGTTCCTGTTATTTTTCCTACGACTATTACACTATTTATTTATTTATTTTAAAAATTGCGTTCTATCTTCAAAATATAACGACCTTTGATGTGAAACTGATCAAAATTGATCACTGCATTTAACTTTGTACCTTTAGTTGAACTACACGTTAGTTATTTAAAAAAGATTAACAAAACAAGCAATTTCTATACGACAAAAATCATTTACCGCATATTCATATGTGCATGCGAACAACCAACCACAATCGCCCACCCGGTAACATCACAGCAGGAGTTTAACCGATGTCATACCTACTGCCCAAACAATAGTAATTTGCGTATTGACATAAGTTATACACAAGCAAGCAAAAATAAGGACGTTAATATTATAATTTTTTAACATTAAGGGATATTTTCTATAAAGTACCAAAAGTAATTTGTTTTTTAATATTTATATTGCCCATACTACTACAAACGGACCAAGTAGATTCAGTAATCATGGATGGCATTTAAGCAATTAGCCAAAAGCGTGTGTCAAGGATTTTTCGGTAAAATTTCATATTTGGGTAAATTTTTAATTTTTCGCGAAATTTTTATATTTTTTAAGAGTTCTATTTTTGCTAATTTTTATAGGTTTTTTATTTTCGACTTTTTCATAACATTCCGATTTTTTAATAAGCCGTATAGAATACTTATAGACATTTCTAAAAAAAAACAAATCAAATTAAATCTTTGAAGTCTAAAATTAGGCGCAATATATGGAATTAATGTCATGAAATTAATATTCCGTTTATTCTAATATATAGGAGTACAAAATGAGCGATTCTTCCTAGTATTCTGAGATATGACAACTTGAACAATTTCGTAAATGAGAAGGTATTCGGTAGCACTGTGGCTTTTGTGAAAATCATAGGTAATGACATCTAACATAAGAATTTCACATTACATTTATTATTCATCATTATTTTCAACAAACAGCTAAAACTTTTTTCCATTGCGATCAATCTGCTGTATCTGCAAGGTATGTACATATGTACTAGTACCTATGTATATACATATGTAAATTCATATTTATAAAACTTTTCAATTATTAACTGAAATTATTGATTATTAATGGATTCGATTTTAAAAGGTTTTATTAGTCGGCGAAAAATTTTCTTTTCATTGTTATGGTGTCAATATATTTTTAATATGAGTTCGCCGGAGAGCTGTTATGAACATATTCACATAATAAATATTTGAACAATACTAGACTTTGTCCGAATCCGGATATGAAACTTGTCTGAGTATTTAAAACAACTGGATAAGATACATACTTATGTTTAACACTTTTTTGTGTATACACTTCTGCCGGTAATGCATGATACTTCTGCCCATCCGACAAAAATTTGGGCATGTCATAACTAAAGATATTCCAAATGTATCGCTTTCAGCGTTTGGCAATGGGACTTGTTAAAGATCTTTTTGATTGGGGTCCAAAAAATGTCCCTGTAACAAAGTCATAAGATTCCTAAGAATTTCGGTATTAACCCAAAACTGGTTGAATCATGTCATTAATGGAGATCAAAACTATTCATTCATTGAGTAGCAAACATGCAAATATAGCAACTATGACAATAGACCATAGTCTATCCGTGTATTATAAGTCAGCTATCCGTGTATCAAACTCCACTCAATTCCGTTTTGCCATCTTGGAGTGATTGAATAACAAATATACAAACTTTCAAATTTTTTTAATATTAGTAAGATTAAGAAACTTACCAAGATAAATTTATATTTCCGACATCGTGCTGCTTTCAAGATTCTTAAAATTTATCATCATTTATCACAAATATGATATAAAATTTTAAAATTTTTTGCATTGTATTGAATAAAATTTTGTATTCCAATTATTTTTTTGATTAAATTAACTTTTCAATTTACACTTAAATATACGTATAATATTTTAACACTATTGAGCATTTGCTCTATTAATTGTGGTTTAACATGGATAACTTATTTCACCATGATGAAAACTATAAAAAAATTATAAATTGCAAACTGTTAGCATGGAAATAGTGCTGCCATACTTATTATAATAATACATATATATAATTACCAGATACGCCTTGAAAACTGCAAATACACATGTACACGAACAAACAATATAACAGACATTCTGATCCTAGTTTTTCAAAAGTAGCTTTAGGGATTGTGAAACTGCATATATTAATGTATACATATATGACATTTTACAAGAAATCAATTATTAAATTACTGTCACGTAAATAATATTTAAAAATAACAGGCAAAATAGTTAAAAATTTCTAAGTTAATAATATTGATACGTCAAAGTGTTTTGTATTTTTCGTTAAATTATCAAGCGTTTTTTTATACATTTGTTGTCAGCATTGTTTTCTGTCTTTCTTAACGCTTAACGCAAACGTCACTTGTCAGTATTGTTTTGTGGAAAATTTTAATTTCTTATATATTTAAGGGAATAGTAGCAAATATAACTTGATTAAAAATGCCTCACATGGTGACAATGGAAAATGGCCAAAGCCAAACTATACAAGAAATGTTGGGCTGCATCGAAAGGTAAGTGCAACAGCACGCTTAAAATTAAAAGAAAACATAACCTTAAAGCATTCGATACTATTTTACAGGTACAATCCCGATCACTTGAAAACCTTGCAAGCATATGTTGAAGATCAAGCCAAAAACAACACCTATGATTTGGAAGCTAATTTGGCCGTTTTAAAATTGTATCAATTTAATCCGCATATGCTAAATTTTGATATTACGTACACCATTTTGTTGAAATCTCTGACAAATCTGCCACATACTGATTTTGTTATGGCAAAGTGCTTGTTGTTGCCTCAGCAAATGAAAAATGAGACAGTTCAAACAATTATCGATTTGGCAGATATTTTAGAACGGGCAGATTTTACACTGTTTTGGCAGAGAGCAGAAATGAACAAGAGCATTTTCCGTCACATTCAAGGATTCCATGATTCAATACGTAAATTTGTATGTCATGTCGTAAATATTACTTTCCAGACGATTAGGAAGGATTTATTGAAAGAAATGCTGGGTGGCATTGAAGGCAAGTAGGGAAATAATTAGTGTAATTTTATATGAGTCTTCCGATTGAAGGAACGGTAAAAATTAAAAAAATTAGCACCTTGGAGATATTCTCAATACTTTTAAATGATGCCAGTATCGATGTTCGATACGTCCGAAAACATGTATAATCACAATTTTATACTATAATTTCAGAGGCAGTTAACTAAGAAAAATTAGTCAGCGCAAATTTTTAACTGTTATTTTTAAATTTTTGGCGTCTTCGGTTGGTGCGGCTTCCTTCGTATATTCTAATTTTACAAAGCAATGTATATTTGTTTTTAAGAAGTGAAGAATTCATTTTGCTATGTTCATTAGCAAACATTTAGTTTTTACTTATTTAAAACCTTTACAAGCACAAACATCAAAGAATACCGTACATCCAAATTTTATTTTGAATTTTACTTCCACTTCTGAAAGTTCCGAAAAGAATTTCCTCAGGTTTCGAAGCAGAGGAAACTAAAGACGTCATAAAATATGTATATTAAGATTGTAAATATCAAAAAATTTGTGCGTAGGCTTGTATAATTCCTTTATGGAGCTTGACTTTTTCAGAAAAAAACCACAAGCATTATTTAATCAAATTGTAATAAATCAATTCCCCTATTTCAGATTTTGTTGAAGTAGTAATTAATTTTACTTTATTTTTAGAAAATTATTTTCGCTGTACATTTTTGACTAATATATATTTTATTTCAGATTCTACTTTAGAGAAGTGGATGAAACAATATGGTTGGAAACGTGATGGAAATTTAATAATTATAGCTTCACAGGATGAAAAGATTAAGACCAAGAATATTACTGAGAAAATTGAATTTGATAACTTGGGTGGACTCATGGCGCAATGTTTGTAAAAAAAATACTTGTAGCGGTATCGCTGTAATAATTAAAACTGCAACAAAAATTAAATGAGAAATTTAAAAATAAAATTAAAAGTCTTAATTTCTATTCTTTTTATTTAATTATAAACTTATTTCAATGGGAGGTGTTATAAAAAAATTTAAAACTACAATTAAGCTCAATCCATGCAAATCTTACTCTGCTATAATTAATGAAAAATTAATTTAAAAGAAAAAAATGAGTTTAAACGACAGAGGAGCTCGCACAAAATGTATGTATTGTTCATGGTTTTAGTAACAAATAAAGCTTTTACTATTTACTACATATTTTGCATAAGCGAAATGATGTTAAGATTGCTTTTTAAATTTCTTTAAAATAGGAAATATTTTGTCAAAAGCTTCATAAATTTCACCACGTACTTTAGCCCCCGTCAATACAACTTTGCCAGAAACGAATATTAGTAAAACAATACGTGGACGCACCATACGATATATAAGACCGGGAAAGAGTTCAGGTTCATACGAAGAGAAATTACAATGAGTGAGTACCAGACCTTCTAAGCGAATGGGGAACTTAACATCACAGGATCCGACCATATTTTGAATTTTAAAATCGAGAAATTTTGCCTAAAAATAATTCGTAGAAATATATTTGAAGTGGTATATTCAAAAAATACTTACGGGAAAACCTAACTTTTGTATAATTCTAGCGTATTTACGCGCCGCTAAGCGAGAATCATCTTCACTTTTTGCTCCAGTGCAAACCATTTTGCCTGAAGAAAATATTAAAGCTGTAGTTCGCGGCTCGCGAATACGCATAATAACGGCTGCAAATCGTTTAGGGTTATATTCCGCATTACGGGCGTGTAAGGCGATCTTTTTTAAATCAAGTTTGCAACATAGATTTACAGTCGAGACAATATTTCTATAGAAGAAATTAGTTTAGTTCAGACACAAAAATAATTTCAAGGTGAATAGGCTTACTGTAATTGTGGCACTATACCGGGATCGGCTGAGCCTGGCGTCATGGGTGTCATAGGGGTTGCCGGACCCATTGTTTGATGTATATTGCTTAAATTTTCAGATCTATCACTCATTGGCACCATAGGGGACATAAGACTTTGGGGAGTTTGGGGTTGCATCAAGTTCTGAGGAGCAGCTCCTCCAGAACTGCTATTTTGTGTTCCCACTGCATTGGGCGATGTAGACGACATTGAACTCTGATATGAAGGTTGATATGATTGCATTTGCTTATGTGGTGCCGTCAGTGTTACTTGTTGTCCTGCGTTAGGTGTATTAGAACCAGCTGCTGGAGAGTTTCCACCCATAATTTGACTTAAATCATGGGCATACAAATTACTGGCAGATACACTGGAATTATGTGCACTATTTGCGTTCACATCATGGTTGTTATGTTGATTCATTGCTGAAGGATGGTATACGGGATTGGCAACAATCTGCTGATCGGCCTCCATTTGATGAAGAGGTGTACCAATACTTGGTATGGAAAACCCCGGGCTTAACATTTGATCCATCTTTAATACTTTTATTCTTTTTTGCAAATAAGTGCAATACGTCTATAAAGTACGTTTGGCGGTAGCCTCTTTGTAAATTTTCAGTAGACGGTAGTCAATCGTTCACTTTTTACAACTGACCACCGAACATAATGATTTATTATAATTGATTTACTTTTTTCTGTTATTTAAGATAATAAATCACACATCGGATGAAATATAGCTCTACCGATTTCAACCAATTTCAATATTCAATAATTCTTAAAATGTTTTTAATGTACTTATATTCTGTGGTTTTTAACAAGAATTAAAGACAGAGTTGCCACACTATTAAAGGCCAATAACAGAATAATAGTGGCATAACATTGCTTGCATATTATATGATGGAGTCAATTTAATTTTACTAGCTACAAGCGAATTGAATGAAACGAATCCGAAAATGTATATGCCAAACTCCTCATGCTTTAGGTCTTGGCTGCTCTAGTAGTGATTGAGGCACAATTTTGCTGCTGAAATAAATAAATTATTAAAATTGTAACGCTCCTATCAATTTTATAGGCTATGAGCTAAAAGCCAAAAAGGGCGAAATGATTAGATATATAAATCATATTGGACTGGAAAAGTTATGAAAGTTGCTTTCACTTTCCTGTGTAAAACTTTAAGCAAAATTCAAATATGACTCTCAGAGATAATTGTATATGTATGCAGTTTTCGAGATATTACTTTAATGCGCCAGTACAAGTGTTATTAAAGTGATAATTATATGAGTACCGACTACTCAGTATGACCAGTGGTATATAATACATATTTTTCATATTACCATAATGTTATTATGGAATTCTGCCACAAAATAGACTATTTTGTGATTCTACAGAAAACAGTTCAACTCTAAACAGATATGTTCAATAATTTTTTTCGAAAAAGTTGCAAACGATTGTCAACGATTGATTCCAAAAAAGTTTTCTGCACACATACACAAACATATTTTTAGGACCGATACAAGGAATCGTCAAATTCCTTATTAAAAAGCCGATGGAAAAATTTGTGTATATAAAAATTGACCATCAAATTAAACATCACATTTAATGTTGCATAAATCTTATTGTCTTTGGGGAAAAAAAAGTATTTTTTGTTTGTAACTTGACAACTTCAACTTCCCTATTGAATGAGAAACCATACTCTATTGTGAATAATTGCTAAATTACGACAGAACACACACATACACAAAACATAAAAGAAAACATTATTTCCCCAATTGGTTATTAATTTATCTAACAATATTTTGATGATATATTTCCAATTACAATGATTTATACGAAACTTTGCAACATGTGAAAATGTCTATTGCTTAAAGAAAAAAAATATATTAAAGAGTAAGAACAAAGAAAACTCAAGCATACCAAATTTGGTGGAGTAGTGAAAACTTTGGCAAAAGTTGAGTAAGATCGTAGATAAAAATACTTCGGTAAAACAGTTAAATTAATTAAAGGATAGTATTAAAAGCAAAATAGGTAAATATTTTTCAACAAAGTGTTAAAAGTTTCGTAAGATTCACATAATTATTTTGTAAATTCTAACATAGTAACTTTATCGATTTTTACCACTGTTTTTGTTATTAAACAAGTTATTTGCTTAGTAACATTTAGTCGTTGGGCAAAATGAGTGCTAGATCACGCAGACCTGGTACGGCTAATAGCCAAACCCTAAATGAATGCGTTCAGGTTGTGGTAAGATGCCGACCTATGAGTAACAAGGAACGTTCGGAAGGTTACGATGAAGTTATTGGTGTTTATCCTAATCGTGGCGTTATTGAAATTTCTAACTACTCTGACTCACAAAAAGAACAACGCAAAGTCTTTACCTATGATGCTGTCTACGATGCCGGCTCATCACAGACCACGGTATATAATGAGATTGTGTTTCCGTTGGTCAGTTCGGTTTTGGAAGGTTATAATGGTTGCATTTTTGCCTACGGTCAAACAGGTACTGGCAAAACCTTTACTATGGAAGGTATTAGGGGCAATGACGAATTGGTGGGGATTATTCCACGTACATTTGAACAAATATGGCTGCACATTAATCGTACCGAAAACTTTCAATTCCTGGTTGATGTTTCATATTTGGAAATTTACATGGAAGAATTGAGGGATCTGTTAAAGCCGAACTCAAAGCATTTGGAGGTACGCGAGTGTTCTTCAGGCGTGTATGTACCAAATCTACATTCCATAACATGTAAAAGTGTCGATGATATGATGAATGTGATGAAGTTGGGAAACAAAAATCGAACTATTGGTTTTACCAACATGAATGAACACAGTTCCAGGTAATGCTTATTAAATTTTGTTTTATTTTGTTTAAAGTCAATATCACAAATGTCGCGACTTTTTTAAAAAGCATTATATAACATTTGGGTTAATTTGTTATAGTAAATATATCAGGCAAAAAAACGACCTCAATAAATAAATAACCCATCGAACAGATTAAAAAACGGACACTATTATGAGCGAGTCTAAAATCTGGTCAATGCTTCAGGGCGGCACTTTGTCGGCCCGATCACCACCTAAATTTCCACGATACAAAACTAAAAGCATACGCTTTCAAATAAAAATTATTTTCAAATTGGGTCGATAGACGAGTTATGCGATAATTAAAATTTTAAAATGACAAAATGTCCGTCCGACTTTCGAAAAAGAAATTTATGGGACCAAAAAGAATTTTGAAAATCATTTCGCAATTGATACAATTATGAATGTAAAAATATAAAAAAAACAAACGAATTTATAAACTCCATTTTTGAAGTCAGTTTAAAGAAGGAAACCCCTAATCTTTACCAGCCTGATTTTCTAAATTGAAAGTTTTGTTTAAATTTTTGAAGTGCTTTCAAACTAATCGAAAATAAAAGTTAAGAATTTTAATTTTCCTATTTTTCTTTTAGACGGCATGCGTTTATCCATAAACGAGTAAATATGTGTTGAAAATCTTAAAGTTGAAACGATTTAAAACCGAGAAAATTTGTTATGAGCTCATTTTTTTATGCTGAATACGTATTTGTTAACTTTTGATGTTTCTTTTTAAAACTCGTTTACATTTTAATGTTTAATCGCTTGTGTAGTATGTTTTGAAGTTAATTTAAAATTTTATCATGCAAATGTGATTGTCCAAATTGATCGAAATTCATCACACTTTCCAGAATGTGTTCGTTTTTACATCGATCGATTTTCCTGACATATTTTGAAATAAAAAACAATTTTAGATGTGTTGTTTTTGTTCTTGACCAGATTTAAACTTTCATATTTCCCAATGTTTCGTGAATGTTTTGTTTACTTTATCCAAGGACTCTATTTAATTTAAAAATTAAAAACATCAAAGTTTTATAAGTTTACTAAATACTAGTGGAAAATAAAACAATTACTTACAATTAAGGGTTATTATGTTACATTAAAAAAAAATTGTTTTCTTTATAAAACTAATAATTTCTTTTTATAAAAACAAAATATATTTATTGCACACAAACTTTTGAGAAGCTTTTTCAAAATGATACACTGTTTTCTATGACCATCCTGTAGTTAGCGTTCAAATTGTATCCTCCTTTTTGTTCAAAGTTTGTTAGATTTTTTGTTGTATTCTTAATCTTTCAGTAATAAATCTCTTTCTCACATTGTTTTCCTTATCAAATATTTTTACATTATCAAAGTAAGGCATGTGGTTTGTTTGTAATATGTGTTGTGAAGATGCAGTGCCCTCTTTCAATTCTTATTAATATAAGATTTATGCTCAGTCAACCTTGTTTCCAAACTTCTCTTAGTAGTTCCAATATAGACTAAATTGCAGTTGTTGTTATCTTTCCCTTTACAAGGAATTTCCATTTTTTGTTTTCAATTTATTATTTATTCTATGGTGTAACAGCAATGACATTTTCTATCAATTTTATAAAAACAGGCAGTGTTAACTTAAGGGCTATATGATTTATCTACTGAAAGCTTTTGCAAGTGTTTATATCATTGATCTGTTGGTTAAGTAGGAATTGAATTATCTATAGCCTTTATTAGAAAAATTTAACTTGTAAATAGTTAAACTAAAATTTTATTATAATAGCTTTCAATTACTTTGTCTTTGATTAATAATTGCATATCCCTTTAACTTTCTAGATCTCACGCCATTTTTATGATAAAAATCGAAATGTGTGACATTGAAACCAACGTGATTAAAGTGGGCAAACTTAATCTCATTGATCTGGCGGGTAGTGAGAGACAAAGTAAAACGGGTGCTTCTGCGGAGCGTCTTAAGGAGGCGAGTAAAATAAATTTAGCTCTGTCCTCACTGGGAAATGTTATTTCAGCATTAGCTGAGAACTCGCCCCATGTGCCCTACCGCGACTCGAAACTAACACGCCTCCTACAAGATTCTTTGGGTGGTAATTCGAAAACAATAATGATTGCTAACATAGGACCATCAGCCTATAATTATAATGAAACTTTAACCACCTTACGTTATGCATCCCGAGCTAAAGCTATACAGAACCAACCGATTAAAAATGAAGATCCTCAGGATGCAAAACTTAAGGAATATCAGGAAGAAATTGAACGTCTTAAACGTTTAATAGGTTCCAAGCAACATCATATAAAAGTAGAGAAGCCACCCAAGAAGATTGTTAAGAAACTAAAGGTAGAAAAAAAAGAAAAATCACAGCACAAGGAACTTGATGAGAGTTCATTGCAAAAAAGCTGCGAAGTAAATGTTGTAGAAGAAGGCAAAGATGAACCCGAATCAGACAAAGAAAATGAAGTTGAAGAAGAAGTTGCTAAAACAAATGAACAGTTAGAATGTGAGCGCTTGGAAACGGCAAAATTGGCAGCAAAATTATCGGAACTGGAATCTCAGCTGGTAAGAGGAGGCAAAAATTTACTGGATACGTATAGCGAACGACAAATTGAACTGGAAAAAAAATTAGTAGAGATAGCTGAACGTAAGAAACGCGAAATTGAAATGCAGCAAAAATTAGAATTACAAGAGGAAACAACCTTGGAAATTAAAGAAACTGTTACGTCCCTGGAGCAAGAAGTGGAATTGAAGAAACGCAAACTTTCTAAATGTTATGCGAAATATTTGGCTTTGCAGCAAGAACTTAATGATTGCAAATTTGAACACAATCAAGATTTGAGGGAACTGGAAATGGCACAAAATGAATTAGTCAAGGAACTTAAAAGGCAGCTTTTAATCATAGATAATTTTGTGCCCGTAGAGGTAAAACAACGATTGTACACCCAAGCCAAGTACGATGAAGAACAAGAGGAGTGGAAATTCTCTTCTTTGCCTATTTGTAACGATGGCAGCTATAACAGTAAACGTCCTGTATCCCATCCTCAACGCCGTAGACCTATTTCCGAATATGCCTTGCTAGAAGCTAAGAACAATACCTCAGAAGCATCTTTGCGTTTCAAAAATGAAAATATTGTGAACTATGAATTGGAAATGCCATGTCGCACTACACAGGAATATAAAACTCCTAAAGTGTCAGCTTCACTACAGGCTGTATTAGCCCAAGCCATGCAAACTGGTGATGATATCGACATTGTGGAAAATCACACCAACTCTATACGCAGTCGCTTGGAGAGCATTATTAATGCCAGTGCTAATGCAGCAGCTGCTGCGGCTGCTGCTTCAGCAAATACGAATGGACATGGTACAAATACCATTGGAGGCATACCTACATCGAATGGTGTGCGTAGTATTAAATCTAGTCGTGGTGCAGCGATATCTCCTGCTTCTACTTTGGATTCAAATAGACGTCCGCCAACTGGACGTACAGCACCCAAAAAACCTGGCTCAGCTTATCCTAAAGCTAGAGGTCTAGTCACTAAATGAATTTAAATTTATTTTCAATATCTTAAATATTTCGTATTTACGTGCATTTTTTATTTTATTTTTCACAAGTGCTCAATCTCTCCTCTATTTCTCTCTCTGTGTCGTCAATTACATAATAGGTCTGTTCGTTTACTTCTAAGGAAAGAGTAACGCAATATTTTACAGAATTACTCTCCTAAAATCTTAAAAACAGATAAAAGTGAATGGACGCTTTGCTAGTAATAATTTGTAACTAAAATATCCACACTGCTTGATTCAAACACTTTTTACAACTTATTTGTTTAATGAGGCATCCGCTGTCCTTAAAGTGCAATATGCTGCACAAACTATATATTGTCTCCTACATTGGATGAGTGTTGTTTCCTCTGTTTAAGAACAGTTTATTTTATCGTGAAATATACTCATTTCTTTTATTTAAAAATACTATAATTTCTTCAATATCACAAATTTTTATAAATACGAAGTGGTCGCCGGAAAAATTCTTAAAAGTAAAAAATTTTACGAGTAGCAAATTTAAACATTTTTTTCACTCAATTTCTTGCGTTTATTTCACTCTCTTACAAATTTTTCGGGTACGTGAATACTTTTCAGAAACAACAAGCAACTATTAGTAAAAAGTTTCAGTAAATGGACTGACCTATTATAATTTCCATGAGCCACAGAATGTAATTTTTATAACAATAAGTGCAATATATTTTATTTTTTACATTTATTTATATATGTACATGTGCTTGTTTATTTTACTTTTTTGCAAACTTAATGTACCCATAGAATATATAAGATTATCGACTATTTTATTGCTTTTATTATTGTCCTTCTGCTCCACGCTACCCAATAAATTGTTCAACATTTTTATAGAAAATATGGCGCAAATTTACTTGCAATATATGTAAAAGTAAGCAAAACTTACATACATACATACTATGTTTAAGGAAATTGTAAAATTAGTTTTTCTTGATATATAAAAACGATTGAAACAATTTGGCATTAAATAATTTAACAAATACGAAGATACTGCTTTCCTCTATTTTAGACGGTACTCATTTCTATACAATGTTCACAAATTACAAAATAATCCTTTTAATGCCATATAAACCAAAACACTTCGTTTTTTTAATATACATCTTTTGCTACCCACTAATATAATATATACACAGGCAATTTTATTGTACAATATAAGTTAGTTCAATAATATTTCAAATGTATGGATACATATTTCGTTTTTGTTAACAAAAAGATTTGCGTTATTCTAAAATTGTTTTCTTGTTTTTTTATTTATGTCGTTCGTTTAAACTCTACACCGTATAACAGTTAGAAAAAAATTGATCGACAGTGACATTAATTTTTAAAACAAATTAATTTATTGAATTTTGAGGTGGTTATTTCAAATTGATTGAGATCGACATTTTTAACGATAACTTTTCTTATCCATTTCATTACCAATTAATACGTTACGTATATTTACTAAAATTTAATGGCGTAAATTATATAATGAAATATCTTTAATTTTTATAATTGTGCTTTTTATTGCAACGAATATTGTTTTTTAAAGGTGCAACATTGGGCGTAATTAATGCATTTATAACGAAATTCTCACATTTCTAAAAAGCGATATTGTCACTATCGAATTGATATTTATTTTTAAATCTTAAATATTGTAATTTAAAAATTTTGTAACATTTCGTTGGCACTGATCAAATCATCAGTTGATTTCAACCATTTTGTTGAACGCATTAGGCCCCGAATGCTTACACAAAAACCTTCAAATACAGTATGAGAATTCATAAAACTTAAAATCAAAGTTATAGTATATCTTGAGCATAATAATCTATAGACATATTTTAGAATGAAAATGGAAAATCGCAAAAATAAATAGAAAAGATAGAATAACACACATAGGGGAGACTGGGGCAGATTCGGCACTTTTTCTTTAGAGCTCTAAATCTAAGTACTTATTCAACAGATAAACGAATTTTGTCGCTGATTGTTATCTTTAAATAATCAATGATAAAAACTCGAACCGAAAGCTTATGACAAATTAGTATTAGGGACTTATTTTTCGAGTTAGTTAAAAAAGCCAGATTCGCCGAAGGTGCCCCAAGCCGGGGCACATTCGTCGCCTACATTCTCAAATATAATTATAAAGAAAAAACTTAATTTAATAAAAAACTAGTTGAAGGTTATGAAGTAATTCAGTTTTTGTTTATTAGTAAAATAATATTAATAAAAAAAAATAACACATTTCATTTCTTTGAACGTAACAAATATACAATTGGTGGATTCAAACGGGTGTGCTACCAGTCTTACCGTCATATTTTCATAAATTTGTTTTTTGGCTTTAAAGTAATGTCGTTTGATTTCGGATGCTTTAGGGTAATAAAAAAGTTAATTTCAATATTTCGATATGACTGATAGCACACCCATTTGAATCCACCATATATATATCAAACTATTATTTAACATAATAAGAGCTAAAATCTAGTTCAAATAAATATTTAGCCCGCGTGCGAGAAGTTGAAGGTAGATTCGAGGGGCCTGGTAGCTTGAGTTCTATTTCGCTCCTCGAAACTAGTGATGTATCTTCTTTTTCAGGCATTCATTGATTCAATTCTTTGACGTTTGAGGCTATATTTTCTAGCGGCGGAGGTTGGAGTCTCAAGGCCACACAAAACGTCAGAAACTACTTTTTTCATTGCACTTTCGTCAATAGAAGCACGTTAGGTCTTAGGTTTATAATTTCGAATCATATTAGAAGATTTTCTTTTGAGATAAACCTATAGATAATATGGGGCACATTCAGCAGATGGCTTATTGTACCCCAATTTAAAATGCTGAATGTACCCCGAATGCACTTTCTCTAGTTTTTCTTTTTTTTCTCTATTAGCCTTCAAAAAAGTAATGATTTTACTTACTTTTGTAAGAAAATACACAATTTCTAATGATTTTGTAATAACACTATATTAAACATTGAAAAATTGTATATAAGAAATACTTACCAAACGGACCGAAATATTACAAAAATACCTGTTAAAGTATTAAAACACGTGTAGATACTTCAGCTTAATAATTAAAGATGATAAACTTTGTGACAGTTATCAATATTGATATTCGATACCTATGCATCAAACTTAGTTATGTACAATGAAAACTTCGCATCGATAACGTCATTGCCGAAAGTACCCCAATGCCGAAGCTGCCCCTGCCTACCCTATGTATGTAAGTAGAAGATATACATATAACTAAAGTATCTCGATGGAATACAGAACATATAAATGCAAATGGTGTAGATATCAAGATTGAAGGTTAAATACATATCTACAAATTATTTAGCTCAGGATATACCAGGACTTTTGTTTTATAAGTTTGATGAGATATGGTTGTACATTTTGCATTTTTCATATATGAGGGAAGCATTGTATTTGAAGGTTTTTGTAAACCACACAATGCTTTGAACAAACTGATTGAAGTCCATAGATAAGTTGGTTAGCGACAATGATATGTCGGTATTATGCGTAGCTAAGCCCGCAACAAACAATTTATAGAATATCTCGAATAATTTATAAATATAAGTATATGCTTTTATTAAATACAGTTTATTTTAATTGTGGTTTTTAGCACAAATAAAAAGATGCAAAAATATCTCAAGTTGTTGGTTTTTTTTCCTGGGATTATGCGCCTAAGATTAATATTAAACTTAATATGAAGTTCAAGTATTGATTAAAACTATCCGGTATGTTAGTGTCTGTAATGGTTTTTTCTCTACTTTTCCAAATTGTTGATACCAATCTTTTCGGCTAAATCCAACAAGGCCTGTAGCTTGTTATCAAACAATTCGCAACGTATAGGCATTTCCAATGAGTAAAACGGATTTTTCAAAGCATAGTCTGAGTACAGTTCATATATTTTACGCAGCAGAATGTCCATTCCATTTATACCAGTTTCACTTATGACTATAAACTTAACACCTGTTAAGGTTTGAAAGCAATGCAACGTAAACGTATCCGCCTCCAATACTTCAATTCCTGATGATTTAGGTTCGGGACTCAATTGACTAGCTATAGCGAACAAAGGATAAAACATACTGGCCAGGAAGATTTTTTCGTTAGTTGTCATTTTAGGACGTGTAAATTTTAAAAGAACGGGGTAATTTTCTGGAGATTCCAATAAAGTTTTAACATCGCGACCATCTTCCAAAATAGCTCCATTCACTGGACCACCATTAACTGCCACTAAAACGTGACCAGCTGTATATTTATTACAAGCAACATAATGAAATTATTGATCTTAGATTGATTAAATCATTTACTTTGAAAATTGTTCTACTTGCAGGTAACATACCATTAATACCATCCTTGCCATTAAATACCACTGCTATCTTTTTCGGATTGTAGTCTAGCACAAGATCTAGTGGGTATGTAAAGCTTTTTTCATGTTCTATTCGCGGCACATTATTGTCTAAGTTGAATATGAGCCCACCAGATTTACTAACGATATATACGCCGTATATAATCATATTCTTTAAATTTTTCATGTGTGCCGTAAAAAAAGAAAAACAAAGACAATACAACAAGGTAGTCGTATTAGCTAACGGGCAAACCAGCTGTTTTTACAATATTGAAAACACAGATGGCCACATTATCAAAGTTGATTATCAGCTGTTCCAATGATAATTTCACTATTCATCCCCAAGTGTCAAAACCTGTTTATATTTCGATTATTTCGTGATTAATTATGAATCAATGGTGGCCAATTTGCTTTAGGCCATGTGTGCCAGATAAATTAAGAATAAAATCGCAAAGTTCGATTTGAAACCGTCAGATTTATTCATATGAATCCTCAAATAATTCTTACATTAATATCACATTTTTTAACTTACTGAATTTCTGTATATTATTAAAGAATTTCAAAAGTTAAAGGAGTAGATAAAAACTCAAACATGGGCAAAATATCAATCAATTAGTTTAATGATATATATCGCAATTGAACGTTTCAATTAAATCAAGCATAATTTTGAAGTAGAAAGAATTACAATTATTGGGTGTTATATAAACTGTTGTGCTCAATTCTGTGTAAGATGATTCTTAGAAGGAATTTTTAAATTTCGTTTTATTTAGAATAATTTGACTAAATAAATACTTTTTCTACATTTATGAAGAATGTGGTAAAACTAGTTTTGTTTAACGATAAACCCTAATTTTTATTTCTGATGACATCTTCTAATTGAGCAAAAATGTAATTACCTCAATTTGGACTCTATATTTTGTCTTTAAAATTTTTCAACATAACTGCTAAGCTTCTCTACAAAGTCATAGAATGAAATATTGCGTTTGTCGATCACACATTATATAATAATATCGCTACATTTTTTACCTTATAACAATTTTAGTCAAAGAAACACAATATCCTGAAGATGATAAGGAATGAGTATGGAAATATCGATATTTAAAAATTAAATTGTTTAACAATTAAATAAGATTTTGAGTTTAAATAATACTTTCATTAAAATTTTTTCTTCTGACGAAATATCTCTAATATATGAAATAAAAACGTCGTCTTTAGCAAATGCAGTTTTAAAAATTGCCCGTTATCATTTCCAATAATTTTTGCATTTCACCACATAAATTTTCTGCCACTTCGCTTGGAAAAAATTTTGTTTATATTATTTATACTTCCAATATATTATTTATAGCTCTAATGCATATTTGCAAAAGTAATATTTGCCGATTGTTATTATTACGTTATAAGCATTTTGTTAAATTATCAAAATGCTGTCGTTAAATCATCAAAATGCTATCATCCAATCGACGCATCTGGCAACGATACTTTAGCTGTATTTAATTAACAACTAAGTAGCAAAACAGACACGGAATTTGCAATAAATCTAGCCGAGAATAAAATATTCATTCAAAATTACGGAAAGAGTGGAAAGGATGGGTTCTGAAGATGGTAGTATTGTTTCTAGCGATAGCGCTGACCGAGGAGAACGTATTCAAAGGGGGTTCCAGATAAACTATATGATTTTACGAGATGCTGATACAGGTAAGATCATCTGGCAAGAGAATAAAGATTTTTCGTCGCCAGATGCTGAGCATGAAGCTCGAGTTCCGGTAAAAATTCTAGACCTAAGGGCTGTATCACGCGAAATCAACTTCAGTACCATTGAACCGATGGAAAATTTCCGGCTGGATCAAAAGGTTTTATTTAAGGGACGTATAATGGAGGAGTGGTTCTTTGAAATGGGCTGGGTTGGAGCAAATACCACTAACACCTGGCAGTCCACTATTGAAGCCGCTCCCGAATCGCAAATGATGCCTGCTAAAGTCTTAAATGGTAATGTCACCATTCAAACCAGTTTCTATGACAACGATACACTCATCACTAAATCCGTAGTACGACTTTATTATATTTAAGTTTTTTGTATGAAATAAGAGGAATATATACTCACACGAAGTTCTAGAAGCTGATAGAAAACTAAAAAGACCTCGAAATTAACGCCCACACCATATTCGAAATTTTGTTGTCATCATTAGTAGATTATCAAAAATGGCAGAGCCTTACTATAATCAAATCATATTTGAAAATTTTGAGTGTGAAGAGAAAAAACTTAAATTCTATTCTGCCTGTGATTTCAACAAAAGAGTTGGAATTTATGATCGACTTGGATATTTGTTTGAAATAAAAAAAACTTTAGCCGATTTTGCAGCCTTGGATTCTAATCTCGCAGCTCATTAACGAAGACTTCTTCAAATATGAGATCATTTGTTCAAGCATTTTTAGTATATATATTTAATTCTGTACGTATTCTATACTAATTATTAAAATAAATAAGATTGCATTTTCTTAATAATTACCGTCGTAAAAAATATATATAAATTATTATACTTGTTAAGTACTTGCTTGCATAGCTTTGGTTCAATTATGGGTACCAGATTTATAGATTTTAATCATAATTAGAGAATAATTATTAAAAGTAAAATAATAGCGGATAAAATGTAAATTTATATGTGTAGATGAGATTTGCACACTAACAATTCTTGTATATGCAAATCTAAACACATGGTGTAGGGGCATATTAACTTTATATTTTAATTATTTAAGAAAAAAATAACAAATTAATTAACAGTTAATATTTCTCCCCTGTGTGAACTAATATATATTTTTAAATAAAAATTTATTTACTATGTTAACTTCAAAATTAAACTAACGCGTTTTAATAATTGGCTTTAAAAATTCACATGAAATTCTCATATTTATTAGTTTTTGCATAAGCTCATACGATGGTTGGACTCTACTTATGATTTGGTAAATGTAAATGAAATGCAGGTACCGTATAGACAGTTAATTCCACAACCAAAGTGATTTTACTTACCAGGTAGTGTTGATAACATAGTTGAGATACTATTTTTTGCATAATTGGATGAACATTTGTTAAAAAAAGTTGTGCCTCAAGTAAATATTCTAATTGTTTATTAAAAAATACAAATAAATCGTCAGTGAACTTTAAGCAGTTTGGATTAGCGACCAATGAAATGTCGACATATGAACAGCTAAAGCCACAACAAACAATCACCCATATTATGAATATCAATGTTGTTACATGTGACGTCGACGGTGGCAAAATATCATTACTGTTGTCAATATTGGCTTATACCGACAACAATTGACAACCGTTTTACATTTTCCAAGGCAATTTGACGCCGACATTGTGTTAAGTTGACTCTGTTTTTGTCAACAAAAATATTGTTAACGACTGGTGTTTTTTTATTATTATTATTATGTTTACTGTCTTAATTCTTAATTAGTATAATACATACAGCAATTAAAATCTAAATAACTGAATATAAACGCAAAATTAATAATATTACAGTGAAAAATTGCTGTAAAAACCTTACGCATACATTAAAGGTATAAGAAATTTTATCAACAAACACTAACTAAATTCTTTCATACAAAAGAATCTGTGTGGTTGTTTAGCAAATATCTTATAGTTTCGGATTCAGACCATCTGCATCTTACATTAAATGACAGAGTCAGTTCCCTCGGAAATGTATTAAACATTTTATGGTTAAAGTTTTTGTGCAATAACTCAGTTGAGTATCTAGGAGATAGATTGTGTATTATTTTAAAATTTTTGTTCTGAATTATTTGCAGTTTCTTTTTATGTGTTTTAGCGGTTTTGTGATACCATACTTGGCAAGGGTAGGCCATAATGGGACGAATACACATTTTATAGAGTAATAATTTTTTATTTAAATTCAGTTTTGATCTTCTACAGAGTAGAGGATATAGGGATCGACCGCATTTAATTGCTTTATCGCAAATGTTATTTACGTGTTGTTTGAATGAAAGTATCCTGTCAAGGATTACCCCTAGATATTTAATGTCTTCTTTCAAAAGAATAGTTATTCCTCGAGAAGTTAGTTGTAAGGTTTGCAGACTTATTATAAGGAAATATAATAGCCTGCTTTTTAAGGTCATTGACTTTAATTTTCCATAACACTATTAACTTTCTGCACTAGTCACAAATTTCTAGCAAATTTTTGCTTTATTCACTTACTTCGCATCTTGCAAGTTATAGATGTCTGATCTTTGCCTCATAACTTTCCTTTTACGTTTGTTTGTTTGTTTTCTTCATTAGTACAACATTCACTTGAATCTAACATAAAATACATTTTCTTTTAAATTCGAAAAACTAATTCAAGAAAATAAACAACATTAACATTTACAGCGATGATATTTAACATTATGGATAACAGCACAACAGCAACACAATACTTTTTTTTAATAGCAATATAGCATTGGGGTGATGGCGATGGCATACCAATGTGACGACGGGTATAGTATTGTGTTGACGTCGACGTCGGCATTCATAATAAGGGTGAATATATTTTGTAAAAACTCTAATCGTTTCTAACAACTAGTTGAAGAGAATATTCCAAAATAATAAACTTCAATATTTTTTGTTTGTTGTTGGCTTAGCTGGCAGAGCTGTAAACGATTGCAATCGATTTAATTGCAATCACATGATTTCTCGTTAATGATTGCTAATTTTTTGATTGCATTCAAAATCCTAAATTGATTGAATCAATTTTTTGAAATTAATTCATATATTAATTGATTGCAATCGATTTGATTACAATTATTTTAATTGCAATCAAATCCAGTAATTGCAATCAAAATTAAATCAGACTCAAAATCTTCGTTCTCTTCAAATAAAACTCCTTCTTCTAGAAACAAAGATGACTGATAATTTTGAATTACCAACAATGTAAATTTTTGTTTGAAGTTTAAAGTTTTGTAAAATTTGTAAACATATATTTTTTTATATTGTTTGTTTTTTCATGTTATGTTTGTTCTGACTTTTTTTAATAAAATCACAAAATTAGTAAATATTTTTTGACTTTTATTTTTCTGATTTTCCACCAAAAATTTGAGGTTTCCACCATATAGTGGAAATCGCTAGATTCTAGATTCCAAGTGTATACTATTTCGTAGAACTCACTTTAGTTGTGATTTCAGGGCAATTCATTGAAATCACATGATTTCAACAAAAATTTTAGTGCAATCGAATTGATTGCAATCAAATTAATTGCAATCAATGATTTCTACAAAAATGATTTCAAAATACTTGCAATCACAAAATATTGCAATTTTGCCAAGATTTCATTTTGAAATCTGAAATCATTTTGAAATCAAAGAATGAAATCAGTTTGGTTGAAATCACTTTGATTTCAACGCCAATTGATTGCAGTTTTCACAGCTCTGTTAGCTGGGTATATGCTAACCCAACAACAAACAATAAAATATTAAATAATTATTTTGGAGAATATCTCGAATAACAAATTTGATTAATAAATTTCACGTTAAATATTTTATATTTTTAAAATTTAATTGAAAAAATCTTCTGTCAATGCTGTTGTTCGCGTAAACTATAATTTGTGAAGATTATCATTTGCAAATTTCTATGATAAAGTTACTGGATTATTATTACCGCAAGATTACTTAAACATATCTAACAACAGTAAATTTGAAAAGATATTAGCTGCTATGTAAGTATGTATTATACTACAAACTCGATATCCGCAACGCACTATTATTACATTATAGTTTTCATAACTACAACTAATAAATAGTCCACATATTTAAGTGCCTTTAAGTGTTTATTAAATTTTTAATTTCTCTTCTACATTAGGTTTTTTTGTGAAGAAATGTACCTTTAACAGATTAAGTTTAGCCAAAACTTCTCATTTCAACATTTTTTTTTTTTATTTTTTTTTATTATTAGATTCGTAGTTATGATTATGATCGTAATGATTTTTAAAAAAGATTCCTTCTACACGAATGTCCAAAACAAAGGCTCTGGTCAATATTGGTAGTAGCACAGCTAAAATACTACAGTAAACGTCAAATCTTGTTTATGTTTACATAGATACATAATTATGTACATAAAATTTTGCACACTACCTACGATGTTAGTAGAAATTATACAGGCATGTTCTGCAAATCACTTTTTGTGAAAGTGATTTGAAATCACAAAAAAGGTGTTCTGCGCACAAAACTTTTTGAACTGTTGTGATTTGAAACCGGTCAGCTATATGGCTGGCGATCTGAAATCACTTTCTTAATTTTGGACAGCTTTTTATATTTAATTCAATAAAAACTCATTAATTGAACACATTTATATGTTTTTTATTTATTTTAAGAGTAAAACTGATGATTTTGTACAAAAAAATTGGCTAAAATATAAAAAAATTGCAAACACTTTCTATTGTAACATATGCTGTAATTTGCTTTTGTGATTTGACATTTTCTTTTTGTGATTTGCATTTACTTTTTAGTCGTCAGGTGTTTTTGTTCTTCGAAAATACATGGATGCTTGCCAGAGTAGATAAATATTTCCTTCGACGAGAAATATATTTAATTTTTTTAACTAAACAGGCTATTTCCAATAAAACTTAATTATTTTTCTTAAGTTATATTCAAAATATTTATTAACTATCAATTGTTTGCCTAATTTTAAAAATAATTACGCATAAAGTAGTAGCAAATGGCAACAATAATTATGTATTAAGAACAGTGGCAACCACAGATTACTAACTATATCTGTGGTGGCAACTTCGGTGTGTATTCTTGAAACTACTTTCATTTGTTAAATTAATAAATTTCTTTTCAAATATATTACTGACAACAATAAAGCCCCAGGCATATCAACTTGTGTTTAATTTTTATTTTAAAAACTAATTTTAGTTTACGTTCACTTATTATTTTGACTAAACCTTTATTAATTTTCAATACATAAAAAATTGTCATCAAATCAAATCAAAACATCAGCCGTTTTCTTGTGTTTTCGAAAAGGTAAAATCACACCGAAAAGTTAAATTTCTTGTGATTTTCAGAACACCACAAAATCACATTTGTGATTTTAAAATCACAAGTGATTTTGAAATCTTGTGATTTGCAGAACATGCCTGATAGTTACTACTTTTCGCAAATAACCTAGTATATTATATTTAAAACATTGATGGACATTTCATCAAACAATTGTTTATAGGCCACGCCCCTTGTTTTCTTATGCTCTTTAGTTTTTTAGTTTGGCGAGTGCACATGTTAGCTTGATGCTTATACATTTTTTTCAATTACAGTGTTGGAAAAAATTGATAACAGCTATCAGATCATCTCAAAAATGATCAGTTTATTACAGACTTAGCATTTTTGGTAGATACGACTGGCTTTCTTAATGATTTTAATTTAGAATTACAGGGCAAGGAAATTAATATATACGAAAAAATTTAGAATTCAAAATTAAATTATATTTGCTATCACAAATTACGTTAGGTGACTTCAAAGAATTTCCTAAAACATCCCTAATTTTGAACACGCACGAAAAGGTTGAAACCCTCGAATATATTAATATTTTTGAAAACCTTTTTTTCAATTTCAAAGATAGAATTGAGGATATAGATAACATAAAACAACTTCTGGAACCTTACGAAAACCCTTTTAATGTTGATGTTACCAAATATGAACTCAAAATACAATCAGAACTTGTAATATTACGAAGCGAGTTAAAAGCTTCTCCGGAAATAGAAAAACTTTGGAAAACTTTGGACGGCTTGGCCTATCCTGAACTCAAAAAAAATTCTTTCATTTTTTCCGACCACTTATGTGAAGAAAATTTTTCGGACTTAAAATTCATTTGCAGTAAACAACGTAATAAAATTAGTTCCCCGTCTTTGAAACATATACTGCTCTTACGAAATTGTCATGACAGCATTAATGTAGACGATTTCGTTTAATTCAGTTCCTTATATGAAAATCTTTGTGATTCCTTTTGCTTGTCACTGTACCTTCAAATTATCTCACTAACCCAAGTGTAAAACAAGTTTGTCCATCAATGATTTAAAACAGCGATAGGCAAAAATACATATAAACATTTTGTTTGCCCTCACAAACACACATAAAGAATCACTATTGCCAGATCTGACATTTTCATGTCATACCTAAATTTGTAATCTTAAATCTCCATTCATTCATAAAAATTTTGTTCATAAGAACTAGTATTTCCTCAGGTTAATTTCATATGTATTTCTGGGGATCTCATTTTTTGCATATGGCAACGCTAATTTCTAACAACAAGCGTGACACGTCCATCCAGTGATGTTAACCGTGAAGTAATTACCATATTTTGAAGTAATTTAGACTCCAAAAGGTAGGAAGGTAATCCTATTATTTATATGGTAATTTAAAGAAAGCCAATCTCTCTTTTGTAAAGACCACAGATATAACAGATATAATGTATTCTGTGGTAACCACGGCACATGCGATATGAATTACTGGCAACGCTGCAGCTTAAATTGGAGACTTTAAGCTGCCGCGAATATGCTTGTGTCTTCCAATTTCGCTCAAACCAGGTAGTCTTACTTCGATAGCTGACGATTGTTTACGTACCGCTATAATTCAAAGTTTGTAAACAAACAAACAAGCGCGAACAAAAAATAGTTGTATTTTGACAGACCACCGAGTGATTTTACCAACAAAATACATTAGGTGTTGTATTTATTGTACAACTGTGGCTACCGTATGTTATCGTATTATGACCAGCATCATCATCAATTCTACAACAATTAACCACAAAGTAAATATTAACCGACAAGTGTTTAATTGGAACTATTATTTTGTGATTGTAATTTGAATTTCGCAAAAATAAAATATTTTTGAAAGATGGTGAGATACCTATTTCAATACTTCCCCCACTGATACGTTACCATCAAACTTCGTCTGTCTGTCTTTCAATTCTAAAGTGTGAAAGGGCACTAAGCGTTTTCTTCTAGCATGGTAATTTTGTTCAAAACAAGGTAATTTTTGTATGCCTGAATGGTAATTTGAAGATAAAAGTTAACATCACTGCGTCCATCGTGTTTTAGTGCTCGAGTGAGACTGATTTATGCTTTTTATTTCTCTGCAATACGTGTGCACATGTACACGATGTAAGAGAGTAAGCATTGGCGCGGCGCCCTTGTTTTGCCTATCACTGATTTAAAATGATCCTGTTGTTTTTATCATAAACTACCTAGACCCGACAACTTTGAAAACGTGCATAAAGTTTGTGTAAAAGAGATAGCAAAGCTATTTGTTTTTATATAGATATCTCTTCACACAAACTTTATGCACGTTATACAATGTTTATGCATAATATGATTCCGACCCTTTTTATACGTCAAAGTTGGGTATTCTGTGTATATTCTGTGGTTTTTATATTGCTGTTAATGTTCTTGTGTGAAATAATGTAAGAAAATAATATTAGGTTGTTGGAAACGTAATTTCGTTGTTTCCCAACAGAGAAATTATGTAAGTATATTTTTCAACTGCTGACATCACTTTTCAGCCAATAACACGTATAAAGTTTATGACATTGCTTAGAGATTATATTTATATATTTAATCCCGGCTTATGGCCTATGATGCTCTAGCTCTTCTGTAATTATCTTCTGTATTGTGTATTCTTTGATCATAACAATATACATAACAATAACCATTCATTATTCACAATAAGAAAATGGTCTCCCAATTTCTAAAACTGCAAGGAAATCACTTTCCGAACAACCCAATAGTTATTTGACATTTGTTTTCAATATGTTTCCATTTTGTTCCTGAAAATTGGTATTATGAATTGAGAAAATGGAGAGAAATTCGGCTTTAAAAAAAATATTGCTGGCTTGTACTAGAAATATAGAACTCTTACATGTAGTGCGATCAAGTTTTGATTGTAAAGTAGCTTTTCATAGAAAAAAAAAGAAGGATAACTTGCTAATTCTGGAAAGTTTGAGGAAACAGCAGCTATTACTGCTAGCCATATTAGAACAAAACGCAACTCAAAGGTCTTTGTGGAAATTGGTAAGTAGAACTTGAATATCTACATATGTACATACATACTTATGTTTGTGTATGTATGTTTAATGAATAAATTTTTTGGAATTTTCAGAATCGTCAATCTGTTTTCTGGGAAGTCAATTGCAATTGCGGTGATGACCAGTTCTTTAAGAGTCATTTTCGTATGACCCGTGCCAGTTTTGACATACTCTGTGGGCTACTTAGTAACTTAAATAAGATCGACACAAAGTGGCGGACTGCAATTACATTGCAAAAACGTGTAGCTATCGCTTTGTTTACACTTGGGTCACCAGGGGAGTATCGAATAGTTTCCGAGCTATTTGGCGTTGGAAAATCAACGGTGTGTTCGATTTTAATTGAATTCTGCGAGGAAGTATGGCAAACGTTGTCCACAAAGTACATTAAGAAGTTGCCTCCGATGCAAGAAACTGTAACTGAGTGTATTGATGGTTTTCATCGTCTTGGTTTTCCACAATGTCTAGGTGCAATTGGTAAGCTAAAGATATTAATATCAAAATAATTTAAATATGTGTATGTATACATTTGCATTTATTTATATATATTCAGGTGGGTGCCATATCGAAATAAGGCCAAATCCAACCGATGCAACTGACTACTTTAATTGCAAGGGATGGTATTCTATTGTACTTCTGGCTCTTGTTGACTACAGGTACAAAATACATATTAACGCTTTTTCATATCTTTAATGAGAATGTACGAGCACCTATTACATACAGATACCGTTTTTTGTATATAAACGTGGGTGCTCCCGGACATTGTAATAATTCCCAGATATATAATTCATCCTTGCTAAAGAAGGTGTTGGCGGGCAATGAAATATTGGCAGCCAACAAGAAAGACATAAATGGTGTCCAAGTTCCAGTATGTATTGTAGGGGACTCGGCATTTAAACTTTCCACTACTTTAATGAAACCCTACGCTATAACCATGGCCTTGACAGAGGAACAAAAACTATTCAATTATAAACTATCAAATTGCATAAGAGTAGTAGAAAGCGCCTTTGGCCATTTAAAAGCACGTTTTCGTCGCATTGGGAAGGGCCTAGATAATCGTACTGGGAACGCATCGATCATTATTCGAGCTTGTTGTGTTTTGCACAATTTTTTAACTGAAAGAAATGATCTTATTAATCAGATCTGGCTGGAAAATCTAAATGAATTCGAAAGAAACCGAGAAATTCCTACAAACAATGTTGCGATTGGTGATGATGAACCCACCGCTGAAGTCACAAGACAAACCCTGTGTTGTTATTTAAGTAAGTACATACAAAATTTCACTTTTTAATTTTTATTTAGAAATGAAATAAGAGCATTCTTTAATTCCTCGCTATCTTTTGCAATTTTTTCAAGACAATCAGCCTTCTTCTTTTCTATTTCAATCAGTTCCTTTTCATTTTCTTCGCTTTTCCGTAAATGTTCTGCTATGTAGGCCGACAAATTTTCGAACTTGTGCAAAACCGTAGATTCAAAATGACTCACTCTTTTTTTCTTTACAGGCTCTAGTGCTGACGCTGTCGTACTTGGTACAGGTGATGGTGAAACAAAAGGTAGTGGCGATGAGGATGCAGGTAGTGGTGTACTCGGTGACGATGATGATGAAGATGCAATGGAAGGATCTGTTTAAATGAGAAAAATTTTGTCAGCAATAAAAGTCACACGATTTTAAGTAGTAAAATTAATCATAATGTTGCTAAATGTATATTGAGTATATCGGGTGGGACAATCGTGCAGCAAAAGCGTCTTTCTTTTTCAAATTAAAATATGCAACTGCAATATAATTCGATATAAAAAATAGCAATTCAGTAACTGATCTAGTCCAATGGTACTTTTTTAATATGTATTTATCTGACGCTTCTAGCATGTCTTATTTCTACCCATAAAAGACTTCACAGCGCTTGCTCCATTAGAAACTGTATTCAGGTTCATGTAAGTTATAACCTCTCAAGGTTTCAATGCTCAGTGATGGAAACGAATGAACAAAAACACATACTATCAATACTTTCAAGCGTCATCTCGGTGAACAAGTTTGGCTTGAAACTTCCAATGATTTGATGAACCCTTGCATAATGAGGCCATGTAGAAGGCGATCCACCAGACAAGCCTATCGCCGCCTTTTCTTTTCTACAAAGTTTTTAATTTAAAAATATTTTTTTTATTTTAATAATTATAAATATAAATATACCTGTACCGCTGTGTAAAATTTTGCAGTTTTACTTGTACATCCCGCGGACTGTAGGTGTACCCTAGTTTAGAGAGGTCATCTGCCATCTTAGCATAAACGTGGCCGTTCTTTCGTTGGCTACGAAGCTCATCCAGTCGCTCTGGCCACAAATCAAGAAGGGCTACTTCACCGCCCTCATTCCAACCCAGCCTCTTCCTCTTTGGTTTTGGTGCTATTCGCGATTGTATTTTTAAAATAAGTCAATTATACAAAACGTATTCTCGTATGTATATGAGGTTATATAAAACGTTTCCCAATGCACACACACGCATATAAGTAATTATGTTCTGATAGCGAGATTTCTTTGTGGTTTTAATGCATAAGCTTTTCTTTTAGACATACATACATACATATATTTGTATGTTATGTTTACAATTCGAGCATGTAGGACCATGAATGGTAATAAAAATTTAGAAATGCTAAATATTACTTTCTGTTGTACATTTTTCCAAACTAATCAAGAGAAACTAAAATCAAGAGAAAAGTGCTGAAGAGCGCGAATTTAATAAAATTTGTGTGGCTAAAGAAATGTGATCGCCATGTTTATTGTTACGAAATAATTAATTAATTCTCTTCAGTTTGTTTATATTATAGGTAAAAGTACTAGAGTCAAATTCAATGCAATAATTAACATGGGGCATTAAAGGCGCGTAAGCAAAAGCGAACTTTCTGTATAGCTTTCTAAGGCATATAGTAACCTTGGAAGATTAATTGATTAATACACTCAATCATTAATTGTAACATCTAATAAGTACTTCTTTGAACATAAATATGTTCTGTATTCTAGGAATACTCAGGTCTATTCCAATAATTGCGCGTTGCTAGAGTTGTTTGCCGTAGGAACTTCGTTTTTTCCATTATGGAATACTTTTCAGCTTAACATGATTAAATGTGTAAGGTTGACGTACTTGTTTTATGTGCCTTAGGAACTTTTGCTTGAAGTAGGTAACATAGCAACTTTATATCTGAATTTTGGTATGAACTGTTACAAATTAGAACATTTATGTCTGTTATTTGTACAGATTTTAAGTGGTGCAAATGGATCTGTTCTTAGGATTGCAATCTGACCACCTAAGTATGGATATTTACACGCATATATAAAAAACATTTATAAGGAAGTATGTACAACTTAAATTGAAGGATTCAGGTTGATATGTTTCGTAGTACATTGTATGTAAGTATATATTACTGGCATTTTGTGGCTTTGTATTACTTTTTAAATAATAGTAACTACATACATATGTATGTATGTATGTAAGGATAAGTATGTATGTATGTATATGCAAACAGAAAATACCTGGACCTTTTTCATGGCAAATAAAAACTTCTGGTTCCGTTTTGATTTCCATTAATATTTCTTCGTCAGGTATTTTAGTTTCTTTAGCGCAGTTGATATTATTGCTTCTACACTCATATTCCATCCTTATTATTATTTTTCAGGAGCAAAACACAAACATAACAATTAAGTTTATTTTCTTGGAGATGGTAGACTCAACAATTTATCGATGTAATCGCATAAAAGAAGTGTTGCAAAACGCAATGATATATTTTATAGACTTCCGAATAACACATTGTAAAATGGAAGAGCTCAAAGAAAATTATTAATGTAATGCACTTTTCAAAAAGTGACACATAACCAATTTAACAACAAATTAACGGGTATATTTGAATCTAAATTGCCAAACCTCTTACATATGTACATACTTAATGTGCAGAGTTTGATAGCTGACGATATGACACAAAGCAAGTTATTTTTAAAGGTGTACAAAATTATTATTTTAATATAATTGTATACAATTTACCAAATTCCATTTAGGTTCAAGTTTAAACATGAAAATCTGTAAAAAAAAATCAATAAACCCAATTTATTGTTTTAAGACTTTTTTAAAATATAGATCTATTTGTCTTACATTAATTGCTTAACTTAACTGTTTTAAACTAGTTAATATAAATTTTTCAAATGGTTTTTATTTGTATATATGTACATACATATCGCTCCTTTAATGCAACATACGTAGTCATACTTCAAAAAAATGATTTTCATTAAAGATTTTAATTCTTAATTTTTCTAGTATACCTTTGGTTTAGCTTCAGTCATTGTTCTGATTTTTATACATACATACATACATATGTACATACTTATAAAGAGGGAACAATTTTTGTCACTAACTTAAAACAGTTTCGAGTTTTTGAGATATGACTATGTTTTATTTGAATTTGACACTTTTTTATGTAACTTCGTTTTAGCTTCAGATATAATTCTACTTTTATCTACATATAAAGAGAATATTGATGAATACTTTTTATCGAGGACTCAAACATTTTGATTTTTGAGATGTGACTATGTTGAACTAATGGAACAATATATGTAAAGTATTAATTTTAAAAAGTATTAATTTTTTCCAAATATGTTTTCGTAAAATTATTTTTTTAAAGAGTCGAAAGCATTTTGAAACATTTGTGTTAAAAGTAAAGTATTTAAAGCATTCGTTGAATTATTCGTATTTTGCAGAGATGTAGTTGGTAGTGTTAGATTAGGAAATCCATTCAAAACCATTGGCAGATTGACTGGATTTGTTGTAAAATTGGATAAGTTCAACACAGCATTAGACGCATTCTTATTTTTTATTTTACGTTTCTTTTTAGAAGAAAGTTTACTTTCAACAGATGAATCCGAAATATCTTCGTCTAATTCGGTTGATGATGTCTGGGAATCAGTATCATCTTCGTCATTATCGTCATCACTACTATCATCACTATTGGTTTTAGATTTTGTTTTCTTTGAAGCAGTAATTTTGCGTTTTTTGGATGATTTTGTTTTTATATTAATATCGTTTGCATTAATATGCTTACGTTTAAGTTTGCCTAATTTGTTACTGGCACTTATTAAATGCTGGGATTCGACTGGCCTTTTAGGAACGTTATCGCAAGGATTTGTGGCGGTTTGTGTTTCTGCATTGAAACTTTGAAACTGTTTCATACAAAATTCAATGAACAATTGCAACATTGTATTCAAATTTGCCGGCTGTGGGCACGTGCGATAACCATGATACGGAGCGGAACAATTTTTGCAAATCATTTGACATTGAAACGAAGTGTGACCCTACAAATACAAGAAAATGTAATTAATAAATTATAGTGATTATTCTGGAATAGAAAAATAGCTGGCGTAAATCCAAGGTCACCTCATTACGAGCCAAATATACCTTTTTATACTTTTGGACTTTTTAAACAAAATTGTAGTTGTCTTACAATTGTATAGACAACAGTATATTGGAGAACAGTTTTATATAAAATTTTCAAACTACGGTGCTGATTTGTGCCACAAATACATGGTTTCAAATGTACATCTTTACAGATGTGGGTAATAGATGTGTTATTAAGTTAAATAAAAATTGTGAAGACTAAACATTTTTTAAGACTCTTTTAATGTGAAAACGGCGAAAATACGCGAAAAATTAGAACAATGACTCAAATTCAATAAAATTTAAAATGATTACGAAAAGTCGAAGTATAACTTTATTTGAAAATAATTTAAAGTGTGAAGTGATAAAATTTCGGCCACCAAGCGACAAAATAAAGTATATATTATATGTACATATATACATATGTATATTAAATAAATAATCTTGGATATCCCCAAAAATCAAAACAAATTCATTATTGAAGCTGAAAATTAGAATTCCATAAAAATATTTCTTTGTTTAGGAATTATTCTTATTCTGTGTTAAATATCGTTTAATCAAAAATTGAAGAAAAAATTAAATACCTATTTAATATAATTATAAACCAGAAATTTTAAGCCAAAAAAGACGAACCACAATGAAGTGTGCAAAACGAATATTAAATAGTTTTATTTTGGTTATAAAGAGGGATGTCAGTTACATATTTAGTGGGTTGCTTTTGATCAAAATTTGGACAATTGACTGTAATTGAATGTAAAAACCACTTAAAACGATAGAGGCTCCCTTGTTGCTCTAGATTATTTTATAAAGTATTGTATATATCCTATAAAACTATATCACAAGTGGTAGCAGATTAAGGCTTAGAATGCGATTCTCTATGGAACTCTCACAATGAAAATTGTAGCTTGGATGCACTGTAACAACCGCAAATATAAGAGAAGGACAATTCTTTGTTAATATCACATTTTTGTATACAAATTATAAACATATCATAGGCCTTCACTGACGCGGTAAAGGTAATGACTATGATAGGCTGTACAGTAAGTAAGCATTAGAATTTTATTTTTAGATAAAAATGAAAATTGATTCTTAGATTGATAAAATCGGTATTTTCAAAATTATGTATTACCTTTTTATCACAAATCATGCACTTCTCTGTAGAAGACTTTTTCAACGATTTCTTTGATTTTTTTAAAACTTTCCCTTCTTGTTCTCTGTCACTTTCAACTGTTTCATCACCATCATCTTCCAATACGATCTGTCTTTCTAAATTACCTACGCAAACGACATCATCTTCTGAACTATTTTTTTTCTTTGTATTTTTAAGTTCATTGCTGGGAGTTTGTGAGTTCTCTTTTTTGTTGGGCTTAACCCCAGATTTATTAGATGTCACTGGAAGCGATCTAGACTCATCATCAGAAGATGAAGAGGATGATGACGAAGAACTCGTTGATGATGCTGCTGGTACTGCTTCAACATTTTTAGATATTTTTACTGGTGCAGAGATCACAGGATCGGCTTTAGGTTTCAATTTAATATCAAGTGGAGAAGATAATGGTTTAGAAATCGGTATTGATTCCAGTTTTACAGCTACCGAGTGTTTAGTTTTATGGTTGGGTTCTTCTTCACTTAAAGAGGATTCGCTCGAAGACGATGACGAAGAACTTGAAGACGATTTCTTTTCTTGCTTCAAATTTACTAAGAGGTCTTTTTCTTGCTTAATTTTGATGGAAGTGTTTGTCTCCGCGGGCAATTTAGATGTTTCAACATCTGAGACATGGTTAACATGGTTAACAGAATCTTTTTCATTGTTACAAACATTAACTTCTTTGTCGTTTACCTGAGATACGGAATGATTTTCAACTGCCATCGGTGCATTTTGTTTATTTATTACATTTTTAACACTAGGTAATTCCTCCTGATATTCATTATACTGTTGCTCAAAATTTATATGATGTGGCATTATTAACGGATTGACTGGCCTTTCCCTTATCCAAGGAAATATACCAGCACCTGGGACAGATCCGTTACCATGATTATTGTTATTTCTATTGTAATCACTATTCCAATCATTTTGTTGCCAAGAGTTTGATTCTTCATTCTTATGATCAGTATCAGCAAACTTTTGAAAATGTTTCTCTCCTCCTTTCGTCCGGGGATTGTTATATTGCCGATTTCTTCTTGATCCTTTGCCATACCCACGTCCTTTTCCCATTCTTGGTGATTCTTTCCCACCACGTCTATTATTTGTCCAATTACTGTTGTTGTTGTTCATATTCTGTGATTTTTATACTTTTGTAAATAAAACGACACACGTGTTGTTCGCAGAAAGCTTAGCCGATAAGCATTAACTATGATAAGCCGCTGTCACTGTTATATTTTTGTTTGTCGGCTGTAATTGTTTTTCAAATTAAGTCCATCCTTAGAGGACTTGTATATGCTTTTAAATCTGATACTGAAAGGATAGTCTATTAAGCACTATTAAAATCTTTAGTCCTAAGTAATTTTAAATGCCGTCAATTAAGAAGTATATGATTATATAAATCTTTGAACTTCATTCACAAGTGGGTGCATTCGCAGGGCCAGGATTTGCAAATATAGTGTGATAATGAAACATCCCCAGATATAACAAATAAATTACCAGGGGAAATTATGGAAGAAAATTTACAGAGAACTACAACTGCATTTTAGACACATATGTACATATCGAGCCTCTGCTGCAATAACGCAATAATTCAAAAAAGGTTGTTTTGCAGAAATTGAGTTTAAAGTTTTGAATTTACACACAGCTTAATGGTAAAAGAAGAGTATATAAAATATTTTTATGAAACTTTTACAGAATGTAAAAAACGAAAAGGCGAATAATTTCTTAATATAACCTTAAAAAATTCAAATTTTGAGTTACTACGGTATTGCACCAAAGGCTCGATATGTATAAATGTATACTAAAAGTCGACGCCGACAACTTTGCATACTTAACGACCAACCATTACTAGCTATCGGCTTCGATCTTCAAAGGCAAAGAAAATTCATATCAATGTCTTGTTTACCGGTAATTTTTACTTTTCTGCATAAACTACTGTGCTTTTCTGTCCGTATACTTTTATGGGCAATAGCTTTGATATAAATTCTAAATTTTACGACAAAGATTAATACATAATTCTCAGGGATTTTGCAGGAAATATGAATTACTGGACTTGCCTGTTGTAATAAAGGCTTGACATTTAAAAGGAAATATTGAAAATTCTTCAATGGACAATGTAAGAATACATACGTACATGTATGGATGTGTTAATGAAACTACAGTGTTATTTCAAATAAAATTTAGATTCCCACTAAAAGAAAATGCTATCGGAACAAAAGCGACGAAAAACTGTTACTTACAGCAGTAGCACGAGCTACATCATCAAAGCTTGTAGGAGACTCTGGACACCTTCAGTTTCAAGCTGTTAAAGGTACTATGATATGTATATCGAAATGATTTTCTCAGTTTAAATATGTACATACATATATACAATGTTAAAAATTCTTATTTTAAGGATCAAGTTCTTTTATATCGAACAAAGATAAAAGGAAAAGCGCTATTATTAATGCGATAATCACATTAATGGATTCATCTTCATCGGAAAGTGATGATGAAGAGGAAATACTTATTCAGTACATGCTAAAAGATTATGAATTTTATACAAGATCCTATTCTATTTTTTTCTTAGAAAGGACAGAGCGAAATTCAATACAGAATTCTTTTAAAGAAACTATAGCTAATTACAACGAGGTTGAATTCCGTGCTTATTTTAGAATATCGAAAAGAGTCTTTGAAGATTTATGCGAAAAGCTATCAGAGTGGCATCATTATAGGAAGCTTCGATATGATAAAAGACTCCCGGAGGCTATAAATATATTAGTATTTTTGTGTTTCGCCGGCCATGAAGATTGCACCTATAGAGATTTATCATATCGATTTAATCTTTCCGTTTCAACTATTAGCATGGTTATTCGGAGAGTTTTAATGTTCCTAAGTTCATTAAGTCCGGAACTAATAAGGTGGCCAAATGAGACTAATAAAGAGCAATCTGCAACCTTTTTTGGAAATAAATTTTCCTTTTCAAAAGCAATAGGTATAGATAAATTTTATTTTACATTTTTTGTTTTGTTTAATTCGACTATTTGTTCAGGTTGCATCGGTGTTGCACGTATTGCCTTTGACCCACCTCAGAATGGAAAAGCCGATTATATTGATACAAAAGGAAACACCACAGTTTGTTTACAAGCAATCTGTGACGAAAACAAGAAGTTTATTAATATATTTCTTGGATACCCGGGATCTTGCGAAGACAACTGGATTTTGAATAATTCACCAATCTACAAACAATTTGAAGCGTATTGTGGGCGTAAGACAATTTTTAGATATTCTAATATTTACATATGTGTAAATATTTTCACTTACTGTTTCAGATTATTACTTGTTAGGTCATTCGGCATATACATGCAGCAAATACTTAATTACACCATATAGTGATAAAGGACATCTGACAACGGCTCAAAAAGACTTTAATATAAAACTGAATACTAGCCGTGTCTGTATAGAACACGCATTTAACATGCTAAAGCAGAGGTTTAGGCAACTTAATCATTGTAAGTTACGTGGAATGGAAAAAGTTTGTCATTTCATAAGAGCATGTTGCGTGTTGCACAATATTAGTAATGAAGATGACATTTCTTTCACATCTGATACAAACGTGGACATTGCAGACGATTATAAACACAGCGATGAAGTTTCTACTGACAATTACGAGCGAGACGCTGTTTGTAGAAGTATGCACAATTCGGATGCTTAATATTTTATAAATCTGAAGAAAACCCATGGCAAGTTAATGTCGAAAAAATGCGTTGAATTTTAGAAATTAATATTTCAAAAGAAGTAGTATGAAAATATACGCAATATATACTCAAATATGTAAATTTATTTACCTTCAGACCGTTTTTTTACCACTTATTAGGTGGCTGCTAGTATTTAGAAAGAGTAATCCGACTTGAGCCAGGCATACCAATTGCAATTTCAATAATATACGTAGTTCGAAAAATTATTTAAAAACTAAACTACAATTAACGATAGTATGCGTAATACATGTTTGCTCTGTCAAAGTTAATTAGATATTGAAATAAAGAACAAAGTTTACAAAAAATTTGACAAAAATAGAAGAGAAACCCCAAAAAGCTATTGTAAGAGGTTTCTTTGGAAACAGTATGCCCACAAGAATGCAAAAAAGTACAAGTCGATGGATGTACTGGATACTAGATTAGTTTCAATATTTATGTATTTGCGTTAAAAAATAAATTACACAATTTTCTTATTCTTAATTACAATAAATAAAATATTTTTGAAAGGTTTGGCTTTTATTAATATTCAAAATTACTTGAAATAAGCAAAATCAATAATTTTCTTACGTATAAATATTAAAAAAGAAATATTACTTTTATTCCTTTAATTTATTTTACAGTTTTATGCCTAAGATATTTAAAAACAGTTAATAATATTAGCCAATCATGAAGCCATGAGAGGGGAATGGTTTTCCGTCGGCACAATTTTTCAACCAAGCATAAAGGTGAATTCACCCATTCGTTCTGAACGTTCCGAACGAATGGGTGAATTCACCTTAACCCCGCATTATTAGCACAAATAATCGTGGGTTACACATGGATTTAAAAGAAGGTGGCTTGGTCGCGCAAGCAACATACATACCAGAGACCGGCAAAAATCACGTTTTTTATGCCTTCACTCATGCATAACTTTTTTGTGTCCAATTATTCACCAACACATAAGCAAGCATGCGCATACGCTCATAATCTTTATTTGTGTTAATCATTAGGAAGGCAAATACAAAAATGCCTATATGAATTTTTCAAGCAAGATTTTAACACAGAACCTATTTTGAGCGTTTGCATTGATTAAACACAAAAACGAATGGCATTTATTCAACATGCCTTTTCTTTGCAAAGAATATTAAGAAAAATCATGCAATGATATATGCTGGCACATAATCTTGAGTGTGTAGGTATGTATGTTGTTAAACATTGTGGTTGAGAAATAAGGATGCCATACGAAGTTACCAAAAAACGTCGGTTTTACAATAAACTTTAAAAATCGCAATTTTCGGTTTAAAATCGTTTAAAGATCGGATTATTTTTTACTCATTCAAAAAAACTTGTTATTTTTATAAGAAATACTTCAACCTTGCCAAATTTGTTTGTTTTATTGAATTTTACTGAAATTAAAGTCGTTTTTAACTCCCAAGAATAATACCGCTTTATTGGTTTGGTACATAGATTACTTAAAAAGAAGGGTCTTTAAGTGTATTTTTCTGAGCGCGGTGCGCTTTTTTTAAATTTCGGTGCTTTTTTTAATTTTTGGCGGCACCGAAGCAAATTCAACAAATCTATTTGTTTCAGTGTGAGAAAAAAATCTTTGTACAATAAAATACACCCGTTTCAACATTATTTTATTCAACAGCGCAAAATTTTTACACGTTTATATGAAAATGATTATTTTCACGACAACACGGCTACATGGCTACACGACCACCGTTGTAGCTGTGGTAGATTTAGGCTAATTTATATTTTTGTGAGCGACAGTGAGAGTGAGAGTGTTTAATATATAAGTGCTTAAAATACTTTACTGTATTTAACAAAAAATAAGAATACAAAACGCATTGCTTATAATATAACCTCCTTCATGTATACACATATACACACATGTCTATATAATTACAAAATGATAATTGTAAAAATCGGGATAATTTTAAAAATATATTTCTTGATTAATTATCTGTTTCAGCGTATCGTCGTAAAAATGCTATTAAACTGTTAAGTCTGGCAACCGTGTTGCCTAACCATTCTATAAACACACAGCACCTTGTGCATAAATGTACAATTGTTGATTTTTTGCCTTTTTCACATTAATGCTTTTTGCATTAATGCCTCTAAGTTTTTGATTTCGATCATGAATGTGATTAAATAAAAATGTGTGCTTTGAAGAGTTGTCCAAAAATTCATGCACACACAGTTTTTAAACACTCAAACTGAATAGCTGGCATGCGTAACGTGACCATTTTCTTTGTAACTCAAACCGGGACACCGCAAAATAATTTTTACCCAGTTTTTTTTATCAAAACAGCACTTTTCAGCAGACCTTCCTACACCAACAGTTTGGAACTCTTCAAGTGACGAACAAGAAATATAAATTTAAAAGAAGTTGCATTTACTAAATTAAACACATTTCACAGTATGGGAAGAAAAGAGTTGCTTTTGGAACGATTTTCCGTCATCCCACGTCAAATTTGGTTTATGAACAGACCGGTTTCGGCTTTGTGCCATCTTCAGTGTTCTCGAATACTAAATCGTTTTTCTCGCTGTACGTTGTCTTTTGTATGGTTCGTTTTTCTTTCTTTGCCCCTTTGTGTTTCTCTCTCTCGTCCTTGTATGTCTATGTGTCTCTCATTCTCTCCCTCTCTCTACCTGCTACCTGATCCTCTCATTTTTCTATATACCATGTCTGTGCTCCCTGCCTTTATAGCGCGGCGATTATTTAATAGGTGTATTATCTGTATGCAGGTAGTAATCTATGATTGTGCGTTTTTGGATTGGCCTTTTGTCTTGTACATCTGTTGTTATATTGTTCGGTTCCGTTAAATTATTGTTCTCTTTTTTGTAAAAATATTTTAATGGTTCAAATATTATGTCCGAGGCAGTGTTTATTTGTTCATTTATTATTCTCCCGTCAAAAGTTTTCTGTTTGTATATTTCCATGTTTTCTAATACGTTCAACCGCCGTCCTTTATGCTGTATGTGTAACAGTTTAACCGTTTTTCTAATATGCGCTGGTGTAAAATTTTTGTTGAATATGTGGTTCGCAAAATTTGATTCTGGTGTTGTTCCTGGTTCTCTCATTTTTTTGTTGTAGTCTCTCATATGTTCCCGAAATCTGGTTTTTATCTTTCGTCCCGTTTGTCCGATGTAACTGTGTTGGCATGTGCAAGTTAATTTGTATACTCCTTGTTTATCCAGGCAGTCTGTCTCGTTTGTGCTGTCTTGGAGTATTCTACCCAAATTGTTATTTGTTCGGAATGCTGTGTTAATGTTGTGCTTTCTAAAAAATTTAGCAAGTTTGTATGTTGATGTGCCCATATATGTTAAAGTAGCCCAAGCTTTTTTCTCCTGCTCCTGTTCTTTGTTCCGTTCCCCACTTGTTTTGATATCTCTTCTGATTTTGTCTACCAATTTTTTCCTATACCCGTTGTTTTCCGCTATGCTATAAATTATTTTCAACTCCTTTCCATATGCCTCCCGCGTTAGTGGTATTCGTTCAAGTCTCGTTACTAATTGTCTAATTGCCGCGTTTTTGTGTTGTTGAGGATGGTTTGATGAATTGTGTATTATTGTGTCTGTAGCAGTTGGTTTCCTGTATATTTCGTATTCGATCCTATTTAAGCTCTTGTTTGGGTAGAATACTCCAAGACAGCACAAACGAGACAGACTGCCTGGATAAACAAGGAGTATACAAATTAACTTGCACATGCCAACACAGTTACATCGGACAAACGGGACGAAAGATAAAAACCAGATTTCGGGAACATATGAGAGACTACAACAAAAAAATGAGAGAACCAGGAACAACACCAGAATCAAATTTTGCGAACCACATATTCAACAAAAAATGTACACCAGCGCATATTAGAAAAACGGTTAAACTGTTACACATACAGCATAAAGGACGGCGGTTGAACGTATTAGAAAACATGGAAATATACAAACAGAAAACTTTTGACGGGAGAATAATAAATGAACAAATAAACACTGCCTCGGACATAATATTTGAACCATTAAAATATTTTTACAAAAAAGAGAACAATAATTTAACGGAACCGAACAATATAACAACAGATGTACAAGACAAAAGGCCAATCCAAAAACGCACAATCATAGATTACTACCTGCATACAGATAATACACCTATTAAATAATCGCCGCGCTATAAAGGCAGGGAGCACAGACATGGTATATAGAAAAATGAGAGGATCAGGTAGCAGGTAGAGAGAGGGAGAGAATGAGAGACACATAGACATACAAGGACGAGAGAGAGAAACACAAAGGGGCAAAGAAAGAAAAACGAACCATACAAAAGACAACGTACAGCGAGAAAAACGATTTAGTATTCGAGAACACTGAAGATGGCACAAAGCCGAAACCGGTCTGTTCATAAACCAAATTTGACGTGGGATGACGGAAAATCGTTCCAAATTCAAACAAACCCCGTCGGAAGAATATCACAAAAATCAAAAGAGTTGCTGTTGAAACAAATTTATTTAAATTAAAATCATATTTTAATCTCAAAGATTTTTTACTTTTTAAGAATTAAAGAAATCTTTTCATAGCATACATGTAAAAAAAAATCTTAACAATAAACATTATTTCAAGCTTAAATTATAAAAATTTTCCTATTTTCAATTTTTTACCTTTTATTAATTTTTTTACTAAAATAAAAATTAGTCCATTTTAATTTGTACTTTGTTTTTTTTAAGGAAACAACTTTTCATAGGTACATACATTGCATATTGAGTTAAAAGTATTTTATAAAAAGTAATGCAACAAAAAAGTTGTTATTAATATAAAGCAAATCAAATAGATCTTCATATTATGATTTTAATTCTCAAAGATATTTTTTGCCTTTTAAAGAATCAAAAAATATTTAAATAATACACACACAAATTGTTAAAAAATATTAATATACACCTTCTGTATATAAACATAAGTATGTACATACATATGTAAATAGATTTTCGTACTTTCAACTTTGTACTGCTAGATTTTGTCGCTTTATATTTCTTGATATACACGAGCGATTTGAAAAAAGTTTGCTTTCTAATAATTTCTTGTTTAATCTATTGCCCTATTTTGAAAAAAGAAATGTACGGAATAAAAATGTTTAAATTTTATACATTTTCATACATATTTATTATGCTACAGCAAACCGGGACAAATTCCCATTTAAAAGCTACCTTCCGGGACACCGGGACGGTGAACTGGAAATCGGGACTGTCCCGCCGAAATCGGGACGGATGGTCACATTAGGCATGCGGCAACAGATTAAATTTACATGTTCGCAAACAACCCTTATTTTGCTTAGCATAAAATAGAATAGACACAATGTTGATAAACGCATATTTGAACGTTTGAGCGAAAATGACATGTTTTTCGAGTGTTTGATTAATCTGATTTTTTTTTAATCACCGGTTGCAGGTCTCTGATACATACATATAAGTACATAAATAGTCTTCAGGTTTTGCATATATACATACAAACATAGATTCGTAAAAAATAGGTAGGAAATTTATTTTGTTTGTTCGCTATTTTTGTGAAATCCTGTATGATTGGTTTTTACACATTTCTTTACCTGCGAAAAAACATGTACAGTACGATCGCGATATGTAATCATTAAAAAGTAATCTATACATACTTAAATAGGCAAGTGGAAAAGTTAAGAACCATTTTAACTGACTTAAACTCAACGTATTCGCTTTATTCTTTTTTTGTTTGATAGTTTGTAAATAGGAGCAGTGCAGAATGTATTTTTTATTCTACATTTTTGTGCCTAAGATATTTAAAAACAGTTAATAATATTAGCCAATCATGAAGCTATGATATCTTTCTCTCTTAATTTGCTAAAAAAAATTACAACAAAAACTCAAAAATAACTAAATTAAATTTGGCTTGGCAACTCCGTAAACACTCAGAAGGAAAAACTTATTTTATTTGTACATTCTATTTCACCATTTGGTGGTAAAACCACAGAATATACAGACCGATAGTCTGTAGTTTATGGGTAAAACTATTCTAATAAGTGGCAAATTTTACATGTTCCTCACGGGACCCGATCTACTTTAATTGAAAATTGCATCATTAGTTGGAAGGAATTTAATTCTTTTCACAAAGTTACCTTAACACAAAATATAACAGCTAGACCAGAACAGGTAGAATTTGTCAAATTTCATAAATAAACTTGGTAATGGTGAATTAAGAAATTATCCAGTGATGACATTATTGAATCGCCACAACAAAAAATTCGTTGTTTCGATAATTTAATTACTCTATGGTTTAATCTATGGTAATATTCGTGAGAATATATTATCGGATCAAATTCTTAATTCCGTAATTTTAGCTCCTACCAATGAAGACTGCGCTTCAATAAATAATCATATACTTAATCGTCTTTCAGGGGAGGAGAAGGTTTATTACAGTTTGGATAAAGTTTCTAATGATGTCATGACGTAAATGAATATCCTTCTTAATTTTTAAATTCACTGAACGTAAGCGGAATGCCACCGCATAAATTGAAATGAAAATAAATTCCATTGTTATGCTGATTCGTAATTTGAACACGGCACAAGCCATAGTAAATGGAACTCGAATGAGAGAAAAATGCTTGCACGGCAACACCATAGATTGCGAAGTATTAACGGGAGTAGTTCGCAATAAAAGAATTTTGATTCCACGAATAAATTTACCATTTTCTGCAACAATTCTTCCAATTAAATTTCAGCGGACACAATTTCCAATTATACCCGCATTTGCTATGACCATTAACAAGTAACAGGGGCAAAGATTTGAAAATATAGGTGTCCTTTTGAGACTACCTGTATTTGCTCATGGACAATTATATGTAGCTGCGAGTAGAGTTCGTTCATTCGACGGCCTAAAATTTTATATTTCAAATGAAAATGGTCAAGGAAACATACTCAATGGCAATAGTTTTTACGAAGAATCTATATATATAAAAATAAGTCCGTATATGTACGTCGCCGAACTAATCATAAACGCGTCGAGCGATTTCAACCAAACTACGTAGGCAGTGGCCCATATATGGCTTATATGAAGTTTGGTTAAAATCCGATAACGCATGTGTGTGCGGTGCGTATGTGAAGTGAGTGTGTTTTTGGGAACAAAACCAACTTTATTAAAAACAAGTGTGTTTCTTTTCTTATTTTGTTTTGCCGTGCGAAGCAGGCAACGGGCCCGCTAGTATTGTATATAAAGAAATTTTCCTCAGATAAAGATGCCAGTCGTACAACTATTTAAATATTTTGAATAAAATTATTTTTTTTACTTTTAGTTTTTCTTCAATTAATCAAAAAAAATTAATATTTTTAATATAGGCAATAAATTTATGTTTCTTAAATGAACATCAAAACCGTTTTTTATTTATTTATTTATTTATTTATTTATTTACATATAAAGTCTATGGATACGTAATCCTTACAGACTATGAAAAAAATGCATAATACATAAAACTTAGATTAAGTATTTAGAAACAAAATATTATTATTATTATTAATTATATAACTTAATAATAAATTAATTATTATAAAGTTAGAGATTGAGCGCTAGAAAAATCAATGTGTTGATAAAATTTATTATAGTCAGCACAAATTCTATTAAAAGGATCAAAATTAGCATAATTAGTCCTGAATACTTGAATAGACAGTGGATAAAAATTACGAGTAAGCCGTAATGGAACATTAAAGGATATGTTACTTATAAGAAAGTCAGAACAAACATTACCATTTATTACATTAAGTACAAACATGACATTTAACATTTTTCTACGACTTTTAAGAGTTGGTAACTTGATTAATGCCAATCTACTAGTGTATGGCGGGAGATTCAGCATATTCCACCCCAGTGGACGCAGACAAAACAATAAGAACTGTTTTTGTACAGATTCTATAGTATTGTTACGAACATTATACGAAGGGTCCCAAATAATTGAGCCATATTCCAGGATGGGTCTTACCAGAGAAGTATAAAGTTGCTTAGTTATACGGGTCATCAAATTCTCTAGCCCAACGTTTTATAAATCCTAAAACAGCACGAGCTTTATTTGCGATTGAAGAAATATGTTGAATAAAATTCAATTTGGGATCAAGTAAAATTCCAAGATCTAAGATGGCATCCACTTTGTTCAGCATGTGACCACATTAATGTGAGATCTACGAAAGAAACACATGTAGTTACATTTTTTATAATTTAATTGCATAAGGTTAGCATTGCACCAAGCATTAAAAGCATCAACGTCCTGTTGTAACAGATAATGATCATCATGTTGATTAGGTTAGGTTAGGTTAGGTTGATTGGAGGGGTGTGATAGCCCATGTCATACGACATACACTTAAGCCAGTGAAGGCCTGTTGTGCGCTCCCTTTAACATCAGACACAAACTGCCAGAGTTCTGCGGCAGGATTCGAACCTGCGACCTTCGCATTACGAGTCTAGTACACTACCTACTAGTCTACGAAGGTCAGTTATGTCATGTTGATTAAAAGTTAAAAATATTTTAACGTCGTCAGCGTACATAAGAATATTAGAATATTTTATAGTGTTTGGCAGGTCATTAATAAACAGAGAAAACAACAATGGTCCAAGATGACTTCCTTGTGGTACGCCAGATATAACATCAATTGGTTTAGACAGTCGCTTCTTGAAAAGAACTTTTTGCTTTCTATTAGTCAAATACGAAAAAATCCATTTTAAGCTATTTTTAGTAAATCCCATCACATCAAGTTTTTTTATAAGAAGCCTGTGGTTGATCTTGTCAAAAGCTTTGCTAAAGTCAGTGTAAATAACATCAGTTTGTTTTTGTTGAATAAATCCTCTATTTACTAACGTGGTTAAATGCAGGAGATTTGTCATAGTTGAAAAACCTCTTTTAAAACCGTGCTGGATCGGAGATAGAATTGATGAAACTTGATGGCAAAGATGATTAGTAATTATTTTCTCAAATAATTTTGGTAATGTGCTAAGCTTAGCAATTGCTCTGTAGTTTTCAATATTATTTTTGCATCCAGATTTAAATAGTAGAATAATAAATGATTCCTTCCACAATATCGGAAAGTAAACAAATCTGATTGAAAGATTGAATAAATTTGTCAAAGGTTTTTTAAAAGCTTCTGCACAATTTAAAAGTAATGAGCTCGGAATCCCGTCGGGACCATATTTGTATGAAAATTTCAGTTTTCTTAAACTATTAAGAACAGTTACTTCGTCCAGAGATGGTATTGAGATACTTGCGTTAATCAGTTCTGAAGAAATGCACCGTCTTGAATCATCATATGCTACATCAGAATAAGTGGTGGAGAAAAAATCAGCAAAAAGGTTACTTATTGTCGGATCATCATCCGATTCATACTCCTTATATTTCATGAGAGAAGGAAAAGATATTGAACGTCTTTTAGAGTTGACAAAAGTATAGAATGACTTTGGATTAGATTTCAAATTATTTCGAATTTTATTTAGATATTGTGTGTAACAAAACTGATTTAACAAGTTGTAATGAGCACGAATTGCAGAGTAATTAGTATAGTCAACACGTGATCCAGATAATTTATATTTTTTGTAAAGTTTCCATGGAGGACCCGCAGAATTCGCAACCGCGATTTTGGGAATACACTGTTCCATAAACCCATACACTTTATTGTAAAATATCTCGACTATAGTGTCAATATCCATTGGAGTACTAATCTCACTAAAGCCCAAGATATTATGCCAGTTAGTATTAATCAAAAGCTGGTTCAACAGGTTGTAATTGGTTTTCTGAAAACAAAATTTCTTTTCCTTTTTATTAAATTTTGACACAGCAGAGTCTAAATGCGTATAAAGATTAATTTCAATTGAAGGATGATGAGAGTTTTCAGGTCGGGATATTGGTTCGCAACGAGTAACAGTGATATCAGTACACTCATTGGCAAAAACTAAATCCAATATTTTAAGATTATCGTTTAAAGTACCATTCAATTGATAAAGATTTATATCCAAGAGATCATTTATAAACTCACTAAATAAATTTTTGTGGTTGGCATTATCGGAATAAAGTAACCATCATTATGTGCAAAGTTCCATACTACATTTGGCATATTAAAATCTCCCATAGCTATGATAGTATCATTTTGAGAAACAGAACTTGCTATATTTTTAATGGCATCGGCATGTTTCCGGTATAAAATTTCAGGTGAAGTCGGAGGTATATATGAACATGTAATCAAGATTTGTTTTTGTTTCAATTTAATAATAACACCAATGAATTCAATATCCAAAGCACATTCATCAAAAAAGGCCTGAGATGCCAGACGGATGGAAACCGCAATCAAAACACCTCCTCCTCTAATATTACCACCACGATCACGTCTATAGATCTGATAATTATCACAGAATATTTCCGTATTTAAAACATTTTCAACAAGCCAGGTTTCAGTAAGAACGATGATATTATAGTTACAGGCAAAACTATTGTTAAATAATGAGGACAATTTTGAATTAATTCCACGAACGTTTTGATATGTTATAGAGACAGATTCAGTATAACTATTTAGTTTTTTTGAATATCTGAGCGTTCTACCGGAAGATTTATAGTACTTCTTTGTTTCTCTCTATAAACATATTCACGCACAACTGTGTTCTCAGGTCAAAAATTAGGATTATTTATACAATTAAACATTTCTTCAGTTACAGTAATTTTAAAACTTGCTATAAATCTTTGTTGAGAATATGCAAATTTATACACTGCAACGTTACAGTTGAACTGAGTTTTAGATTTAATATAAAATTCGACATCTTCCACAGTAGTTTCGGGAGCTAAGCGAGAAACAAACACAGTTTTATTTTTATTTGGAGGAATAGCTCTTAATGGTTTTACAGGGCCATTTTCGGATATCACCGGACGAACAAATGATGGGGTAGGACGTTTAGATGAAGATTCTGTTAACAATTTATTGGGTACAGAATTAATAGCAGTAGCATTAATTTGAGTTGCAGCAGGTGAAGATGGCTTATTTTTTCTTGGACAGCAAGGACTTTTCTCAAGAAGTTCTTTATATTTCGTAAATTTATTAAAAAGGTTATTAAAATCGTTAATCATATCGTTGAACTGCGCGCGAGTGTTTCTAAAAAATGAATAAAATTACACAAGACATTGTTATTTATTTAGTTTTAATTATTTTATTATTTTTAATTAATAAGTGTTTTTATGTTCAGCACTCGGTCAAAGAGGATTAGGTGTAGAATGTAAAAAGTTTAATAATCGATCAAAAGGAAGAGAACTTAAGTGTATTAATTCTCACAAATTCTTTAAACTGAGAAAACAAATTCGAATGTTATTTTTGTTGTCTTATTGATATCTTAAATAATAATATGTAGATATAGTTGTTATTGCAGTTGAGTCAAAAAGATTTGCGGTATATTTTCTCTCGCGAAAACAAGAAAAAAAGTAAAGAACTAACACTTCAGTGATTTAAAATATTATTGTTGTTGATTTTTAAGTTTTTATATATGTAATTGTATGTATGGCAATAATAATGTATGTAATATGTAGAAATTTAATAAATTCTTTTTATTTATTCTTTAATTTTAAAGAACAAGTTAAATCGAAAACTTCAAACACCCGCAAAACGTAATTATTAAAAACCGAGTTTATTTTATTTATCTATATGTACAAGTAAAAGTTATGAAAAATTTTAAACAGAGCACAAACAAAAGCACGTCTTACTCTCACGACAGTCATTGTAAGTTTCTATTATTTATTTGGAAAGCTCACATTAATAGATACAACTATTAAAGAATGGATTAAGTACGGTAATACATTTTATTAGAAATGAAGGAAAATATGACATTTTATCTGAGCGGTTTTGTGTTATTGCAATAATGGTTGAATTTCAACCACTGGGCGAACACTAGTATATATAATCACATGAAACACCTGCTAAACGCCACATAAATTATTCCTTTTTTAAAAAATTAATTAAACCTTCTAACAAATCAAGTTTTCGTTTTTCTAAAGCTTCTTTCCTTTCTGCTCGTTCTTCTCTTCTTTTTAAACTTTCCTCTAACATCTTTTGAAGTCGTAAGTCATTTTCTTCTTTCTTTCGGGCATGTTCATCAACTTTATATAAAAATTTTTCCAATACTGTTTTTTTCTTCTTTGAACATGAGGGCATATGATCCAAGGTTTCTTGAAATTAAAAAAAATTACTTCAGGATTTAATGATATTTAAGATATTTAGTACCTGTTGACGGTGAATCTATTATATCGTTACAAATTGTTTCATCAAAAGTAACAGTTGTCTCATTGTCAAGTAAATATTCTGGATTAATTGCTTTCTTATCTTGCAAAATATCATCTAACTCACTTGGTGTTGACATGAAAATACACGAAAAGTTATATTTATATGTACAGATTTAAGTCGATCGGTTTTCGTTTATATACCATTTACTTGAAGTAAATACAAGTGTGATGGAAATCAGATTTTAAAATCAAAGCGACTCATTCTAGTCCGAGAAGGCATGATTCGAACTCATAATATTTGTACCACTCGGGATTGAATTTACCTTCAACTCGGAAGTGAATTCAACTTCAAAAAGTATTTAACCGTCGTTTCAAAATGAATCCAATTAATCGACTACCAACATACATATATTCGGCCAAGGCGAATTCATAACACAACTTTTATTTTAAATTGTTTCGTTGTTCATTGTCAAAATTTTTTTTATTTGTTTTGGTTGTTTTAATTTAATTCCTTTGTTTTCTCATTTTAGTACGATTTTTTGACATTGAATAATTAGAGAGTTGTATTTGATTTTCTGGTTAGTTTACCTGATATGAGTCCGCCTTGTAACCTGATAATAAAAAAAAGCCAATACACACCTCTGAAAGGGGCAAGTCAGCTTATTGTTCCCAGCCCTGATGTTATGAAGCTGAATTTTCTTATATTGCCGCTCCAAACTGAAATATTTTGTTTCCACCTGTGATGGATTAACATTATACCCATTAGAGCGCAATATATCAGAAATTTTGGACCACATTTGTTTTTTTTTTTTTAGGCTGGCCGTTTTCCCAACCTTTGGTCTTAATTCTTTTACACTTGCTAATAATAATTTTGTTGCAGAGTCCAGCCAAGCTGTCCTCTTACCCTCCGTTTCCGAGTTGGCAATATCTGACAAAGTTTCCTGGCTTAGATCGTTTTCACGCTCGTGTGGATCGGTGGGACAGCCAACAATCTCCTCATTATTATCCGTATCTCCTCTCTCTTCGGAAACATTAACTCTGTAATTCTTATCTAAATTTAAGATTCGTTAATGTGAATGTTTTTAGATCGATTGTATTATTAACAGTTTCAATCTTTTCAAATATGACCGGCGGTTTAAAAATTACTTCAGAATTTAATGATATTTAAGATATTTAGTACCTGTTGACGGTGAATCTGTTATATCGTTAGAAATTGTTTCATCACAAGTAACAGTTGTCTCATTGTCAAGTAAATATTCTGTGTTAATTGCTTTCTTATCTTGCAAAATATCATCTAACTCACTTGGTGTTGACATGAAAATACACGAAAAGTTATATTTATATGTATAGATTTAAATCGATCGGTTTTCGTTTATATACCATTTACTTGAAGTAAATGCAAGTGTGATGGAAATCGATTTTAAAATCAAAGCGACTCATTCTAGTCCGAGAAGGTATGATTCTAACTCATAATATTTGTACCACTCGGTATTGAATTCACCTTCAACTCGGAAGTGAATTCAACTTCAAAAAGTATTTAACCGTCGTTTTAAAATGAATCCAATTAATCGACTTCCAACATACATATATTCGGCCAAGGCGAATTCATAACACAACTTTTATTTTAAATTGTTTCGTTGTTCATTGTCAAAATTTTTTTATTTGTTTTGGTTGTTTTAATTTAATTCCTTTGTTTTCTCATTTTAGTACGATTTTTTGACATTGAATAATTAGAGAGTTGTATTTGATTTTCTGGTTAGTTTACCTGATATGACTCCGCCTTGTAACCTGATAATAAAAAAAAGCCAATACACACCTCTGAAAGGGGCAAGTCAGCTTATTGTTCCCAGCCCTGATGTTATGAAGCTGAATTTTCTTATATTGCCGCTCCAAACTGAAATATTTTGTTTCCACCTGTGTTGGATTAAAATTATACCCATTAGAGCACAATATATCAGAAATTTTGGACCACATTTGTTTTTTTTTTTTGAGGCTGGCCGTTTTCCCAACCTTTGGTCTCAATTCTTTTAAACTTGCTATTAATAATTTTGTTGCAGAGTCCAGCCAATATGTCCTCTTAGCCTCCGCTTCCGAGTTGGTAATATCTGACAAAGTTTCCTGGCTTAGATCGTTTTCAAGCTCGTGTGGATCAGTGGGAGAGCCAACAATCTCCTCATAATTATCCGTATCTCCTCTCTCTTCGGAAACATTAACTCTGTAATTCTTATCTAAATTTAAGATTCGTTAATGTGAATGTTTTTAAATCGATTGTATTATTAACAGTTTCAATCTTTTCAAATATGACCGGCGATTTATGTATGAATATGTGTTTTATTTTATTGTATTCAAGGGACACATTGATAAACTACGGGTAGTTTTATAATTTACTAGGATAATTGCCAAATTGTGTTGTGTTATCTCCATATGAAATAGACAAAAACTGAATATTTAATAGAGAGTTTGATAATATCCGAAAATAAGTATGTACATATATAACCCAACAGACTAATATTGTTTGAATATTTCATATATATATATATATATACATATATATATATATATATATATATATATATATATATATATATATATATATATATATATATATATATACATATATATATACATATACATATATATATATATATATATATATATATATATATATATATATATATATATATATATATATATATATATATATAGTATATATATATATATATATATATATATATATATATATATATATATACATATATATATACATATATATATATATATATATATATATATATATATATATATATATATATATATATATATATATATATATATATATATATATATACATATATATATATATGTAATGTTAATGTTAATTAATTGTGCGCTTAAAAAAAGACAGCAAAATAAGTTGCAAAATAAATAATTTAATTTCTTATGTAGAATGCTGAACAATTAAAAGAAAGTTACTGGCTCGAGCGGCATAAGTTGTAAAATAAAATGATAAATGATGATGTTTTAAAATTCTCCTCGTAGTCACTAAAAGTTTGATCAAAACATATTCCGCGATGATGCGTTCTTAAGAAATCTTACTAAATTTGAATATGTGCCCAGCAAAAATTACTGTTTCGCTTGAAGCGAGCGATGGGCGGTCTGCCGCATCAACACGCTCTTCCGAGACTTAACTTTTGCTCAGCAAGTCCTACTTTGGATTCCAAATAAGACTTAGAAAATCCGAAAAGTGTATAAAAAGGATTCTCTGAAGGAGGTTGTACGGGGGCACAATTTTCTACCGACAAAGGCGTCTTATGACCAGAAGATAACTACGCCATTCTGATTATCTTAATAGAGCACATGAGTCAAAAAAGTCTCAAATATGCCCAAATATTTCATAACATACAAGCCGTGTACATACGTATATGTGAATGTTCTGATTTTTTCTATATAGCAACCTAAAACCAGGTTAATTAATTTAGATAAAAGTTGCAACAGATACATTCAAACGTATGTACTTAAGTACATACATATGTATATAGATTATTACCCACACACTGGGCTAATTATTATCCTGTTAACGCAGACGAAGATGAGAGCCAAAAGCTATTTTAAACGTTTTAAAATAGAAATAAATTGCAAAACAGCACCGATTTGACTATTCATTACGAATTATTTGGTGTCAAGGCCCTAAATCTACATAATCATTGCTGAAAAAAACACCTTTTATTTCCAAAATATCGCATACGAATACATATTTACATATGTACACATATTTACATATGTACACAAATTACCTGAATCTTCATCACGATCAATAATCAATTCTGGTTCATTCTTTATTTCCATTAACATTTTTTCGGCAGATATTATAGTAAGTTGGTAATGACCATTTTTATTATTTGTAGGATTATCAGAATCCATTCTTATTTACTAAAATAACTCGCAATTCTGTACACAAAATGTCAAAACAAATCTATTTTATCACGGATGGGAGACTCAACAGAATTAAGTTATGGATGTAGTCTAGACGTCTACAATCGAAATACTTTTACATCATCGATTACACTATGTCTTCACTAGCCATCGACTTGGACTAGACATGAAAACATCACATCCGTTAAACAAGGATATTAACCTGTTCATGTCTTGTATGTGGCGAATACATGTATTGTTCCTTTTCAAACAAATTTTCATTTACAATATGTGTGTTTAATTTTTTCACATAAGTGTTTCGTTCTCTATCTATTCTGATTCGTGTATGTATTTAATAGTGTTTTATCATATGTTCGGGCTATGATAAGCAGCACATGAACAAAGCATGAGTATGAGCGGTCTCCATGGTCTCATGTTCATACCAAGATCATGCCTAATGGAGACCGCTAGCTTAAAACCAGCAGTTTAGCACGTCTCCAGTTTTACTATACCATTTCAAAGAATTTTGTATTGTTATAACGAGCGAAAAGTTACTCTCCTATAGGTAATACACACCACTAAAATTCTTTTATACCTGTACTCTTATAAAACCTGGTTCACACACGATAAGTTTTATTGCTCAAACATACATACCTAATCTATCTTTGACAATGACAAAAATTTACTTAAAAATAATTTCAATAATGCTTATAGCCACAAACTAATTTAATATTCTGTGCTTATAGCATGTTTCCACGACAACTTGAATCTCCTGTTTCGCTTTCTGAAGCAAGTTTATGAATCATGCTGTTTACACGACTCATCTACCTGCTTCGATTTTATAACTTTTTTCTTTCCATTGTTTTTTAACTTTTATAAAATTTAAATAAATTAACATCACTGAATTCAAATTTATTATTACGCCTAGGAAAGACACACAAAAAAATTATATTTTTTAACTTTTCACTTTTAAATTTGCTTTGTTTACAAAAATATTTAATTTTGACAACTAGTGCAGATAAACTTACGATAAAAATTAGAGAAGAGAGGATTTTTTCTTGATTCGCAAGTAGATTCAATATGCATCTACCTGCTTCGCTCTCAAAAATTTGTATGACGAAGCAAGTTGATTCGCTCATGATTGGGGTGTGAAGCAAGAATAGAGAGCGAAGCAGGTGCCGTGGAAACATGCTATTACTTGTATATATTACAACAAATCACCTGGGATATAAAAAATTATGACATATGACACAATTGTTACACCTCCCGCATGCTTGTGCTCTACATTAAAATATTAAGCAATTGTGCACCGAAACACATTTTATTTTCTAAATATATCGTATATAAAACTTGTAAATATGTCAAATGTCTTGCATTCAACATTATTTCAAGATGAGCTGTTACTATTGTCTTTCAAACTCTGTTAAAAGGCTTGCTAACCCAACGCCTCCACCTGACAATATTGTCATGATAATAAAGTTGCGTAGACCTTGTCAATTGACCTTCACCTACAATAGGTTTACAATTATCTATTCAAAAGTATTGGCAACTCTGTATGTATTAATTATTCCTTTTTGTAACACACAGGTATACCCTGTGGCATAAATAATGTACATACATAACTTTAGCATAAAAGTATATTATGTTTAAAAGATCTCAGAAAAAATAATGAAAAATGGATATTAAAATAAAGTCGGAGCCTATCGATATTGAAAGTATCGATGAAATCGATCCTAACACGGCAATAAAAAAGGAAAAAGAGCTTATAATTGAAAGCGATTGGTCACCAAAGAAATTTGATGATGAAGAAAATGAATATTATCAAGAATTTGTGGAGACTTGTAATCAAAATATGTTCCATGAAAGATTTGTTAAGAATGAGAGCATCTGCGAACAATTTACAGTTGAATATATAGATGAAAGTGAATACTATGGTGAAGACGACTATATGAATGATGATTATTACGAGAATTGTGATAACGAAAGTGATTATTACGATAATTATGAGAATGATGGTGAAGAGTTTGAAATCTATGGCTCGGGTATGAAGACTGATTCTGACGAAGAAGCTATGGGTAAAGAGGACTCATCAGAATCTAAGGCTCTGGATCAAATTGAATTAACCAAATGGATCGCCGACAACTATATTTACCGTGAATGCCCGGTATGCAGTGAGAGGGTCACGAAATACCAGGATTTTCAGACCCATATAATGCTAAATCACAAAGATTCCGTTGAAGAATCCGAATCGAATTATAACTTCAGTAGTGATGGTCGTGGAATATGCAAAAAATGCAACCAAGAGTTTGTCTCCCAATTTTCACGATATATACACTCTGTAAAACATAGTGAAGACGCTGGAAAATTGATTAACATATGCAAAATATGCAATTTTACTTCCAAACGGTTTTTTATTCAGAAACATATCCAGGAGAAGCATTCAGAAGTTTTGAAAGAGCTTAATATTGCAGTATCCTTGAGAAATATTAAATGCCCACTTTGCTCTAACACATACACAAGACGCAATCAATTGTGGTATCACTTCTCAGACAAACATCCACAAGAATGTAAAGCGAAACTGGAATATAACTGTCATTTATGCAAAAATGTGCACTTTAATGAGGAAGACCATTTTTTGCAACATCTAATAGAAAAACATGAGATGAATTCGTGGAAAGTATTCGATTATCGAAAAATTTTCGATGATAAAGACTATATTGCATGCAAAAAATGTAATAAATTATTCTTTCAAAATGACATATATAAATTACTAAGGCACTTTTTAACGCACGATATCAACTTCTATTGGTCATGTAAGTTTTGTTGCAAAAAAATCAATTTCAGAAACTCGTTTATCAGTCATATGTGTGCTGAAATGGTGCGATATTTTGAAAAGCACTATAGCAAAGCCATTGTCGATAAGATTCATAAGAATCCAGAAAAAACAGAATGGAAAATTAAAAATTTGCAGGAATTTGAAGAGCATATCGCGCATGTATGCCCATTTTGCAACAAAGACTTTAGTAAAATGCTCAAATGGCAGCATCATTTAAGAAGAGATCATGAGATTAATACGCTTAAGGGGTTGGAAATGAAAGTAATTGCCAATGACAGTAATAAATTGAGCTGCGTGATTTGTCATACAGTGGTAGCTAATTATCCAGAGCAACTACATGCGCATCGATTCCAACATTTACCATACAAGCCCTACAAATGCCTACTTTGCTCAATAACACTAGGCACATTTAAACTCGCCGTGAATCATGTTTCGAAGTGCTGCAGTAATGAGGATAAGAGTATATTCGTTGAAAAAAACAATGGCCCATACTACGATACTCGATCGTTTACAGAGATACAATGTTCTCTTTGTAACAACCGGAAATTTCACAACTCAGAAAGTGCTTTTGAACATTACAAAGATGAACATAATCACTTTGAGGAGTTTTTTACAAAAAATTCGGACGAATCAATGACTTGTAAAGTTTGTCAGAAGCAATACGTGCAACATGAAAAGAAATTTTGCTTTGAGCATGTACATCATCATTTTGATGAAAAAACTTTTAAATGTAAACTGTGCTTACTATCATATCTCTCTTTTAAAGGTGTTAATCAACATTTGTTGAATCTTCATTATGCTAAGCCTTTAAATAAACAGTCAATTGAAAAAAATACTAGTAAAACCCTTAATAGCGAAGATATAATACCCGACGTAAGGCAGCTACCCCAGTTGGCGAAATCCTCTATTAAGTCGTATGTTTTAAATGAATTCTCAGAATTTATAAGCTATGCTTGTCCAGAATGTAATGAAGGTATGACAAATCAACAGAACTGGCACACTCATATTAGGACACAACATAATTTCTTTGACGAATCAAATCTATACATAAAGGACGCTGACGGATCTTTTAAATGTCCAACTTGTAACATTACCATAGATATTAGAATATTACAACAGCAAAAACATAAACTGACTCATATGCCGTACAGATCATTTATGTGTAATTTGTGCTATGTCCGTTGCAATTCTTTGGGTGTACTTTATGGACACTTTCGTCGAAAACATTTTGCGAAAGGCAAATTTGAATGTCCTATTTGTGTCGAAGTTTTACAAACTGAATATCAGAGAACTGAACACTTAAAAAAAACACACCCCCGCAAAGAATGGCCTGCCAATATGTGCTTAATATGTTATAGAATAATGTCATGCAAAACCACCTTAGTTAAGCATATGGTTATACACAACGCAGATCGTTTGAGATATACTTGCGATGTCTGTGGATCCAAAGTTGTCGCATTAAGAGATTTCAATTCACACATGGATAGACATAAAATAAAAGGCGAAATTAATGAAAAAATTGATGATGGCAACATTTCGCCCTCCGCATCCAAAAGTAGTCAATCAAATGATACTGAAGATATTGCTATTGTTCCTGAGTCAGATGATAAACATTTAAAAAAAAGAAAATCTCCAAATCCATCATTAACATCATTAACAAAAAAGAGGAAGAAAAAGTGATGCAGTATAAATTTCCTAGACTTAATTCAGCAATAATAGATGCAATACTTTTTTCAAATATGATAATATGTACATATGTGCATATATAAGTATTTAAGTATGTATTTAGTCCATATCGCAACTTTATTGCAACATAAGCTCTGTTAACTAACTTATTTTTTTTTTACTGGAGAGTGTTCACGTATTCGAAAAATAACTAACGAGAGAGTTAATAAAGAGCATAAGAAATTTTATTTACTCCTTTTTTTACTCCTATTATAAATTTGATTACAAAAAATTAAAAATTTAAAATTTAAAAAATTTTCATTAAAAACAATATTTATTTAATCAATTGAAAGTTCTATGCATTCCTTAGACAATACGATTGTTTTTTCCACATATTTCAGCTGATCTCATAAGCACAGTGATTAAATTTTTAAGTGAAATGATTTGTTGAATGCTTAACCATTTCAAGGTATCGAGCGTGGTGTACACCTGCTGCATATTAAAATACATCTTATTACTTTATTTTACAACTTCTAAAGCCGTTCTATTTGTTGATTTGTTGCAACAAAATAAAATCGTAGTATATTAATTTAGTACAGTTTTTTTTTTTTTTTTTTTGGTAGAATTATCGCTGCAACTATTATGTTTAAAAATCCTCATAATTTCGAAAAATTCGTAGTCGTTAATTTTTTTTTAAGCAAAAGTAAATTATATTTTGTGAGAAAATAAATTATTCTTAAACATAGGAAATGCTAATTGATACAAAATGGGTTCGAATTAAGCTATTAAGAACAGTGGATGCTTCTTTAAATGAAATTGTAATTATATAATACTTCGTGAAAGAAAAACTGCTGATTTCTACGACAACATTTTTCTTAATTTTAGGAGCATCATACGAAAAATAAGTTTAAAGCGGCTGAATAAAGAAATGCAGCCATACTTTAATTACAAACTGTTTCTAGTGAACCGTTAATTAATTAATTAATTTTTTTGATTTGAACATGTTAACAAGTTAACATGTTCATTACAAATAGAAAAATATGATTGAGTTCTGTTTGGATTCTCATATAGTATTTGTAATCTTCGGTATAAGTATACGAGCTTGAATGCTTTTCAATCCCTTTGGCTAAAGGGTACTGATGATTTGGTTAGTGTTCAGATATATTTTGTTGCACTAGAGAAGCGATATGTATGTATATTTATTTAAATATAATTAACGTATAACGTATTTTATTCAATATATTTTACGCACATCCTAATGAAACTAACCACTCCAGATATTTTGGAGATAAGAAGACCACATGTAACATGCAAACTTTCATAGAAATATATATATTTCTAATATTTGAAGAATCTAGTAAGTTATTGTTGTGGGCTTAGCTGTCTCTATGTCGATATTTCATTGGCGCCAACCAACCCGTCAGTAGACTTCGAGTTGGTTAGCACCAATGAAATGTCGACATATAGAAATCTAACCTCACAACAAATACATTATACATTTAGTAAATAATTAAATTAAAAAATTATCCGAAATATTTTTAACAATAAATAAGTATATAACTTCAATTATAGTCAGCTATGTGATGAAAATTGATTTTGAAAACAAAAGGATTAAAAACAGAAAATATATTGTACAACGTCCATTAATTAGTTACATATATAACATGGAACAGAAGGTGGTGAATTCAAAATGCTGGCTTCATGTAGGTGCATTTTTATAGTTTGATAATTAAAAACATTTCGTTCGTTTATGTTGTTTATATTTCTTCCTAACAATTTGATCGTGTTGGAAAATTCGTCAATCCTTTCAAAACGTTCGAATTTAAATCGATCGATTTTTATCTGATAACTATTCATTATAGTACATAATATAAAATTTTATAAAATATGTATTTATGTGTACGTATGTATCAAATAATAAAAAATATACTAAACTAAAAAATTTATTAATTAATTTTATAAATATGTATATGTATGTAAGTATATTCATGTCATGCTTTTCAATTATATGATGCATAAGTAGTTCTTCCTCATCAAAGAGCTCATTTTTACACAAATCTAAGTTTCGCTTTACATTCCTATGGATGTTTGTCGAAAAAGTGATACCATAAGAGATTGCATTTTATATAAGCGTTAGAAAAAAGTGGACATTTCAGATTTTTTAAGGAACCTGAAGTTTTAAATTCCATATGCTTCTCGAGAATATGTATGTATGCTTTTGAACACAATCACGTCTAGATTCTAGAACTAAAATTACATATTTTGCATATGTTGATATCTAATTTGGAAATACCTTCGATATGTTTGGCTGAGTACATATACTATATATGTATGTAAGTATATCGCGGATATTGTTCAGAAAATTCTTGGTTGCATTTTTTGCATACACCACAACCATCACTACTGAAGTAATAATTAAGGTGAATTCACCCATTCGTTTTGAACGTTCCGAACGCTTTTTTTATATGTAGTTTGAAGTCTCTATTTTTAAGAGAGAGAAAGAGAGTAAAAACCAATCCAAGCAAAAATTGTTCCGCATTAAATTTACTCCCTTTCTCTCTCTCAAAAAATAGAGACTTTAAACTACATATAAAAAAAACGTTCGGAACGTTCAAAACGAATGGGTGAATTCACCTTTAGCCATATAATTAAGGTGAATTCACCCATTCGTTCTGAACGAAATTTTTGTTGTTGTTCCGCATTAAATTTACTCTCTTTCTCAAAAGAGAGACGTCAAACTACATATTAAAAAAAATCGTTCGGAACGTTCAGAACGAATGGGTGAATTCAGCTTAAGTTTCATATGGCACCGCAATTCATTGCGTGAGTCTCTCTCTACATACTGGAGATTCTCTAATGTATGTAATTATCAGCGAACTCTTTGTTCGCTTACATTATAATTTATATATACTTACATATTATCAGAAGATTTTAAAGTATGTACGTAGTTATGACTAGCTACACATTTAAAAAGTCTATAAATATTACCATGAGCTATGTTCTAATTCAGACCCAAGTAATATTGATAACAAATTTTGCTTTTGACGGTAAAAAACTATTATAAAAACATATTTTTTCTAATATTGTGATTGGTGTAGAGCTTCGGCGTCCCGAACATATAGACCTTGGTTTAATCTATTCGCCGGCGTTAATAACAAATTTTAGCGGCTGATGTTCGGCATACACTTATAAACGACATCGTAGTGTTCCCTCTCGACCAAACAAATCGCAGGTTATACATATTTAGCACAGAATATACAATATTTAGTGCAATCCGTGGAAAAGTTCAATTGAATACTTAATTAAAAAAATGTCGCAGATTGTAAATAGTGGTAATAATGTTTTATTTCTTCAATATAGTAATGTTTGTATGTTTTTTTCCAATCGTTTGCAGGAATATTTCAACAAGTCAAACGTAGCCCGCTGCTTCAGTTTCAACGTTACAGAGGTAAAATCAACATACAACGTCCGAGGCAACCTCATTATGAACGTGCTCGTGTTATTGCTGTGACAACACCTCAGTATCCTGAACACTTAAAACCTAACACTTGCTTCGAAAAACGAACTCGACAGGTTATGGATAATCCCTATAATGATATAATCGCTCGTGAAGTACGCAATTGGCTGGATCATTCAAAGGTGGTGGCAATATTTCATTTGAATTCTATTAAGTCCGATGATTTCTTCAATGCACGAGTCCAACTACATAAACAAAATATGCATTTAAAAATGTATGGTTCTAAAATTGTGCACAAAGCAGTTGAGAACTCGCGATATGAAGCCATCTTACCGCTATTTGATTCGCAACCATGTATTGTGTTTTCTCCGGAACAGAAACTACCTCAACTACTTAGAATTACTCGTAAAGTGCCACAAATGATATTAATGGCAGGTATTGTGGACAATACTTTACTAAGTCGCAACGAAGTTATAAATTATGCTCAAATGCCAAATTTACAATCAGTACAAGCGGATTTGGTTCAAACGCTTAATACTGCTGCAAGTAATTTAGTGCAAAATTTTGAAGCGCATCAAAACAACTTAGTCAATGTAATGGATGTTTATGTTAAAAGTAGAGCGTCAGAGGACGTTGAACAAGAGATGTAGAGGAACAAATTTTGTAATGAATAATGTTAATTTATTAGCTTTAGATTTCGGAAATAAAACACTGTTTCTAATTGTTTATTCAATAGAACTTTAACCTAATTCGTAAGGCCAAGTCTGAAAAGAATGTTCACATAGAGATATATATTTTTGTATGCCCTCTCAAAAATGGAACTATCACAAAAGTACAATTAGAAATTCATGATATATCGAAATTCGAGAGGTGGAATATATAATTTCACAATAACACAACTGCAAGATTATCAAAACTTCAAAAATCGTATCTTTATAAAATTGCGTGGTTTGCTTATAAATTCATCAAATATGGAGAAAAAAAATCAAATGTATCGAATACATATATATGTGAAGGATGAGTTATGGTTTCCTTTTGCCGAGAACAATGGTGTTGCTCTGTACCACAATTAAATGGTTTTCCTTACAAAGTTGGAGTTTTATTAAAATTGGTGCAGCTTCTTGAAGAGATAAGCATTTCGAACTATTAACAACACAAACATAACACATACACGACATACTCAGCAAACATATTTGCTAGAATAATTTGGAACTCGCTGAAATAATTACTGTATTGTAGATCAAATTATTATAAAATGTATTGAGAGGATAAGATTGAATTGGAATTTTAAAAACTTTATCAAGCGTAATGAAAAGTTAAAACAATCTCTAAATTGGTATACATTTTGTTGTTCTAAAACTTTTAATTCCAATTTGTAAATCAATATACTTATGCATATTTTACAATACAGATTATATTTTTCTTCTCATTAAATATTCGAGTACATGCAAACTATCTATTGCCCTAATCTCGTTCCTAACAACCAGGTTACATCTAACTGTTAAGGATTTCACAAATATGATGCAAATACTGCAATTGCCTGAAAAAAATAAGGAAAAACCTTTCAGATATACGTTTAAGCGTATAGAAAAAAAAAATAGTAATATATATACGAGTATACAAAGGGAAACATCCACAATTTTGGTAAAATTATTAATGTCATTACCATTTTTCAAGACTATATTAATGTCCTATTTACTAGTTATTTAATAAACTTTTTAACACTTTACATATATCGAGCTAAATTAGGTAACAAAGTTGAAATTTACTATATTCTAAATAAATTCTCTCAATCACTTGCTTATGACTCGTTAAGTTGTAACAATAGTCCAACTTTATTTGATGTTAGATCAGCCTAAAAGTATGCTCAAACATTTCGTTTAATTTAACTTCAAAGTATTAAAAGCAATACTCGAAGGAACATTTTTATTTGCAGTTTTATATCCTTTTATTAAATATTCTATGGAAATTATTATAATCTTTTTATCAACATTTAACACTTTTGCTCGCCAGTGTATGTACATATAATTGACTGTACTGTTCTCATATACGTTTGAAAAATTTGTGACATAATTAATGAATGCATATTTTAGCGTTTACAAAATATATTGATATATTCAAAGTGGTGTCATGAAAAATTTAGCAATAAGGAATTCGCCATGAATTTGACTAAGTCTATTATGTTCGATTTTAGAATCTTTCTTAAAAATTTCTTTATAAATTTCTTCTACAAGCGATATTTCTTGTTTCTAACTTATCAGCAGTTCTAGAAACAAAAAATAAAATTGGGCATTTAGATATTTTAATATTGAAAATATAACCAAAATGATTAAATGAATTTGTTAAAAAAAAAAAAACTCAAAACGGCCACCGCGCTATATTCCATCCATTCCTACTTATAAATATTTCCTTTCCTGAAATGTAAAATATTTACTGTTGCCAATACTCTAAATATAAAATTATATAAACTTTAATACATATTTTGGAGACGATCGAGGAACACATAAATAAAAGTTTAATTCAGCCTTACTTTCAATAGCTGAACCACTTTTATAAAACGTATAAAAATTAATAATTTTTTTTACATTTTGAAGATCTTTTATAATGAGATTTTACAGATTTTTCTCCAAAAACAAAACGTACTTTTTTTCTGATTTCCTCGTAAAAGTTCTGGTAACGCTGATTGCAGATCAAAATTATTCTTTAAAATTCGCCTTTTTTGGTGGTTTTTTCACTATAACTATGAGATTAGCGAATGGCACATTCAGCAATTGCTATTTAAAGTTTATCTGTTTCCAATTAATATATATTAATTTTTTTAAATTGAAAGAGAAAGTCTGCATTAAAAAAGAAATTTTTAATGTTCTACAAGTACAATGACCATTTAAATTAAAAAGTTGGTTGTGCCACGTTTTAAAACAATTGTAAAATCATCAGATTTTTTTATAATTCTTTATTACTTTGTCTTTTAAATCAGCTTTTATTTCAAATGTATACTAAATACTTCTTATATATTAAATAACAAATATACATATGTACATACATATATTTGTTTAGCGTTTTTGATATTCCATTAGTTTTTATGTACATGCAAACATACATAATTATATTTTCTTCCGCACTCTAAATAAAATAAAAATCTCGTGCTGGAATGCTTTCGTCTTATAGAATCTCTCATTATCATTTAATAGTAAATGCTTTATATTTGTCTCCACAAATCATGAACTTATCGCATTTAAGGGCCACGAAAGAGAGTTTCTACTATTCGCGGCAGAGTCTAGCATTTTCTGACGACAGTTAAAGGCCAAATTGGCTAAAGCTTCAGCAGCATCCAGTTCATCTTTATGATGTATCACATTATAAATGTGTTGCTGGTGATGACTTGCCTCACGATGATAATCCTGAGAATTTTCTTTTTGTACTAAAGATGTGTTGGAATACATTAGGGCGGGTGTCGGAAGATTAACTGAGCTTGCGTTTGGTAGAAATGTTTTCGAAATAATCGATTGTTTCTCATGTTTATTTCTAAAATAAATTAATAAATATTATGTCCGTATGTGCAGGTGAAAATTATATTCTTACCTTTTATTATTCCATTCTATATAATAGTTGTTTTTATTGGGTGTAAATTTTGCAGCACTTTCCAGCCATTTGGAAAGCTCTGCTTCAGACTTAATACACGTAGTTGTTGTGTCATTGCCATTCACACAAGTCATTGCGATTTGCCCATGATCTTGGGACATAGGATTTAAACTCAGACCGTTGTTTGGTTGTATGGCCTCATTAGTATCTCTTAAATATTTTTCCATAATTTTTTGCTTGTACTTTGTTTTTGTTAAACTTTCAGTGCTACCAGTGCAACTCATTAAATGGCACGTCCCTGCTGTTGTCAAAACATCAATCTCTCGTCCTATGAATAACTCATGTGGACTTTTGCTCATTGTCAAATTGTCTGTGAGATGATTTGGCTTATAGTTCATATCTATTTGATGTATGTTGTCACTGCGACAATTTCCATTTCTTTCCAAATCGATAGATATATTTGAACCTTCTATATCACATAACGAAGAATCTTCGTCATCCTCGTCATCATCGCATTCGATGCGATTTGAAGCACGTTCACTCATTTTATTTCGTCTTTGCTCTTCTTCCTCTTCCCATATGCTGTCCTCCGATGATATACTAAATTGTTCAACGTTTCCCTTGGCATTGTTGTTGTAGTGTTTGATTAAGTGACCCCAAGACTTTTTGGATTTTTCTCTTTCGGAATTTTTAAGTTTACGCCGCCAATTGGCAAACCAATTGCATATTTGCGTATAAGTTAAACCGGTTTCTATCGCCAAACGTTTCTTCTCTTCTCGACTAGGGTAAGGATTTTCACGTCTACGCACCAGCCATTCCTTAAGCATGCGCTTGATTTCTGGTGTAAACAAGCGCTTGGCGGGGCGGGGGTAATGTAAATCATCTTCTGGTGGCCATGCGCGTCTAAAAGTAACCTAATTATCTTTTCCTTCTTTTTTATTTACATATTACATACATCCCAGTGAAATAAAGTGCAAGTCATTCATGGGGCATGACATTTTCATTGTTTTCAAAGACGATTTCTAAGGAAGTTAGAAATCTAAATCATTTCTACACGTCCATAGAATTTTGTTAATGTTTTTAGAACAGTCCCTTTTCTAAAATTTTTATGAGAAGATTACTTCCCCCATTTTGTAATTTGGACTATAACTTTCACTTGATTTAATCCAATTATTTCCTTTACAAAAATAGATGTAAAAACCCTGCTTTTTGTTTCCCATTCGCTGTGATAAGGATCGATAAAGAGAACTACTTGCAATGATACACATAAGCCTGTGTTAAAATCCAAATGTTATGATCCAAATTCGAACTACTTTTGGTGAACTATCTCTGTATTGTCATGACTTTTTTGGAGTCCCTCTTTTTCACTGGGATACATACTTATGTGTGTACATATAGGTTTATAATATTAAAAAATCTTAAAAACCAAGCATTCAACTTTTTTTTAACGAGGTGTTAGTAAATAGATTGAGCCAAACATACATACATACATACACCTGTACATATTTAAACAATTTTCCAAATAAAATCGATAGAAAAGAATCGATATGAATTGAGAATATGTGCAAAAATGCCAATTAAATATTTTTTTGTCATATGTGTGCGTGTATGTATGTATGTATATACATATGTTTGTATGCATACTATGTGACTCGTATAGAGTATTAAAAAATATTTTTTTCTTTTCGATATTTTTATTGATCGGAGACAAATCGGAGTTTGAATATATTGAAGAGAATTTCTCCTCAATATGATTTTTCTAATACACTTGTGAGCTTATTTCTAAATGTAGCAACCAAACTTTATTCCCCATAAACAAGTTATTGTTTACTTTTGATCATTAAGTTGTTGCAACTTCGTTTGTAACTAAATATCACTAAATACATATCTATGAATTTTATATGCTGCGTCTATTAACGATTGATTATATTACATATTACAATTTTTATTTAACTAACACCGAAGCAATAATTCCTGAAAGGGTAGAAACTACACCACTGACTCGAAAATTATTTTTCCTGAGACCAAATTCGACATTTTTAAGTTGCTCTTTTAATACAATACGCTATCCTAACAATACAGTAAAAGACAATCCCCTTATTATGATTGTCGACAAAAAACACAGCAGTTCTGAACTCCTTGTAGGCAATAATTAACTAATATTGATGGCCAATTGTAATTTTATAAGCGATAGTAGTAGTAATATCCTATCAATAATATTTAATATATATAAAAATAAGTCCGTATATGTACGTCGCCGAACTAATCATAAACGCGTCGAGCGATTTCAACCAAACTTATGCACTACGTAGGCAGTGGCCCATATATGGTTTATATGAAATTTGGTTAAAATCCGATAACGCATGTGTGTGCGGTGCGTATGTGAAGTGAGTGTGTGTTTGGGAACAAAACCAACTTTATTAAAAACAAGTGTGTTTCTTTTCTTATTTTGTTTTGCCGTGCGAAGCAGGCAACGGGCCCGCTAGTATTTAATAGTTTTCGATAACGATCCCACAATTGCCAATATATTGATCTCGACTTAATGTGACGTCGACAATCATAATAAGGGGAATATTTTGAATATATGTATGTATGTATGTAAATATTATATTTCTTTTGTATTTATAACATAATTTTTTATGAACGTCTGTCACTCAGGCATTTAATGCCTACTACTTAAACTGCTATTGGAAAGGGAGGCCAGGTGTGAAATAAGAAGAAAGAGCTTAATTCTTTTGGAAACTCGACTACTACGCGTTTTTATTAACTGTATAGTAATGTCGCAGCGCCTCTGGTGTTAAGTAGACGCATTAACATTATTTAGCTTTAGCTGTTTGTGTATTGTAAGCATTTTATTAATTGTTTTACTTTGCCTACGATTCTGCTAACATTACCGACGAAGGAGGACTACGCTGTGGGTACATTAACATAGAAGAGTTTCAATCGCTGCCGGTACTGTTTATGCCTTCATCACTTAAACAGTCCAATAACAACTAACCCAGTGCCACAGTAATGTACATCAGAAAAGTTCATGATGTTAATGGCTTGTCCTGAACAGAGATCGAACTCATATTCTTCTTACTTCAGCCAACAGCACTACCAGAGTTGCTGGATTATAATTTGTTCCTAATACAATAAAATCCTGTTAATTGATAATTTCAAAGGACGGTGTTTTTTTATTCTAGTAGTTAAAGCGAAAAGAAAATATATTGGAAGTCATTCTCAAGTAACGACATTTTCATTACTTCCAAATTATCTAGTAGCACATTTTTCAACTTTATGGGAAGTTAATTCGAAAAAATATGAATTACTTCTACAAATCTGTACAACTCGAATTAAAAACATTTCCTTTTTTAGAAAAAAAGAATATTATTTCCCCAAAAAATGTTATTTCATCAATAAGAGATAAAATTTCTATCACTGGCTAATTATTACGTATTCCAAATGTGATGGTTATTTCAATTCTAATTTAATATACAATCATTTTCTATGCAAAGAACAAATAATAATTAACTAGTTCATAAGTAGCTCCCCTTAACTCAAAGTTCACAGTTTATAATGAAAACCTGTAACACTCACGCTTAAATTACACTGGAAATAAAATTAGTAAAGAAAATTTACTATGGAACAGTGGGCCCTAAAAATACTAAAGCACAAAATGGAAGAAAATTATAAGCTTGAAATACATTTTCTGTTGATTTTTCCAAAGCGAAAATATCGTATCTATATATTAAAATAAATTCACTGATATGAAAACTAAAATTACATAGAAATAGCATAATTTCTTTACGCACGCGCTTTTTATGTATTTTATAAATTAGTTTATAAAGTATTTTTCTTTAAATAATTAAATTGAACAAATAAATAAAAATCGTTTAAATTATTTGAATAAAATAATTTTTGTAATGTTAAGAAATAAAATTAACAACAACGAAAAAACAATAACAACAGCTTAGAAAATTATGTACTCAAAACGTTTACATAATTAATAGATGCATTTCAAACTTTTTTTAATCAAATATCTTAAAAGCAGCATGCATAATTTTGTTTAAAAAAACATAAAACAATTTCTTTTAAGTGTTATAAATAGGTATTAATAAGAACAAATTTTAAGTACAAATTACTAACGAACCAACCTACTGTGACGGCGATTACGCTGGGGCCGATTGGATTTTTCCATATTAAATCTTGAAATAATTTAGAAAAATATATTAAATGGAATAACCAAAATAATTTTACTTTTAAAACACAACAATTATCAAATGTGTCTTGACTGAAACCGAACTTAATATTCCATTAAACAAATTAGGGGCAACAGTTTAGTTGTTAGTTGCTTTGTATCAATTCTACAAACAACCCGTTAAAATACTCATATTCTATTTCTATCGATAATTGTTATATGGGACTGATGTTTGATGGTGGAATAGATAAAAATAACGCTGATATCGTACTATAACGAGCTGTACACAGCGCACACAGCTTTGCCCCATAAAATTAACCAGACATATAACATAGAGAATCAGGGAGTATATTTTAGAAAAATGAAATTTGTTATATGTATATGACATCTAAATTAAAAAAAAAAAACATTTTATTTTTTTTTAATATTATGCGAGGACATCAGAGAGAGGTCTAATTCGTATAGCCAGCCAACAGCCCGCGACAACTTTATTTTTATGATCCTTGATGAAGCGGCTGGATTTATACATGTACTTTAATCCAAAGAATTTTATCATATTACATATTTATTTGGCTATTGTGTTACATTTTGCTAATATACTCGAAATGCTAAACTATCAAAGACAGTCATAATGAACTATTAAAGGCGATTGTTGAAAATTCAACTGTAGTATTTATTGGTATATGTTCACCGGCAAAATCATTAGATAAAAATTGCTGCTATTACTTCCTCATACTTCTTTTTCTTACTTACTTCATAAGAAGTTTGGCAGTACGTTTTCTGACAAGAATAGAAACTCAGTATTTTTCACGCGATAATTGAAAAATGCAATTTTTGCTGAAAACTGTATGCTAAAGTATTCAATTCGTGATGGAAACTTTGACAGATAAGAAATAATTACTATATATAAAAGTTTTTCAAAGAATATCGGATGCTCTTTAATTAATTTCTGTTATTTATTCTATTTAATGTACGTACATAAGTAGCATGATAACCAACTACCAGTAGCAAAATATATAATAAAAGTTTGCTATGAGTGAATGAATTTATAAATTAATTTTCATTTAGAAGGCCTATTAGAGGAAATATCGGCTGCAGTCGACCTGTAGCCACCACCAGAATTTTTGGCTCAGCAGCCACCACCAACAACTTTGTGACGAATTGGACCTCTGAAAGTAACGCGACATATAGTGGATTAAAACACATGAACGCTGATGTTTCTATGCCAAGGGCTGCGAAATTGTTCTCGGAATAATTAGATGTTCCTTTCCTCCTTCATTTATTCCATGCAAATTTTCGCATACCAGAAAAAAGTTCCTTTCTTAATAATAAACTGTAGCCCGATTCAACAGACAAATACAAAAACACTTCGTGCGAATTTCAGAATTATTTCTGAACAGAACATTTACCTCATCTCAATAACGTTTAATTGGAACTGAATGTCAACAAATTCATTCGATTTGAAAATGTAGGCTTTCTTTTAAAATAAATTGAAATAGTTTTGAATATCTCCTCATGCACATTAAGCCAATAATATTTCTTTGACAGGAGTGAAGGACACAAGGCGAACTACGAAGTGGTGGTATCGTGTATTCTGATGAAAGGTGTTGGTTGTTTGCTAAAATTCTAGACAATTTTGCTCAACCATTTGAAAATTATCAGTTGATGAATACATTTTTTAGTTTTTAATTGGAATTGATCTATTCAAATTTAACAAAAATTAACTATTTCAATTGTAAGAGAACTTTTTGAAAGGAATTCAATGAAAATTTCTCCACCCGAAACTAGATTTTAGGTGAAACCGAAACACTTTGTGGCATTCCACACTCATATTTATTATTACTTTTTATGTGAAATGAAATTTTTGTATGTTCTTTTATTTAATTCATATATAATAAAATTTTAAGAAAATTTAAAAACTTTGCGTAGGTGGTTTTATTTCATTTAGTTTTTTTTCCAAGTGATTGTGTGTATGTGTCCATTATAATGACCCAACATTTTTAGATAAAAAAAAAACTAAATCAATTATAGAAAACAAAGAGTTTTCAAAATATTTGGATATGTTTTTCTAATTAAATCCAGAGACAAAAAAAACTTAGTGTGCAAGGTAGGGAGTAATGTGATCAACAAAAAGAGAGAAAGATCTTCAATATAAAATTTTTCATGTTTTCGCTGTAAACAAAAATTTCAATCTGAAAAAACATGATATTTGTCTAAAAATAAATATATGTATACGAGTACTCGTATTCAGAGAATATGAAAGAAAGAAATGACAAAAATAAAACCACCTTACACCACCCAAAATACTTTAGTGTATTCTTCAGTTTTTATTTTTATTTTATTTTTGTTTCAAGTGTTTTTGGGTTCGATCAATTAAATTGTTGATGGCCTTCTAAAACACTACAATTGTTATTGTTTTTTTTTTAATTTTTTTTTTGTTCATAATTGTTCTAAACTTTTTTCCAATATGTGGTTTGTGTACATTTTCTGACAATTTTGAATTCCAAAAAAAGTTGTAGGCAAAAAATTTATTTGTATAGTTTTTTGTTTAAATTTTTTTTCTATGTATAGTAAACGCCATTGATCCGTCACTTTTGTTAATCATGTTTTTTCCTGATCTTATATAACAAACGTTTTATTTTTTCCTGCCAGCACCAAAATTTTAATTTGTAATGTTCTCTATATAATTTTTAATTTCTTCACACACCTTTTCTAATTTGAATTTGTTAATTTTATGGATAAAAATATATAATTTATTTTACAAAATTTCCTTTTATAAAAATCTTGTTTTTTCAATATATTATGTTCTCTTGTTGTTTTATTCCTTCAATACCAGCAATTTTGAATTGAAATGAATTTCTTGTTTGGCAACCGTTTCGTTTGAATAACACAATCAGACTATTTGCCACAGAGTTTTCATTTGAAACGTTTTTATCGCTAAAACAAAATTTAAATATTTATAAAAATACCAAAAACATGCATACGCGAGTACCTTTTATTTTTCTCACACAAGACTTTTCGTCTTATTTAATACATTTTTCTACTTTGTAGATTTGATTTTTATTGAAGAATTAAACAGACTTTAAGACGGGTGAAATTAGTTCGTATTTGCACAGCACTCTTTATTGCAGAAAATTCATGTCATTAACCACTCACAACGAATTGAAAAATCCCCTATAGATTGCCTCATACATGTGTTTATATATAATTTAATTAAAATTAAATCAACTTTATATATTGTTAGGTTAGGTTTGGTTGATTGGAGGGGTGTGAAAGCCCATGTCATACGACATACACTTAAGCCAGTGAAGGCTTGTTGTGCGCTCCCTTTGGTTTAACCATAACATATTGACCCAAAGGTCTAGAGAAACTTCGTGTCAATCACAAAGTTCCCTAATTTCCTCCAGCATATTCCCCGTAAGCGGGTTATGTCCGGTAAGGTGTCAAACCCAAGATATATCGCGACCTTATTTGTGAGAAGGCGGGGCGGGGCATTGGCACAAATAGTGTTATATATTGTTAAGCACATGAACATAATTTTTCTTTATGGCCTCAAATCTCAAATCTTATCAAACTTTCTTCCTGTCGTTTCTAATCAAGGAAAAATATTAAAATAAAATTCATTCTCTAATGGAGTTTATTGAAATTTGAACTCGAGCCATAAAAAACCCCATAAAAATTATATTCATTTGGTTAACTCTATATGCAGTTAAATTAAAAATAAGGGTACCCCAACAGGGACTGATAGTGGCCAACTGTTGAAGCTATATCTATCGAATTGGGTGTCATTTATTCAATGTGTTCTACCAAATCACCACTGACTTGACCACTGGCTCTACAACAAGTGCTCATGTTAGCGGACATTTGCACTTTTTAGATTCCATAAATAATGGCATCGATAGATCTTTTAAATGAACAAAAAGTTTTTCACACACTTTGTTTTTATCTAAATTTAAAATTAGAAAGCGCTTATAATGAAATGGGTAGAAACCATAAAGATTTTATTGATCTAATGCACATTATACGTGTAGGGTGTGTTTATCACGGTCATATTTTATTGAGAGAGAAAGTAATCTTATAAAAAGATCATGCTGAAAAATACCCTACACTATAAATTTTTTGTCTAAATGATTTAACATAATAAATGTAATTTTTTTTAAATCATATGTATACAATCATTAATGAAAAAATCTTTATGTATAAAAACTTTGGAGGGAGATTTGCTACGAGTAATTTATGAAATATTGAATTTTTATGCATTTTATTTTAATTTGCCGCAATTAAAATTCTTTCAAAGTTTCGTAGTTGAAATCTGGCACGAATCGTCACGTCCGCGATTATATCCAGATCATGCGACCAATTTCCGTCGTCGGGAGTGAACTGAGCTATGCATGAATATGAGATTTACGGTCTTGTTCAAGTGAATTCATTCTACGACCTAAGGAACCATAGCTGAATGCTATCGAGCACGTCCACAGGTTGCCGCTAGCGGAAAGTTCCGTAGATATACGGATCAACTGTCATGGCAATCGCGGACAATCAGCAGGTGGCGCCGGACTCCTAATAAGTTCTAAGTGCCTACAATACTTGGAACGGCAAGGACAATTTTTTTATGGGAATTTTTTATTACACTTTAATAATTTATTGAACTGCAAAAAGTGAAAAAATAAGCTATCTCTTTGAAAGATCATAGAAAATGATCTAAGCTTTGAGATGCCAAAAGTACTACAAAAATGTTTTAAGAGTTATTTTCTCAAATATGTAACAGCTGCTTATTACTTTAAGTTTAAACGATATCTGAGTTTGGACATTTTAATTTCTGGTTTCCCAATTAGCTATAAACCAAATACGGTGGCAAATTTTTAAATTTTCTTATCGCACCTTTTGTGCAAAATAGTCATAAGTCCAAAAGTGTAAATTTTTAAGTAGTTAAGGAAAAGCGTTCCTCAATATTCTCTTTATAAAATAATCAGAATTAAGCTAAGCCAAAATCATACAAAAATGTTTCGATATCGAAGGTAACAACTTAAAAACTTTAATTATATTTTGGCAAGTTCGGCTTTTATTTTGAGATATGACGACAATATTATGTTAAAATACGATATATAAATGCCAGAATGTATGCTATAGCATGAGAAGCGTTTCCGATCTGGTATAGCTTGCTTCCGACAAAACAAAATTTTATTGTTGTCATGGACAAGTAGATGGTTTTCCAGAAAATACTTTGATATCTACAATTTGGAGAAGAAAAACAATCTGTTAATTTTGATACAATGTTCTCCTATTAAATTATTATATGAATCACTCTACAAAAAATAGTGGTCAGAAATATTAATATGAATTTCTATCGATACAAGAAACAGAAGCTAGACTCTGATTAACGTATTTTAAATGTTTGTAGCTCAACGTATTGCCTTTATAGCTCGTTAATACATTTTTTTTCTTATTGTTGTCGAAATTATTTTGTGTCAAATAATGAAAAAACAACAACAAAATTCAAAGATAAATGTCGTAAAAATGCACAAATATGTATGTTGCCAACCCACGTATTTAAATTTAGAATTGAAAATACATTTGCGTAGTCAAAATATTTTCGGGAGGAGAGGGTGTTTTCCATAAAAAAATTAATTGATTATTTTATTTAAAAATTTTGGATAGAAATATATTTCTCAATTGGCTCAATAAAAACAATTTTTCATAATTCATATTGGCAATTTGCAAGTATATTCAGTACACTTTTTTATAACCAAATCTTACAAAAACCTATTTATATATATGTATTGTAATATACAGTGGAGTTCGGTGATAACATACCACAATTATAACGAACAATTTCGCACAAATATTTCATACAAATTAATGCGGTCATTACAAACTTCGGTTATAGCGAACTAACGTTTATAACGAACTATTGTTTAAGCGCCAAAAACAAAAATTCTTTGAAATTTTTATTTATAACGAACAAAAAAAATCCCAAAAATCTTTTGCACTAAATTCCTGCTAGTATGTGACAAATTGATAATCTATCTATCTATCTATATACATATATAAAATAGGATGTGTGTATGTATGTATGTATGTATGTAACGTAATGGCTCCAAAACGGCTGGGCGAAATTTTCAGGAAACCTTCAGAATACTCGGGCGGGTGACACTGTGAAGTCTGATTTTTTCGGTCTGTGGGCGGAGGGGCGTGGCAAAATCCAATTTTCATATTGCACCACCAATGACATATACATATATTTATTTTTTGTGCTTTTTTATTTTATTTTACTTTTTTTTTTAAAGCCGTTGTCATGTTCTTCAAAACGAGATATCAAACTCTTAAATCGGTTATGTAGTTCCGAAGATATTTACAAAAAATCTATGTTAATAATGATTCAATATCAAAATTTTAAAACTTTCGAAATGTTGCATTAAAAAATCCGAGTTTTCAGTTTATTTACAAAATATTTACATCATTCGATAACACAAGATATTCCGCGCTTACTAAGGTGCAACATTGTACAATAAGTTAAAGATCGATACATATAAAACAGGATATATATAAGTATGTAACGTATGGACTCCAAAACTTTATGATAGATATTCAATGGATTTTTATACAAAGGCCGTAAATTTCGTTAAACGCTCAATTTAAATCGTGTGGTAATATAACACTAATGTTTTCTTAGGGCCAGCAACGCGGACCGGGTCAGCTGGTATAAATATAAAATAAATGAAATTTGTGTTTTAAACATATCGAAAAAATAAAAATCTCATCTGTTTTAAGGATGCTTAACTCTTGTTAATTGGAAAAATATAAATATTTACTCCGATTACAACGAAGACATTAACATTTAGTTCGTTATAATCGAACTCCACTGTATTCCAATTCGATTTAATATTAACTACTCTAGGGTTAGTCCAATCTTTTTGCAATATATCGAATATTGTTAATTACCTAATGTTGTTAATTTTCTTAAATTCTTAATCGGGTTCTTTCCCTTTATCGTTGACATCTCAAAACTTTTAAAACAAAGTTGTAACCAGATTCAAAAGTAAAACTTCTACTTACCAAAGGTAGTTGTTCGGTTCAATTCTTGTTAAGGGAAATGTCCATCTAACCAGAAAAATTATAATGAAAGTCATCGTTTGGTGCAAACGTCTTGCGAAAGTCTAAGTGAAAACTTTGTAGCTTTTATTTTGCAGTTCAAAAGCAAAATACGGATTGCAACGCCAAGTTTTGAATTTCAAAAGCAATGAAATCGAGAAAACGCATCTGTTTTCCCATACAACGACAAGCACATTCTTAAATTTTTTAAAATCGAAATTATTAAAAATTACTATAAAAAACCACGGAGTTTGCTGTACTGACAATCATAAAAATGTATAACAAGTTTTCCAGCAGTTTTGCGAGGGATGATCACCATTAATAAAAAAAATTTCGCAGTTGGAATTTTAAACGCACCAAAAATTGCGTACGCTTAATGTTTTCAAGTAGATTTATAGAAATACGTTTTTTTATTTAAAAAAATGTTTTCAAATCGAGTTTAACAGATCTTTAGAATTTAAAAAAATGTTTTCAAACCGAGTTTAACAAATTTTTAGAAGTACCTCAATTTAAAAACAAAAATTGTCAACTTGACTTCTTAGGAAGTTTGCATTCTTAGAAGTAATGAAAATGTCATTCCTTAAGAATGACTTCTATTTTTTCACTTAGTGATTTTTAAAGAATATGAAAAACTCTGAAAACGAGAAAATTTACTAGTTAATGCGAATTTATTTTAAACATAAAGGTTACTCGAATAACTAGAGCGAGTAATCACAGCTTTACACGAATGTCCAATTAGTTAAAAAGATCAAAATAAATTCAATTCCCAATTGTTAAACAAGTGTATATGCTTATATTTAATTTTTATTAAATTCGAAATCATTCACAGTGAATTAATATTATCAATTTCTTTAAATGTTTTGCTTTTCAGTATTTTTCAAATAAAATATTAACAACAAGAAAAATATATTGCACCCGTATATGTATAAATTTTGTTTTTCTATTTGCAAAATAAATAAATTCTTTATATATTTAATTTTTATTTCTTTGTTATTTTTTTTTTTTTTGTAAAAAAACATGACAAACGTTGCCAAAATAATAATTATCATTCAAGTCGTAAATGCGCAGAATCCTTTTAGTAAATTTCTAGTGTCCGACAGAATAAAATTTTTAAGACAAATACCGAATAAGAACCCAGACCGAGGCCGAATATTATTTGCTCATATTGTATGTTAGCTATATAAATAATCTTACAAAATAATTATTATCTAATTGTAAATATATATTACATATTAGACAAAGCCTAAAACTCCTTCTCTGGAGTAGCTAGCACTCCCTGATCTTTGCTAACTATAAACATATAAAATATTTGATATGAGGGCATATAAAAATTTATAAAAAAAACGTGGAAATTTCACTAAAAAAATTAATTAAAAACCCGAATACATGACAAAGAAGCACAAACTCTATTTTCAGCAGGAAATATAAATTTTATCACAAAAAAATATTTCACCCAGAAAACAAATCAAATTTCATATCCCAAAACAGGCAAAAATTCTAAAAAAAATGCAGAAATCGAAATTATGATTGGATTATAGTTAAAAATCGGTAAATATCAAAAATATAACAGAAAGTTGTGGAAATTTTTGATTTGTTTTTGTTTTTTTGTTATTCTCGATATTTATTACATTCCGCATATAAAATGGTTTGTTGGGATACATTTTATGCATTTGCATTGATTGTATTGTATTGCAATTATATTGTACATAAGTATATGCAAGTACATATTGATTTTTCGAGTACAATTAAAAAAGTACTTATTATAATAATAAAATCTATCCACATACCCATATTATATTAATTTACTACATACGCACAGCCAGTGGTGGGCTGAGTGAGTGAGTATTTGCGTTTGTTGCTACAATAGTAGTAGTAGTAAGTAAGTAGTAGTAGTTTTTCAACTGTATATTTGTAGAAAAAGGAACCTTATTCGTAACAGGAGCTCAGAATATTTAACTAGATCGCACAATATTTAAATGACGTGCGGTTTTCTATGTACACAAACATACACATGTGACATAAGAAATAGTACAACAGATGAATAAGGGGGTTATAACACAAGACAAAAGATTTTGAGAGGTGCCACAATATTTTTTTTTTTTGGTTTTCACCCCACATTAGCAGCTTCAAATTTTTATTATATCGTATTCAAAATAGTTGTACTTTTGTAAATTCAGAGAATTTTTTCCAAAACTGCGGCAGTTCTTTTTAGAGATTTTCTTGTAAAAAAGTTTCTTTAAAATTAACACCGTATTCCATACTAAATATGGAGCATTTCTTACATGATATAAATTTATTAAAGAAAATAATACTCATAGCAGCAAATCGTTAATGGCTGTGGTATCACTAATGAAAGCATAAGATGACAAACGCTCCCTCCGCGCTGAAATAAAAATGTTCAGTACTGACCTAAAATCTACAATTTCAATGAGCACTTTGTTCAATTTAATGAATCGTACAGAAAAAAACAATATTTAATTTTTTATTTTATATACATAGTTAATTATGATCTTTATACATATTTGTATACAGATTTATATATCATATATCCATATATACATATTTTTTTAATAATTGTTTTATAAATATTAATGTTTAAAACAAAAATTTAACATGTTCATAAAACTTCATTGTTTTGCACTATGGACCATAAACAACTGTTACTTTTCATTTATTATTTATTATTATTTATATAGTACACATTCGGTAGGTTATTCCTAAAAATTTAAATTATATTTGAAAAAAATCAAAATCAGAGTCATTAACAAAAAATTTCCAATTCGGAAATCATCTAAATTTTAATGAAAATTGCAAAAGCTGCAAAAATTTACAAAAGTGGAGAAAATCGATTGTGTCACGAAACACGCGTAATAATTTTTTTTTTTAATTTTTGGAAAATGGCTTAAATATCAAATTAATATGTGTGTAACAAAACATAAAAGCCGAAATCCTTTAATTCGAAAGACATTAAAATTTATTAAAAAGAAAATATCAAAATTTACCTCTAGATAGTCCGCAGGTGACATTATCAGAATGTGTTTCCTTGATATGTGTATCAATATGTGTATCAATATTAAAATTTTCAGGAGTTTTTAATTGTGATATGTATTTAATGTACTTCACTAATGGCATTTAAGTATATAAAATATTGATATGCTTTAACATTCTTATATGTAAGCACATATATACATACATATGAACTTATGTAACACATGCTACCATGGTATTTATGGTATCAATAAGGTATTGGGTTATTTCAATGCAAATTTTAACACAAAACAACAATTCTTTTAAAATTAGAAGGACTTCACTTATGTGATACACAAAATAATATGTACATACATTTATATATATATATATATATATATATATATATATATATATATATATATATATATATATATATGTATGTATATATATATATATATATATATATATATATATATATATATATATATATATATATATATATATATATATATATATATATATATATATATATATATATATATATATATATATATATATCACTAAAACTTATTCTGTCGCAAGTACATTATGTATATGAATTTGTTTTTCGAATTAAAAACAAACTTCATAAATTTCACAGGTGTAAATGATGGATGTAAAACATGGCAGAAAAGAACACATAAATTTAAAAAACTTGAAGCTATTTTAGAATGTAAAATTTTCAGACCAATAAAATTTTAATTGTATGTCCGAAGACTTTATTGATCCACTGTACTTTTATATGTACATAAGTATGTCAGCCGATCATTTAAACTTCACTAGCTTTAATATCAAAGCATGTAATCTTTTCCTAAATTTTATTTAGACATACATATTTACATATATAGTATACATATAGTACATACATATGTATGTATTTAGGTAAATAGATATATTTCTTCTTATACATTTTGTAAATTTTGTATTCTCTTTTATAAGTATATACTTATGTATGTACTAGGTATCTACATGCTTATCTAAACGTTTTTTATGAATTCATTCTTTAATTCTTTCATTTAACTTTAACACATGAAAACGCACTTGTCTACATACATACATACATACATACATACATACATACATACATTTGTATCTCAAATTTAACCAACAACAACAACAGAAGACTACTTGGTGTATAAGTATGTACTACTTTTGAAGACAAATCAATTAAAAAAGCAATTTCCTTGTCTGCTACATAATCTTTTACTTGTTTTATATACAAATTTAACTAAATTCTTTAAACTTTACAAATTCACAAATTTTTTATACTAAAAAGTTGCAATCAATTGAGGAAAAAGTATAAAAACCGGCACTCGTTACAAAAGCGAAATGAGAACTAATGAATTTGTCAAATAATTTTAAGATAAATTATTTCCATAAAGGAATTTTGTTTTAAATCATGGAATTATTTTTCATTCCAAATTCTGCAAAAAAAAAAATAGTGAGATCTATCAGTATTGTATATCAGTGTGCCTTTTGCAGTGTTTTTATCGCTTTTTAATAGACTTAAAACTGTTTCAATAAAGCTCTCTTGGGAATTTGTAATCTGCAATTTAGTGCAAATTTATAACATCCTTTCTTCTTAAACTAATATTTTTTTAATTAGAAATTACATACACATTACCAAAACCACTTTTTTAAGAATTTTCAATATATTTCCCTTCTTCCTTACAGCTTAGTTTAGACGATATGTTGAATCAGCATATTATGCTGAAAAAACTGCTATAGTGCCATCATATCGTGTAAACACAAAATGTTTATCAGCATACGTATGCTTAACAACATTTGCAAGCAGTTTGTTAACAATATCAACAAACGCATGTTGGCAATTATAGCATATCGTGTGAACAGTACATTATTAGTGTTTGCCAAATTTTCTGTGTATGCTTGCTGATATGCTATTTGTTGAAAATCCTATTTAAGCTTTTAAGCATATGCCAAATTTGTAAGCGAATTTGACGCCGAAAATTTGTTAATGTAAATACATTTCTTCTTGAAAATGTGTAGGCAAGCACACACACACCCAAATGAAATGAAATTTGGTTGAAATTCAAGCTATTGATAGCTCTCAAATTAATACTTGAGTGTTATTGCCTTCATATATTTTTCTACAAGCACTGTATAAATTGCATCTAATACATGTGGAATAATTGAACTAATAGTTGGCTTTGTGATACGAAAAAGAAACTTCAATGAAGAAAATGAATCACCACTACATAGGAAACGTAGGGTCAAAATAAGTCGATCCTTTGCTGTAATGCTTTTGCGCATCACTGTCTCTTGTTTAGAAATTATTGGTGACATCAAAGAAAGGAAGTTATTAAATTGATGGATATCCATACGCAGAAAATGTTTGTACAGGGATTCTTCTTCATCTTCCTTGTATAATTTTGCACAAAAACCTTCTTCCTCCCGCCGTTGAATCCATTTTCTTTTCCAAACTTTGCGTCTTTTTCTTTTTATATCAGTTTCATCACTATCAAAAACTAGCGCTGCGCAAGCAATAGCAAGCGATATTTCCTCTGAAGACATTTTTTCTTTTAATTAAAAAAATAAATTTTTCTCTAATAACGCGTTGTATAAACTCTCTCAACTCTCTCAAACTCTCTTATTCCACAAGCAAATGTTTATACGACTCAGCATATATACCACCATATAAATATCAACATATCGTATGAACGCAAAAATTGTATGCTAACTCATATGTTGCCATTTCATTTGTTGAAATATGTTAAATTAAAAAATTTGGTAGTTTCAGCATATAGTGTAAACACCTAGCATATGATATATGATGACATAGGAATTTGCTACTATTTTTAATCATACAGTTGTTAGCATATATATGCTGATTCAACATATCGTCTAATCTAAGCTTAAAACTGGTGGAAAAGCGCTACAAATGTTGCAAAAAGCACTGGGTTGACACCCTTAATAGAACTTCCTTACATATTTTTCCAAATTTTGGAAAGAAGAATAATTCCAGGAATGATATTAAACTTCCCTTCGGGAAATTTATTATCACTTTTTAGGGAAAAAAGAGAATTGTTAAACAGGTTAATTTCAGTTTTTATTTCTCTTTTGTAGGAAGTGCCTCGTTGTTTTACATGCTCGCCAATTTATTGCAAATTATTTAGAAAAAAGTGTTAATACTGTTTATTGTAGAGTTTAAAGTGTTTAAATAAATGTTTATGTGTATGAAAAGTATTATAGAAATCGTAAATTGTTCAGTGGACATTAATTGTTGGTGGCAAAGAATTGAGTGTGTGTGTTTTTAGTGTATTGTTACTTTGTTAAAGCATCAGGTAGTTGTTGTTGGCTGAACAATGCTTAATGTGTTTGCAAATTTAAGAAACACACATCTATACAAATGAATGTACATACATGAGTATGTACGTACACAGGCACATATGTATGCATACATACATATTTGCATATTAATATCTATGAAATAAAGGAATTAAAGTCAGAATGAATTACATACATAATAGTTTAAAAAAAGAATTGATTTAAGAGGGAAAATAGTTTCTTATACTACGTTTATACGCACGTCTTATTTGCAAATAGAACTATTTGCAAATAACTAATTCACTGTTTATACGGGAAATTGCATACAGAACTTGTGTTATTGTTAGTGATGCCATGTGACGAAAATATGATTGTTTGGTAAGTAAAAAACAAAAAACGTTCATTAAGTGGCAACGTCTTACTTTTTATTTGCAAATAGTGTCGTTATTCACGACTTGTTAAGTGAGTTAATAAGTTACAATAAAAAAGTTATACGGCAACATTCTTCTTTTTTATTTGCAAATAAGACGTGGGTATAAACGTAGTATTAGACAATTTATAAAAATTATACTATGTACCTGTGTATGTACAGCCTGTTAAGTTTATTTATTAAGGCATGTTGATTGCTTATATAAATAAATATGTATGTATTATATACATGGGTATGTTCATAATACACATTCATACATACATATATGTATTTTGTGTGTGTTAAAATATTTGCCTACAAGCATACATAAGTATGTACATACGAGTATAAATGAATGTATGTATGTACATAAGTATTTATACTATTAATGTTGTTTATGTTTTTATACCGCATTAATGAACTGTTGCAACTGAAAAACTCCTTAAAATTTTAATATGATTTACATATTTTGTCAACGAAACACAATCCACTTAAAAGTATCACCTGAAAAGGTAAATTTTCATATTTTCTTTTTAAGTAAATTTAATGTCTTTGAAATTAAAGCATTTTAGGATTTTATATCAAATTTTGTTGAACACATTTTGCTTTGATATTGAAACCACTTTTCGAAAATTTTCTTAACTTTTCCTCGTGCTGTAATACATACTTGAGCTTCCTGGCACACAATATTTTGGTTTTTGTTGCAAAAAGCACTGGGTTGACACCCTTAATAGAACTTCCTTACATATTTTTCGAAATTTTGGAAAGAAGAATAATTCCAGGAATGATATTAAACTTCCCTTCGGGAAATTTATTATCAGTTTTTAGGGAAAAAAGAGAATTGTTAAACAGGTTGATTTCAGTTTTTATTTCTCTTTTGTAGGAAGTGCAGCGTTATTTTACTTGCTGGTCAATTTATTGCAAATTAATTAGAAACAAGTGTTAATATTGTTTATTTTAGAATGTGTAAATAAATGTTTAAGGCCTAACTATAATGTGCTTAATGCAACTTAAGCAAATGTGCGAATACACACAATCAAATGTATACAACTATAATGTACTTAAGTAACTTTTCGTCAAGTTTCGTCAAGTGTCATTTGCTTAAGGAAAGTGCGTTCAATTTCGCTCTTGCTTAAGCAAATGCCTCGTCAAGAAAACATTATTTTTTCTGTCTCTATTTATTTCCCGTACTGAGCAGGAGCGTTTTCTTCATCGTCTCTCTTATTTCTTGAAGAACACATGTTCCATCAAATGCACAATTCATTAACTTCACTATCTTCAGAAATTTCAGTTTTCTATCCATTTTTAAAAATTTTCCAATAAATAAATAAATAATAATTTTCCAATAATAAAATAAATAATTGTTTGCAATTAAAAGATGCAACCACTGTTGCTTTTTTTAGTGCTTTTTTTATTTTAGTTTTCGTTTACGTTATAAATAAATAAAAGATAAACATGGATTTACTTGCTTATGGTAATATATTTATAACTTTTACAAATTTAATGAGATTTCGTCAAAAATATTACATTTTAAAGAAATAAAAACGAAAATAGTTTTCTAAAAGTACAAACGTTTGCAACTAAGTGTAAAAAGTTTTTAAGTTTAATAAGTACAATATAGCCACCTAAAAGTCTTCAGTAATTTACTTAAGCATTTGACATGCTTTTCGTTGAATTTTGACACTAGCTTAAGTTTGGTTAAGCACATTATAGTTGGGCCTTTATGTGTATCAAAAGCATCATAAAAATCTTAAATTGTTCAGTGCCATTAATTGTTTGAGGCAACGAATTGTGTGTCTGTGTGTGTTTTTTAGTGTTTTTTCACTCTGTTAAAGAAGCATAAGGTAGTTGTTGTTGGCTGAACAATACTTAATATGTTTGCATGTATATATACATATATACATACATACATATGTATGTATTTGCATATGAAATGAAAGAATTAAATACCGAAATAATTACATAATACATACTTACATATGTATTTAAAAAAATTTTTGATTTAAGAGGGAAAAATTGTTAGAAAACATTTACGTACATACATATGTACATATATATGTACATATGTATGTATGTACATACGAGTATGTATGAATGTACTTATATTAATGTTGTTTGTGTTTTTATACCGCATTAATAAACTGTTGCAACTAAAAAATTCTTAAAATTTTAATATGATTTACATATTTTGGCAACGAAACACATTCCTCTTGCAAAAAGCACTGGGTTGACACCCTTAATAGAACTTCCTTACATATTTTTCCAAATTTTGGAAAGAAGAATAATTCCAGGAATGATATTAAACTTCCCTTCGGGAAATTTATTATCAGTTTTTAGGGAAAAAAGAGAATTGTTAAACAGGTTGATTTCAGTTTTTATTTCTCTTTCGTAGGAAGTGCCTCGTTGTTTTACATGCTCGCCAATTTATTGCAAATTATTTAGAAAAAAGTGTTAATACTGTTTATTGTAGAGTTTAAAGTGTTTAAATAAATGTTTATGTGTATGAAAAGTATTATAGAAATCGTAAATTGTTGAGTGGACATTAATTGAGTGTGTGTGTTTTTAGTGTATTGTTACTTTGTTAAAGAAGCATCAGGTAGTTGTTGTTGGCTGAACAATGCTTAATGTGTTTGCAAATTTAAGAAACACACATCTATACAAATGAATGTACATACATGAGTATGAACGTATGCATGTACCATACATACACATATGTACATATTTGCATGTTAATATGAAATCAAAGAAAGTCAGAATTAACTACTAATATAATAAAAAAGTATTGATTTAAGAGCGAAAATAGTTTTTCAGAAAACTTATAAAAAGTTATATGTACTATGTACATAGTATGGTGATTGCTTACATAAAAAATACATACGTATGTACATAAGTACATACATACATACATACATCGGCACGTTCATAAATACACATGTGCATGTGCATATGTATAGTGCATATGTATATTGTGGGTGTTAAAAGATTTACGTACATACATACGAGTATATACTTATGCACATACATTCATAAGTATGTACGAATGTACATACATACTTATATTAATGTTGTTTGTGTTTTTATACCCCATCAATGAACTGTTGCAACTGAAAAACTCTTTAAAATTTTAATATGATTTACATATTTTGGCAACGAAACACATTCCGCTTAAAGTTATCACCTGAAAAGGTAAGTTTTCATATTTTCTTTTTAACTAAATTTAATTAATGTCTTTGAAATTAAGGCTTTTTTGGATTTTATACCATATTTTGTTGAACACATTTGACTGTGATATTTAAGCCACTTTTCGAATTTTTTGTAACTTTACCTCGACTTGAAATAATAATAACTTTTCCTGGCACACAAAATTTTCTGAAGTTTTGTTTATTTTTTACTAGATTCTGCAACAATTAGATATTCATATTCATCGATTTAGAAATTATCTTCAATCCGAATTCGAATGTACATAAGTATGTACATATGTATTACAATTTTAGTAGTTTTTAATTGACGATTAATAACATAAAGCTAATTTTTGGAAATCAAATCGAAATTGTTCAATAAAATATTTAATACATGTGTACAAAAATTTACAAGACACCAACATACATGCTTATGTGTATAAGACCCATATCCAATATATTGTGTTCCGTAAATAAGTATTATATACAAATATATATGATTAATACGTTGGAAAAGTCTAAAAATAGTTTTGATGTTATTAATATACCTACCAACGAGTGTGTACATACATTCATATATTCATATCTGTACATGAGGGAATGTTTTTTATTTCCCCATTTCAAACACTTAGTTTCTTCCATGTGGCAGCTCCATACGTTGATTTTAAAAATGTATGTATGAATGTTGTGTATGTGGTTGAATTTACTATTTGTGATCTGCTTGTTTACGACTACTTTTACTCGCTCATCTTGCTCATTGGATTTGGGTGGAAGAAAAAGTACAATAATAGATAGAACTGGTTAAATTTTGTTGGAGTGGACTTGTTTGTTGTGAGTTACTGACGAATAGCAGCAGACTGATTAGGTGCGTTGTTGTTGTTTCGTGGTTGTGAATTTAATACAATAGACAAGGTGAGCACACAACTCAAGCGAGTTCTAGCGCACTAACGAGTTTGAATTTGTTGGGAGAACAGAAACAATAGGAATATGGTATTGAGTTTTTTTTCTCATCCGAGTGATTATTAATGAGATTGTGTGCGCTATGAAAGCATGAAATGTTGTGGATATATTTCCAGTAAAGGTTGCCAGACTGGACGATTTATCGTTATTTAATCGATGCTAGGATTTAAAAATCCCTTAATTTTGCTCAGCACTATATAATGCATTATGCTCCGCATTGTATAATACTATTTATAATTTAAATAGAAATTTACATACATCTATGTATGCATGTATATTCATGTTAAAATCATTCTAATAAATTTTTGTTGTATTAAAGATTGCCAAATTTTAAGCCGGTTTCAAACATGTGTACAAAAGTGGCTCAAAAACGAAGTCGAAAAAACATTATGAGTTCTACATTAAAATTTGTGTAATCACTAAAATTTTTTTTGGCTTTTTTAAATTGCGTTCTTACCCTATATAAAGTCTAAAAGTGCCAAGAAAATAGTTTCATGTATAATTTAAAAATTATTAAAAGTGATATATTAAGCGCAAAAAATAGTCGGACATATGACTTTTTGCTGAACGAAGTACATTAATTCGCCTTAAGTCCAAATGAGCATTGATTATCCGTGATTCAATTAATCGGGAATATCATTTAACCAGTATCGATATTGAAAGGACGATTTTTATTTTAATTCGTTAACCGTGATTACATCAATTATCTGGGATTGCAAAGCATCTGTTTACTTTGCTGAATTTTTTTCAATCCCCCTTATTATGATTGTCGCCGTCGACGTCACATCAAGTCGACAGTAAAAAGACAGCAGTTCCTGAACTCCATGTAGGCAATAACTAACTAATATTGATGGCCACTTGTAATTTTATAAGCCATAGTAGTAGTAATATCCTATCAATAATATTTAATAGTTCTCGATAATGATCCCACAATTGCCAATATATTGATGTCGACTTGGTGTGACGTCGACGTCGGCAACCATAATAATGGGGAATGTTTAGTAACAAGAGAATTAACATGTAGTCGTATTAAAGTGAAGTAAAAGAACTCATTTGCTTGTATGTTTTTTCTCATGTAATTACATGTATGTTTGAAATTCAAACACTGCACTACACTGTCATCGTATAATTTGAGAATAAAAGATGAAGATGTTGCATCATTTTCTATTTTGTCCGATAAAGAGCTTATACATTTGACAAATAACAGAAGCGACATACATATGTACATATGTAGTTATTTCAAAAATAACGGTGCAAGATGTCAAAAGCACATAATGCACCGTACTAGATTTTTTATGTTGAAAATTCAGAAGATAAAATATAAGTCTACGGTGTGCAAGAGAAGACTTAGAGTTAAGGAAAGAAAAAACAATTATGTATATTCAATGATTTTTTTAAAGTAATTGCATACGCAAAATTTTATTTTAAAACTGATTAAATAAAACAAAAATACATGTATGTAAAAATGGGTAAATTTTTGTACCTCACTTAACCGAAAAAATCTATTATCTAGAACGCTTATATGTAACTGAAGACTGAAAAGACCACAAAAATGAAAGTAGTTCGTTATTTAGTACATACATATTACATATGTACATATATATTATACAAAACTTATGTTCAACTAAAAGTGATTAAAAAAATCTGTCATCCACATTTGAATTTTAGATTTGTTAAGGCTTTCGATATTACGTTTTTCTATATCATCAAGTTCATGTGAATAATAATTTTGTGCCAAAAAAATCTCGAAGTACATTCAGTGTCTCTTTGGTTGAACTGGAGGACTGATAATATCTTCGAATTCTTCATCTTCGGAAGAGTCTGAGGACGAAATATATTCAATTTCTTCAATTACCTCCTGCTCTGTAAGTATTCCACAACATGGTAGATTATCATCGCAGCGGACGAAATTTTCGAATTAATTTTGATGTGCAACATCAATGTTAAGTTCCACAATATCATTTTCTAAATCGACTTGTGGAGCTTAGGAAAAAAATTGAGATTTGATCAGCATCAAGGGAAAGCAAAATTTTCTGTTATAAATCATGAGTCATCCAACACTTTGTTTCTAAAATATCTTAGATTTTTTGATTTGCCAATAATAATAACTTTTTTATAATCACCGGTAGCATCGCATACAAATAATAGTGTTAAACTTTCCTTTGAGTTCTTAAGCCTCGCTTTTAGACTCCTTTTTTGATAATGTTGAATTAAGTAATGCTCGGAAGAACAAACCGTTTTCATCAGCGTTAAATATGTAAGTATGTATATCTGAAAGCTCATATTTTGATATTAAAGTTGGCAAAACTGTATCAAGGAATGCGTTTGCCTCATCAATATCAGCAGATGCACCTTCTCCTTGCACTTTTTTTAGAATTATGCCTTCCCATTTCTGACAACGATGAAGCCAACCAATACTCGGGTTGAAATCAACACCCTTTCCACAGCGAACTTTTTAGCATTTTCCAAAATTATGTTGCGGGAAATTAAGGCTCCCGATTTACGATTTGTTTAAACAATATTGTAAGGGCTCTCTCAACATTTGAACAGGCACCGCTCCGGTTTCTTTTTGTTGACAGTCTGAACGTTTTAAATTTTTCAACAATTGAATCTTTGCTTTTTAAAATTCTATTTAATGTGGCTTTAGAACACTTACATACATACATATGTATGTATGTACTATATTTTTCGCAGTGCACTTTTGTAAAATTTTTTTTCAATCATCAATTAAATTTCATTTTTTGTTTAGTTGTTTTACAAGATCACACATTTTTTTAAGCACAATAGATCAAAAATGGTCGCAGTAGAAAAGGCCATCCTGGGTCAAACCCCCATTACAAAATTAATTTTTGTTTGGCTTAAAAGAATTCAAGTTCATTGTCATTTTTACCAAATTCAAGCTGGAAAGAAGTCACATGCGTAAATACATACTTAAGTATTTATGTATGTACTACATACTTACACAACATAAGTAAGTAGTACCCATGTTAAATGTATGTACGTAAGTATACTTATGTATGTATGTACGTATGCATAAATCACAAATCGTCATTCTTGCACTTAATTGACAGTTCGTTGAACCCGTTTTGTGTATTTTCGGTTTTCATCATCCATCCATCAGTCAGTCAGCCAGTCACACTCAAAAGAGAAAGAAGCTGCTTCTTCTGTAGTTGTTTGTTTGCTTTTTTGTTGTTTGTTTATCGCAACACAAATGGCGCAGACAAGTTGCGAGCTCACGAAAAGTGAAACAAATGTCTGACCGTGTAACCAGGCAAACAGAGAATTTAGCCCAGATAAAAAACATTTTTAATATCTAAATGTTTACCTTCAAGTTTTCGTGCTGTTGTGTAGAGTAAAAGAGAAAGGAAATTATGGCTGGCAAATGAATGAGGAGCTAAGCTAGTATGTGTTTGCTTAACCAACATTTATGAAAACTTATTTAAACAGTCCGTACGTGGAAGAAAGTCGCAATGGATGTACATAAGTATGTATTACATACATACATACTATCCAGAAAAGTAAATAAGCCACGAAAGTGATATTTATTTTGACGATGGCGATAGCAATATTTCTTTGAGAGTTGCTTTAGCAAAAAAATAGCCAGCTTTTTCAATAAGTTATTTTGAACGTCATCCAAATACATACATTAGTAAGATACCATGTAACCCAGATCTATGTACATACATACATACATATGTAAGTATGTATGTAAGTCATTGAAAGAGCTCAGGTGACTGTTTTTGTTTACATTTTATATACATATGTCAAGGCGTGTGTGTTTACAATTCGTTTTCTGTTTACATTTTTGGCCGCCATTCCTGTTTTCATTTGTATTTGTTTAAATTTTTAACCACCATTCTGGCTTTTTCTTGCGAGTTTTTCTATATTTTCAACACAGCTGCTTTTGAAAGTAGAAAACTTTATTATACAAACAAATTGTACTAATATTGGGTTTGTTGCATACATACATATGAACATACATACATATGTATGTATGTATGTAAGTATGTATACAAAATTAAATTTTGGCATCATCAAACTAATTGGCATTACGGCATTTGTATGTACATATAAAACGCAACATCTTAGGGCAATTTTAAGCAGTTTCAGTAAATATTGTTTTGAGCTTCAATAAGAGCAAGATAAATAATAATACGTATAGCAAGACACTACAATTTTCTCAAAATTAAATATGTACATATCGAGCCTTTGGTGCAATACCGTAGTAACTCAAAATTTCAATATTTTAAGGTTATATTACGAAATTATTCGCCTTGTCGATTTTTATATTCTGTAAAAGTTTCATAAAAATATTTTGAATACTCAGCTCTTGCGAAAAGAACTAAATTTTCTTTTACCATTAAGTTGTGTATAAATTCAAAACTTTAAACTCAATTTCTGCAAAACAACCTTTTTTGAATTATTGCGTTATTGCAGCAAAGGCTCGATATGTACTATTCCTCTAACTATGCTATATATCGTACATATGTACATCTGTAAGTACATATTAACGTACATGAATGTTACAATAATAATATGTACATAAGTATGTACATACGGAATGTACTTTCGTACATTCATACATATGTATGTCAATAACACACTCCTCTGTTGTTTATCACTAGCTGTATATGTACTTACATATGTATGTATGTACATATACATAAGTATAAAGGACGGTAAATAGATATTTATATGAATGTATGTATATGTGTATACAAATATGTATATATTTACATACATATGTATACACATACATACTTATATGCACCCATATGCATTTACAGTAGTTTTAATTTAATTGCCTTTTGTTTAAGTGCACTTTTGATTCTAATTCTTGATTTTAATTCTTCAATATACTATACATACATATGTATGTATATATGTACATCTATGTACTTACATATGTATGTATATATAAAATTTTCTTATTTACATACATACATACATATGTACATATGTATGTATGTATGTATGTACATACATACATATGTACATACATACATACATATGTATGTATACATACATATGTATATACTTACATACTTATGATTGTGCACTTATAAGTTGAATTTCCACTTACATACATACTTATGTATAATGACGCATAAAATTTTTGTTTTTGTAATAATTTTTCAAAATCCAATTTAGATTACATGTGTTCACATTTTTACAATTTATATTTGGTGCAATTCTAAACTGATCAGTATCTCTAAGTTAACAGCATCTGCACAAGAAACCGTGGGCAGGTACATAAGTATGTAAATCAAAATTATTGTAGACAATACGACTAGGAGAGCGAATGGCTAAACCCTACGGCAATATTCAAACATATACTTATGTACATATGTATGCATGTGTGCCTAATATGTATATTAGGCCGTATCACCTTACAAGGAAAAAAAAATTTCGAGCATTAGGGGTCACATCAGGGTGGTAGGAACTGTGATTTTGGTGGTAAATACCAGAACGGGCCACTTGAGGTCAATGGACCTAAAAGCAAAAATATTGGGCTCCCTCTGACAACAAAATTCGGACTGTAAATACGGAAGATATAAGGAAGAAACTAAAAAGGCGACCCCTACGTTCGGCAAAAAAAATTTTTTTTTGAAATGTCCTTGGAACAATAGTTTATGTTAGGGGGTGTACGGTGCACTTTTTTTTCGAGACGGCCTAATGTATATATATGTACATACATATATACTATGTATATAAGTATACGTATGTATGTATATGCACACATACTTACATATATAAATATGTATGCGCATATCCATAAACATTTGCACATATGTACATACATACATACATACATTTGGTATGCTTGTTATGTATTTTATTAACAAGAGTTCTTTGAACAATTACCGGAAATGAACACCTTACATCTCAAGGTTATGCTCCAGTTTTCAAGGTCAGGGAAACGAGAATTAGTAAAACAGGAAAACAAGGAATTTGGAGAATTGGGTCAAGGAATGACTTTTAGGGTAGATTCGGTGAGGAACATTTTAAATTGAGGCATACATACACATGTGCATGTATACGTATGTATATTTATAAAATTTATGAAAATGTGTGTTTATTTTTTTACATTCATAAATTTGTATGTACATACATGTATGTATGTATGTGCACACACCCCAAAGTAGTAAAAAGAAGACTTGCTTGCATGGGCACTTAAAAAACGATTGCGTCAAGCTTATTTTTGTTTAGCGTCGTTAAAGTATTTTCGTAGTCGTTTCGGAAGGCTTGTGACGACGTTGGCTGCACAGCATTACCGATATTTTTAAGAGGTGTTCAGCAATTGTAGCCAGTAAATCTTTCTATACGTCTTGCTGTCTGGTTTATTTATTTATAAAAAACAATACCAATCCAGCTGTAGTTTTACAGTAGGTAATAAAAGTCGTTTTCAATGGTTCGAAACATGAGAATATATATAAATGTTTACATAGTTCTTTCTTACCTGCAAGTACATTAATGACAATAATAAAAATTTGATTATTTTTCAATACAAACAGTATATTGTGAATTTTAATTAGTTTATATATCTGTTGTTTATGCTAGATCCTTCTACCATAGCTTGAAAATATGTATATTGTATATGCATGGTGATATAAACATCTGCTTGTAAAACTTATGTGAAATTTCATATCAATATAATTTATAAAATCCAGTAACACAACGCACAGTGTCGTGATTTCAGATAACGAGAGGCCAAAAATGTAAGAAGTTATCACAAAGTAATTAAATTTGGCACTCATGTGTTAAATAATAAAACATAACCACACCTAAGATTTGTAGCAATAAAATACCAAAAAAAAATTAAAAGTGATATCGAACGATTTTTTAAATTTACTATAGAAATTGACTTATGTATAAAAATCCAGACTTTACTAAGGAACTGTCGTTTGATCATGATGATTAATATATGTAAACAATAAGTGTCGCATACCTGGCTTACAATTCTACTACAAATATATTGGTGGTTACGAAAACGGATTTGAATTTTACCTATAACAAACACATGTGAAATTATATTTATTCCCGCAAATCTATTGCGTTGCATGCAAACCTTAACTTAGAGCTATAATGATTCAAAAACCGCGCAAAAATTTCATATATGAACTAATAGAGGTGTTTTCTGTAAAAAAATTAAAAAATAAATAAAGTTTCCTACATCGACTTTAACCATTTTTGGCCAAGCTCTTGACAGTGTGCAGCGTAGCAATTAAGAAAAATTCAAAACTTAACTAATAATAAAATATTTATGGATATATGTACGAGTATATATATATATACATATATATATATATATATATATATATATATATATATATATATATATATATATATATATATATATATATATATATATATATATATATATATAAACTGTAAGTACTACACAATACCAAATTGACATATATATTTGACTATGTCATATGTTTTTATGAAAATTGCGTAGCCTACTACTAGCTAGGACAATTTTGCTAGATATTTCTATACATTGCTAGCGTTAATAAAGTCCGTTGCAACTAGTAATATTTTTCAACTAATTATTTTAATTAATTATAATTATTGTTGAGCCTTTTCGCAACCTGATTACAATTTCCTTTGAAAAACGCAATAAAAATTTCATCAATTGAATTCCTAATCAACAAAAACTGTTACAATATTAAATTGATTATGTGTTGTCTCGTTTTTGGAAGCTCTTGAACTTGCTTTTGATCTATTTTTAAATTTTATATACCGTTTATAGATTGTGAAATGACATAAAAATAACTGTGTTAGTATGAACATGTATATCCACCATATATTATTAATCGACTGACGTACCACGACTTTCGCTGCTTACTGTATGTGTGAGGAGATGGGCACTAATTTTATAAATGTATATACTACGTATACACATATTCGTATGTACAGATGTGTGCAAGTACATACCTCTCAACAAAAGCAAAACCATGTTTCAGATTTATCGCGGCTGTATTTTTTCTTATGAATAGGATTTTAGCACAGTCTTAAAGTTGAATAACTATTGGAAGGGACGAATATTTATTTCTGGCAATTTTGTACATTATATCCGTTAAATGAATAAAATGGAAATATTCAGTTATGACAACAAGCGCAAGTAGAATGGAATAACATGTTGCTTTCAAAATATTAATTAATGCAAACCTTGCTGCCAGAAGTCCATATATATTTACATCCTTGGAAATTTAAGAACACAAATTGGTCACAATGAAGATTTTAAAAATGTTTGACCAAAAAAATGCAGATATAAGTTTTTCAAGTTCATAATGTATTTTTTCTTATTGAAAATTATAGATCACTGTCATACATTTGAGTAACGTATTACAGCGGAATTCGTATAAGCCAAATGTGTTTAATTTTTTGTTATTGATTAATTTCAAAACACATTGCTTCGCTTATAAGAAAATCGTCTTAAGCGAATAATCATTTAAACTAAACACTTTTTTTTTGTAAAACTGCAAGGTTATAAAAAACAAACATTGCTTGAACGAAAAATTATTTATTTACCGCTGAAAAAACATTGTACAATGTCATCTCATTTTAATCGTATTATGTGCAACCGATAAAATCTGTGTTTACAAAATAAATCTTAATATAAAATCGGAATACATTTATCTTATTTTCAATATGTAACATATGTATATTTTTGTTAAAAAAGAAAACGAAACGTTTCTTTTACCGAAGTCTGTTTAAAGGAAAATCTTTCTGAAGCAAAAAAGGTATGCTGAAAATTTATATTTTTCGCTATCCGAATTCCATCGCATGATTTTTAAAGCTTGTATTTCAAAATATGATTGGTAGCAGAGCGAACAGCGTATTTCCTAGTCCAGACGTGCGTTCTAAGCTGTACAACCAGTTTCATAAAAGAAGGAACAAAGGAATATTATACGATAGAATTATTCGTTTTACAGAACAAAAATAAATTATTGTATACTACGTGTAAAATGGATGATTGGTCCCATTTTCTTATGTAACAAATATAAATTTACATATGGTACATAAATCTAGCCAAAAAATAGAAGACTTTTTTAAATAAAATTTTATTTATTGCTCTAATTTTGTCCCTTTTGACATGCAGACATATGGCGTTTTCGTTTCGGAAAAAGTGCAATGATCTGTTTGATAAATTTATAGATTGATATCTATTTATTGCTCTAATATAATAAGTTTAAACCTCTTACGGAATGTGTGCACAGTAATAAGTTCGCGCTTAAGGAACAGTAAATTCCCTGTTTGAAATGCCAAGAAATGTTACAGTTTGTTATTGAGGGGAAATCGCCATTGGCTGATTTTTGCCAGCATTATGTTTAAAGTTCTGGCAACACTGAAAGCAAACAAGCACTCCTGGTTTTATTTCCACTTCATTAAAACGCCAGCAACAACACACAACACGTACAATATTCTATGCCAACGACAAAACAGCTGATCAAATTCACAAACTGTGTCAGTCATCAATTTCAATACGAGTGTCTGTTTGTATGTAGCCGGGGTACGCTTGCTATTGCCTTAACGCCTGTTACTACTTCTCACAGTGGTGTTTTGTGGTTGGTTGTGTCTTGATTGGATTGTTACTGTGCCAACTCAAATGATAACTCGTTGCTTGTTGGCGACGAGTAGCGTGCGGCCGCTTAAAAATACGGAAGCAACAACCATGTTCAGAGCATAATGGCAAAGAAATTTTCAGGCAAAAACTATATCGGCCTTAGTCGATTGGTCGTTGCTCTGTAGCAAACAAAGAAATGAATTTCGAAAAATCTGTGTTGGTCGAATGGCACAATTCGTTTAACAGGCGATCATTATTAATGAGAAGTGTTCGCATTGTTACAGTTGGATGAATGCTCTTATTGGCTGTCGACAGTGTTGCACTTTTCGCTTGTATCAGACGAGTATTTGGTTAGTTTCATTGTTGTTATACACACCAGCCATTATGTATGTATGTATGTATGTATGCGCCTAAGTGTGCATGTTGCTGGGTTCTGTTTTTTTATTTTTTTTTTGCCTTTTGGATGAGTTTGGTGTGTTGTATTTGTTGGCGTTATTATTGAGTTGGTTGGTTCTTTGGTATTATTTAGTTTGTTGTTGGTTCGTAGTTCTCTTTTTGTTAGATGTGTGTGAATGTGATTTTCGGTTTCTTCTTGTTCAGAACGCTGGGAACTTTTCATGGCTGAAACCAACACAATAGTGTCTGGTGGTAGTCGGTCGTAGTTTTGTTGATGTGTATGGTCTAAGTGGAGGTGGTAGGAGGTATTGAACATAAAACAATTATTATCGTTAAAGTACACAGTATTCAAGAACAATTGCTTTACTAAGCTGATATACTTATATACATACATATGTACGTACATCTGTATGTGCACATTTACTTCTCTTCTTTTTTACTATAGGTCTGTTCGCTTACTTTCCCAATACAAAATTGTAACCGTAGATAGAGAATTTTCTACGGATGAGAACAGCCCCTGAGCTGTTTTGTAAGGGCAACTGCAGCCGTTTAAAGAAGAGGAAAATTATGTCATGTATTAGAAATTCCACAGAAGGTGAAACAATGGTATTATTATATTTATAAAAGTTAATAGTGATAGGTAAATTGTCTTGTTAAATATCAAAGTCATTTCATTTAATGCAATGAAGTTGCATCAATAAATAAAGCTTCACTCAATGTTATTTTTTTTTTGAGTCTTCTGCTCTTAAGATACCACATAAGATTGGAATTTACATTTTGGCTGTGGATATAGGAACGAGAGAATCGCGTAAACAATTTTTTTAATAAAGAAAAACTTCAGATTCATCACATCAGTTTGTTTTTTTTTAACTAAAATTAAAAAAAAAATCTGTTTCATTATTTTATTTATAAACTAAAGTAAGCTATGCTTATTTTCCAAATGAGAAAAAATTTTTTTGAGAAGAAACTTAAAAACTCTTCAAAAAACTTGCAAAAAAGATAAATCTTACAATGCGACACCACAGCTTCCAACAAAAAATTTTACATTTTCATCTCTCAACTACTTAAGCCCTTTTTTCACTCTCTCTTTATAAATTTTTCGATTAAACGAACACTTTCCAGTAACAAACAGGGCTGTCACACGTTTTGATTTTTCGCCAAAAGTGGCGATTGTTAAATTAGTTTGGCATTTGTGTTATCTTTTAAATTGGACCAGTACTCTAGATATGATCCCTCCTTATGAAATAAATTGACAATAGGTTATGAGGGAAAGGATAGGGTGAGTAGAGCTCGCAGAAATTCGACTTGAACCCCTCCATGTAGGGAGTGATAGGAAAGACGTCCACAGAGAGTTTCTTCCACACACGAATTGATCGACTAAAGAACAAATTTTCTTTGTGATGCGTATTGCGATTAATTAGTATATCGACCATAAATGGATTTGATCTTAATGAAGAAAGTGTTGCTCTCGATGCTCCCGTGAGTCAAATGAGTTGACTAGACTCCTGTCATCGAAAAGCTGCTTTGTTCTCTCTTGAATGTGTTCAAAAAACTTTGAAATAGACTTTAAAGCATCGAACCATAAATGAGAGTTGTATTCCATTTTCGGTCGAATATAGGTGATATGAATATTAAGGAGATCAGATGGAGTGAAGTATCTCTTGCAGTGTCTTAAAGAAAGAGGCACTTGAATGATTTCTTTGCGATATGAAAAATATGCTCCGTGTATCAAACATCGCATTAAATTTTTATGCCAAGAATATCAAAAGCTTCCGATTCGTCCAAACTAACATAAGTATATCATCTATAATTAGAAATGCGTACTACACTGAGTCTTACGAACATTAAAGACGATCTGTTTCACGTCACCCCATGCGGAGAATATTTCATTTGAAACTAAAATAATGTTGAAATAGATGAAATTCTTCCAGAATTTTTTTCATACTTAAAGATGCTTTTGAAAGGGTCTTATCATTTTAATGAACTACCTTTGGATGGATTTAATATACTGGTAACTCCTAGTAATGCCTGTGATGAAAGACTATTTTCAATTATGAACTACACTGCGAAATAAAATGCAATATGAAATTAAATTGCCGCCTTATTACGAGTTATAAATTTATTGAATATAAATGGCATATCTTGCACTTCTTTTGCACCTTATCAAGAAGTGTTGAATATATATAAATCCTATACAATGTACTAAAAAAAAATTGGGAATGTTTTGACGATGTGATTAGCGTTTTAGATATGTGATAAGACGTAACTATATCAAAATTTTTTAAATATTATCCATAATAACGCTTTTAATTGCTTAAAATTAACTATAAAAAAAGTACCACTTCTGTGCTCAAAGATAATTTTTTCTTCCTATTAAATAAAAATTTAAAAAATATGTGTATATCTATTGGGAAATTTTTTCTATCTTTGGCAATTTGGAGCGATTCTGATAAAAATTTTTTGTTACGATTTATAGTTTATAATTAAAAAATATGTACATATAATATTATTTGCAAAAAAAATTTTTCCCATTTTTAAATTTGAATTTGACAAAAGAGGTCAAAAAAATCTGACAAAAAAACTTTTAGTACGAGTAAATGAACAGACCTTATTTGAAATTGCATGGTGAAGAATGAGACTATTATACGAATGTGATATAATTTTTTCAATCCCTCAACCCCTGTCTAAATACATTGTTCGTGTATAAATATATGTACATACATACATAAATAACTATATAAGTATGTATGTATTTGTGTGATATAGATTATGAACAGAGTTGGTAAGGAATCAATTAATTTAGAAAGGAGTATACATGATATGGATCGATTGTTTTGCAATTTATCAGGATATTACGTTCGCATACCCGAACATTCTAGTTCAATATTTTTATTAAAAGATTATTCGTAACATTACCAAGGAAGTACGTACATATGTACATACATTGACTATGATCTTCAAATTTCGTGTAGAAAATCTTATTCATATAATCATTGAATAAAGCAGGCGACATCTCGAAATGTAACATTTAAAAAATTGAATTAGTATAGTTGCAAAATTGTTTATACATAATTATTATATCTGGTGTTTTTATATCAGACTAGATCATAGCAAAGCGTGGCAGAGTAAAGCTATTATTTTAATAGTCTTATACATCGCTTCGAAAACTTTAATTCGTATCGTAAACAATTATGTTATGGAAAACTGAAAGTAAGGATTGGAATTACGAAAATAAGTGCATGACATACATATACTACATGTATGTAACTACTTTTGTGCAAAACTTTAGGAATATACAGACGAAAGTAACATTGAATTCTAATATTTCTTATTTTATAAATATTATTTTAATCTCTCATTTATTTACATCTTCTCTTTGGTCCTCTATGGGTTAAATTATGGCAAATCAATTGTGTTATGCTGTATTATTTTTACTGATATGATAAGAAAAGTAAAAAAATATATTTGTACAATTCGCGTCCTTCAAAAGAGTCACGCAAACAACAAAATTTACAGCTTAAAAATTGGAGCTTTTAATAAATTTTAAAAGAAAATATTGTAATGCCTATATTTCCTACTTAATGCCCAGTAATATACATACCTCTAAAATTTATTAACTTTAATCAGCTATGGACCTTATGTTAAATATTCTAAGACTTTTTCTTTTGTTTTCGTGGTATTTTTTATAATGTAATTAAAAACCAAAAATTTGGTAGTTTATAAAAAATTTATATAAAATATCAAACTGAAAAACAATCTGTGTTTATTTGTTATGAATTCTACGGTATATATTCTAGGCCAATATTCTGTATACCACGTAAAATCCAATCGAAATTTTTACAGCATGTTGTTGCAAATATACTTTTTTAACAACATCATATTCTGAAAAATTTATAGAATGTATATTGACAATATTGAATATTGTCAACAAGCGATTGAGAACTCTTGTAAGAATATAAAAAAAATTTAAAAAGAAGTCATTTGATATTGATCCAACTTTCCAAGTATTCCGAGGTTTCGTTTTATTGTTCTACTTTTATAAACTTTTATATATACGACTACTACTGGATATATTTTAATTTCAATATGTTTGTTCAGGTATTTCACTAATTTATTCACATATAATTTTGTCAAACTCTTTCACTTAATACAGTTCTGGTAGTTCTATTTATTAAAATTATTCTTAATATTATTTATTAAAGAAATTATTACTCGTTGTGTGCTCAACTGTCTATATACGAGTATGGATGAGATTTCGGTGGTGTTAACCCACTTGCCATAATGTTTGAAATCTACTTATAGAATGTGAGACGTACACACAGATAAACTGGCAGCAAATGACAATTTCTTCAATTTTGGTTTTCTCCTGCATAATTTTTTTGCAATAAAAACGATCTGTTGAAAAATAATTTTTACAATTAACATTAATAATATTAACAACTATTGTATGATTTGATTCCTTTAAACTTCTGTGGGCACATGCAGCACAGGCCGGTTAAGTTTTATAAAATTAAATTTGATTCTCTAGTGGCGTAGCACGAGTACGATTGCAGAATAGTTGTAATCGTGCACTTTTGCCGTATTTCTCATTTTTATTCTCTTCTTTTTTCATTTTCGGTTTGCTGTCATGCTGTCAGTTCGTTGTTGAATATAAAATTATATGTTGACCAACCGTAGTGCTTAAAGGAATGATAAGCACAGATTGGGTTTGGGTAAAATCAGTTGTTGATTGGTTTATTTAAACCGTTCTTTTTTTCTGTTGCAAGTTTTATGTTATTTTTTGATTGCAACAACAATCAAAGTGCATTTACGATTACATTATTTGGTAAATTGCATGCACAAGAAAAAGAATGGAACTTTGTCGTTCGTACGAAGAAGTGCCTGAAGGAGGACTTTCTTATGATATCTCTTAACACTGGCTTAGAAACATGTAAGCATATAAAGATATTTATACTATATGTATGTACATACATAGGTACTTAAATGGATATATAAAGACAATGTGTACATGTGTATATCAGTATGTGTAGCCACGTAACTAATGACAGTTTTTTACCGTTTGAATATGACTAACTTAAGGCTGGGGCACATAGAATCCGTCATCCGTCATCCGTCGCCTTTTTCAACTGACAGCTAAGTTAAAATACATGTTTTGTTATGAGCTTGGTTACATACAGTACGTCTCCTTCAACGCAACGGATGAAAGTTGGGCAACTTTTAACTTTTGATGTACGTTGAGTACTTTGACAACTATCAGTTGATTTTTTGGTATGTTTTGTTTTAATTAACAGTTGATTTTTTGGGTCTGACCAAAAATCTTCGACTTTTATCCATTATATCAAGACAGCTTGAGCTTTATAAAGCAAAATTATAATTAAAATAAACTCCGTAATTTCTTCAAAATCCATAGAAAATTGTTACTTTTTAATAAAAAGAAATGTTGCAAACATGTAAAAAAAAACAACTGATTTTCTACACGTTAACAAAGTACTCATTGTGCCAACCTCATCCGTCATTGCGTTAACGTCAGTTGAAAAAGTCGAAGGATGACGGATGACGGATTCTATGTGCCCCAGCCTTTAGGTTTACTAACTAAAGAAAAACCCGCTTACAAGAAAGCTACGCCAAAACGCCATGTCTTGTTCCAGAAACAAATTTATATAAGAAAATTCTGCCAAACATCAAAGATGAAAAATGATACGAAATGGTATTTCACATACCATTTTTTTCGACAGTAATACGGAAAAAACGTATGAAATGAAACTTTAGCCTTAATTACATATATAAAACGCAAGGCCACATATTTTGTTGCGTTGCCGAAAATTAAAGTTCGCAAATACCTGCGTTCAAGCAAGTCAATAGTCACATTGCAACAGCTGATTTTTACGTTATTGAGTAAACAATTATTTTAATACGTAAATTTCATAAAACAACTCAACGCTTCTTTTTTATCACTTGAATTGTCAAAATTTAACGTTTCGTTTTTTTCCTGCCGTTGGATTTAAAAGTTATTTAAAAAATAATAATAAACAACAATATATTTCAGCTGATTGAGTTTTTTTCAAAGATTGAAATAAAGACATATTTGTATATATGAACAATTATGTAAATACATATGTCTGACAAATAAATCGACTTCAATACACGGAATAGATTACAAAACCGAAGCAACTATGAGCTAAAACCTGATACAATCCATTTCAACTTTATATTTTACTCCCAGGAAGGATTGAAATACCTTCTTAAATAAAATGTTTTGAAAATAGGTCTATAAATAGCGCAGTAATGTTATAATAACTATTTAGGGCCGCCACTTTGTCTGTCCGATTTCCATTTTAATTTCTGTGAAACCAAACAGCATGGTATACTTTCGAATAAAAAAGTTTTTTTTTAAATCGGTTCATGAATGGGGGAGTTATACGTTATTCAATATTTCGAGCGGGCAAATCCCCCGACCGATTTTCGAAAAAAAAAATTATGGGACCAACCTACAAGCAAACCCTTTCAAAAAAAATAATTTTGAAAATCCATCCATAAATGAAGAAGTCATGCGATAATTATTATTTCGAAAGAAAAAAATCATGGGGCCAACCTACATGCAATCCCCTTCAAACAAGAACAATTTTTCGAATCGGTTCACAAATTATGAAGTTACGCGTGTACAAATGACGTATGGGACGTGCAACTAATAATTATGGCGACTGAAAAGCAAAACTTTATAGCGTTTGGGATGCTACTTTGAAACTTTTTAATGCAATTGTTCCACGAATTAGAGCAAATATATGTACGTCTATAAGCATGTAAACCAGACTTTTATTTGCAATTAAAACGCATATATTTTTAATAATATATGTATTAATATTCTTTGACCTTTTTTATAATAATTTGGTTAATATAATATTCAAGCTTGAGGTCTTTTATCGTTTAACAAATTTTATTTAAAACATCGATTTTTCGATACTCATAGAGTATCATCTTCAGGACAATTCTCTTAAAAAAAAGAGAATTGAGAATTATATTAACCAAATTCGTATATATTTTTATTAAATATATTTTGTTTATTTTAATAGTTAAGCTTAAGGTCTTTTATTGTTTAACAATTTTATTAAAAAATAATCAATATTTCGATACTCATTGAGTATGATCTTCAGGACAATTCCTTTTTTTATAAAAAATAAATTTTATAATAAATAAATATGCTTAATAGCTACATTGCATTTTTTTTCCTTTAATAACATATTTACATATACATACTATGAATGAATGTACTACGTATTGATGTTGCGAGTATTCGTATTAAAGAATCTTCTCCAATTTTCCTAGTGATATTCGTCAACCTCAAGCCAATATTTATCAAATATTTTCGATCCAAAAAATACAGTGTAAAAAAACATTAAATAAATGACACAAAAAATGTTAGTTTGGAATAATTTTTAATAAAAAAATATATTTTGAACTGTAAAATCGCAAATGGATTCGAGCGCAGTCAACGGGAGTGCAAGAAGATGGGATGTAGGAGATTGTTAAAGATCAATTAATCACAAAAGATGTCGATTGTAAAATACAAGAAACTGATTAATATTCAGAATATCTTATTGATGTTACATATAAGACAGTGTTATTTTTTTAATCGACTTCAAAGAAGGAGGACATTATCATCATCAATTCTTGTGTATTTTTTAAACTTTGCTTGTCGCATATTTTTTTCCAAAAATCGAAAGGGCAATTTTCTCCCCCAAATATTGATTATCGCATAACTCCCCCATTTATGGTTTAATTTTGAAAAAAAAAAATTAATTAAAAATTTAGCTTGCAGTTTGGTTTAACAGAAATTTAACTGAAAATGGAAGAATCGATTGATATAATGACTAAAATATTACTCTGCCATTTATAAGCCTATTTAAAAAAATTTTATGAAGGTATTTCACTCTTTCCTGGTAGTAAAATATAATATTAAAATGGTTTATATTGAAATTTAAATTAACCGATATGTTGTTACTTCGGTTTTGTAATCTGTTCGATTGGCTCTTTATATTGAATTTTTTTGCCAGAATTATATTCAATTTATTCCTACTGAATGAAATTAAAGGAACGAATCTCAAGGAACGACATTTTAATTGCTTACAAAAATCCAATAGTTAATTTTTTCAGCTTCCTAAGAAGCCAATTTGAAAGAAAGTATTATGATTATAAATATGAATAGCTTCTATAAATTTGTGAAGATCGTATAGAAAATATTTTCTGTTGTTGAAAAAATATATATCCTATATATATGTATGTATGTAAGTATGTATATATGTCTATCCATAGATCTACCTAAAAACATATTTTTTTTCAATCAATAAGTAATAAGAAAATTAAATCGGGTATAGCAGATGTGAATTGAACTCTTATTGGTAACTAACTGATCGTATTTTAATATAAAAAATTATTTTCTTTGCAAAGAAAAAATTAAAAAGTTTATACAACATAATGAAGATAACTTCCGAATTAGTGAATGGGAATCAAAAAAGAGAACATCCTGCAATGATCAGCTTATGTTAAAATCATTGGACATGATTCGAATTAGCACTACTTTAGAATTCTAATCTCAGCATTTTCATGACTATTTTTTTATTATTTTTGTTTTTTTAAGAAATCGAATGAATATGTCAGTAAGAAAAAGAGCACATAAGACATACATACATACATACATATGTATATAGTTAAAACTGGCCTGTTTACAAACTAAATTTGACGTGGGATGACGCAAAATCATTCCAAAAATCGTATGACATCCATGAAAATTTTTACCTATTGCAATATATTTTATTTTTACATACTATGAGTTTCAAAAGTGTATAGCAAACTACCTGGCACAGGTCTGTAAGGAAAGAACCTAGCTGACATCAATAAATCATGGGACGAGGCAAATAGGATTGAAGCAATGATTAAGCTGGAAATATCTTGTTAAAATTTCAAATATGTTCCCTCGAGGAATAAATAAAGGAACAAAAATATATGTGTACAAGATTTTTTCAATTAAATTTCAAATATTCAATTTGACAGACGTACATACATACATACATACTTACATATAAATCGAGTCATAGACAAATATGACTAAATTTCAAATTTAATATGCGTATTCGTATTCGCAAATATTGCCTGAGTTGTTCGTATTTATGTACATATGTACATACATTAGCATGTCCATTCATATACTCGTATGTACAGTGTCTCATTTGGGATGAATAGTTTTATGTAGGTATTGTTACCATTATAATATACAAAATCAAGTTGTTCTAAATTTCATTTACTGGAACGAACACTCGTTCAGATAATGGGTGGGTGGAGTGCAAAATATGTTGATTGGCTGGTCAGTATTGAATGATAGTGCATTGCTATTAAATGCCATTGGTAGACAAACATTTAAAAAAGGCATAAGAGGGAAAGCACATAAAATATACATACATATGTATGTATGTATGTGTGTGTGTGTGTGCATGTAGGTGTATGTATCTAGATATGCAGTATGTCTGCATATATATACTTATACATACTTATAGTATATGTATATATATATATATATATATATATATATATATATATATATATATATATATATATATATATATATATATATATATATATATATATATATATATATATATATATATATATATATATATATATATATATATATATATATATATATATATATATGTATATGTATGCACAGTACATATCCGATTTGTGATGACAGTCTTATTGTCACCGTCGATAAATTATTCCACCTGTTATTTGGGCGTGATGTTTTCTTATGTATTCTATTATAATACAATTAAGTACTCATCCATTCCATGAAAGTTATAATTCATTCTTACTTATGTATGTATGTTTGGAATCATCTGCATACAAACAAACATACATATGTATGTATGTACTAAATTTGTATTTATGTATGGATATTGGTTGCTTTTATAGACATATCCCAATAAACATTTTAGATTAAACAGACATGTCCATTCTTACCAGAATGGTTTTGATTACGGCGTTGCAATTCCGAGCGATTTTGTTTCAGTTCAGATTTCGATCCACTTTAATTATTCCTAAAAAGTTAAAAATGTCATTTTTCAGTAAAGTAACGCACAATTTGTTTAAATTCATGCTTTAGAAAAAACACTATAAATGTTAAAAAAATAAAAGATTTGAAAAAATCAAAATAATGCAAACATCGGTCTTTTTTCCAACCAACTTTGAAAATTGTAATTAAAAAATCAATAGAAATTTTATGACTTGATTTCAAAAAACAGGAAGCCGATTAAGAGTACTTAATATCCGCAGTGAAATATTTCAGAAGCCAATTAATTTGTAATTGATGGTTATCCGGATTTTGAAGAAGGTGATAGGAAGCCCTGGCTCTTCATTCCATGTGTTATTTCGTTCGTTGGTAAGTGGAATAGAGAATTTAAGGGGATAGATAAGAATGTGATGACATTGCCTTATGGAAAGCATTTGAATAGATTTCTGTATATAATATGTGTTTAGGTACTAAATATGTACATATATGAATCTTTTATACGACTTTACATACATAATTCCATACATATATGTATGTATGTATACATACATAAATACAAGTCGGACACTATTTTAATTTTAAAGTCTTATACCCTTCTTACACTTGAGTATGTACAATATATTAGTAGAACACATGGAACATGCCGAAAAAATGAAGTATGATTGTAAATTGTAACATCTATTATCATTAAAAAAATATTATGTTGTATGTACTCGTACACAGATAATGTTGAATAAAATTAAATATTAACTTGATATTGAAAACTTATTAATAATTTGATACATTATTGCTCTTCAAGATCAAACCCAATGCATTTTAGAATTAATTCAAACCATGAAGTAAAGAAATTCTAATTTATATGTTTTAGTTTTTTGATCTTTTTTTTCAATTTATAAACTTAATTTATTTTCCAAGCTAAGGTCCCTTTTAATTTTTTAAATCGATCTTCAGGACATCCTGAAGGTGGTACTCTATGAGTACTGAAATATCGTTTAAAAAAGCTTGAATAATAAATTTATGTATTATAATAAATTTATATATTGTATACTATAGTAAATTTATATATTGAAATTCAAATTTAATTAATTTGGAATTGTATTTTTTCGCTCATATCAGTCTACTTTATATATGGTATATATGTAGTTTTTTTTTTTATTATAAAAATGGCATTTGATTAAACAATTTAAACAATAATTTTAAATCAGTTGCCAATTGATATGAAAAAATTTCGCAAAATTTATGTATGGAATGTAATTTTTTACTGATGAGACTAAAGCTAACGAAAGATGTCCATGGAAAAATTGAGAAAAGAACAAGTTTTAAAGATGTAAATGTAAGATGTTGGTCAGCGCAAAAATGCTTCTTAGGAAAAATTATAACTTTTCACAATCAAATTGTGAATTGTGAAATTACCTAAAAAAATTAATTTGAAGAATTTGAAAAATGTATTAAAAAATATTAACGGTTGTGACACATACAATGCAATAATATGTTTGTTGGGTTGCATAATAAATAAATTGTTTTGCCTATTATAAATATTCTAGAACAGCCTTTCAATAATATAGACGTGCATATGTACGTATGTACATATTTAACAATATCAATTTTCATTTTCCCATATTCGTTAAGTGCGGACATGTTTTTATGTGTGTTGAGTGTGTGAAAATATTCATCTGATTGTTTTGAGTTGTTTGTCTTGTTTATTTTGTTTTTGTATAGTTTTTTTTTCTTTTCGTTCCTTTCTTCGTACGTCGTCATCCGGCCAGCGAGTTGTATGTTGAGAGGTGTTGTATCCTGGCGCGCGTCATCTACCAGGTTGACAGCAATTTTAGTAGGCAAGACTACATTTTAGAAATTCCACATTTGCACAATTTGTTGTTGAATTTTGCAAATATCGCTAGAATGCATTGGCAATACAACAAGAAATGGGAGATTGGCCTTGAAGATAGAAGGTAAAAAGAGATAGCAAGTATATTATGGTACGCCTAAGATGCCAACTCGACGAAATATAAAAATACTGTGGGATAATATTGGGCTTGATGTAGGGGTTGAATAATTTGTTCTTAACAAGAGATAATGGGCCATAATCATGGTCGTAAACAAAATTCGGGTTTAAATCTATATATATAAAAATAAGTCCGTATATGTACGTCGCCGAACTAATCATAAACGCGTCGAGCGATTTCAACCAAACTTATACACTACGTAGGCAGTGGCCCATATATGGTTTATATGAAGTTTGGTTAAAATCCGATAACGCATGTGTGTGCGGTGCGTATGTGAAGTGAGTGTGTTTTTGAGAACAAAACCAACTTTATTAAAAACAAGTGTGTTTCTTTTCTTATTTTGTTTTGCCGTGCGAAGCAGGCAACGGGCCCGCTAGTTAAATATATAAAGGGAAAGTATTTTTAATCTGGTACGATATATAAACAAGTGGCACCTTTGAACAGGTGACTGCCCGTATTGTAAAAAAAACCAAGGAGCTGCGGAGAAATATGTATCGTAATGAGGCATGAAAAGAATTTCTGCAAAATCAGTTTATATAATTTCAAATGTAGAAATTTTTGATTTTCTTTGGAAATAATTTTTCTTTCTCAAACTTTGATTTTTACAAAATTTATATAACATTCACTTCTGGCTAAATCAACTGATAAATTTAAAGAACTTTAGAACGTTTTAAGTTGAACGCATACTCTTAGACTTAAATTACGGTTTTTTCTTTAATATAATCGACGAGAAGAATACTTTTAATCAAAGTTAACTTAAGCACTGTTAAAGTATACTCTTTGCTGACTATAATATTACTTATATTATATAAAATAAAAGGAAGGGGGTTCATGGTGGTTATTATTATAAATATTTTTTGTTATCCATGTATCATTTTCTGAAAAATATTCATAATAAAATATTTTCATAAAAAAATTTTTAATATTGTATTCATGTTGCCAGCAAGTGTGTGAATAATTCTTGTTGGCTACATTGTAAATCTCTTGCATCTATTCATGAAAGTAAAGCTGGTGGCCCTGTTTTTGGTTTGTTAATTTGCATTGGAATGAAAAAGATGGCTGTAAGAAAATATTACATCTAAATGCATTAGTGTAAACAGCACGACTCAATAAAAAATGGAGCTGCCATACATTCAAAATTGATATATATTTCTCTGCCTGTTGGTATGCTGTAAATATTATTTTTCTCTCACATATATATGACAAAAGATGGCGCTCATCACAAGTAAAGTTATAACGTAAAATATTTTTTGAAATATTTTTCGCTATCACAAATATCGCAGAATTAATAAGGGAAACTAAAATCGATCTTTTGTTTGTGTTGTATTGTTTCTTGTGTACACATACATAAATTATTAATTTTTGTAAGAGTTTTAACTTCAAAATCAGTTTTTTCTACTATTATAGTATGAAATACAATATGGAAATAAACTAAAATAAAATGAGAAGGAATAAAAGTGAAAAACCAACTAATATCGTCAGATTTGCCAAATTCTTGCCGGATGTTATAATTCCTGGAGATCTATAAAAAACCTATGCGCCAGTAAACAAATCAATGGCTCAATCAGTGATGGAAAATTCACTACTATTGTATTATTTTCAGTACATTTTTATACTTTTTTTCTTTGTTTAGAGATCTTTTTTCTCAATTACACCTCTTGGAAGCATTTGGCTTCCACAAAGCATTTCCATCTTACACAAGTTGTTGCAGTTGTTTTCGCATTGTTATTTTTGTCTTGCATCAGTTTCGTTAACCGTTTGTTGGTTCCAGCTAAGTAAATGATTGTCTGCTGTAGTAGGTCCTAGAATAATGGGCCTAGAAACAACGCCCTCTGTGTATTTTGGTGTCGGTGTAAGAAACCTTGCTATTCTTTTATTCTTACCTGTTTCCCCAGAGGGTGGTGACTGCCTGACCTTTGTCACGATGTAATCCTCTTTTCTAGGGAAAGGGTAGGGGTCATGGGGCTTCTTGGATGGATTTTTTTGGTGGTGGGCTGAACCCACTTAATTTTAAAACTCGAAAACCCTTGGTAAAAAATATTTGTCCTTTGCCAGGGAACGAACCGGGGATACTTGTTTTTGTAGGCAAGCACTTTTACCACTACATCATCAGAAATCTATTTTTTTAATATTGACAACATTGCCTACATGCAAATAACAATCTGGGTACACACAAGTCCCATTAATAAAGGTTTGTGCAACAGGCACGGTGATAATGCAGGTGGTTAAGTAGATTGTGAAACTCTCTATATAAAAATATAAAATAATTTTTCCGTTAATTTTCTCATAAGAGTTTGACAGTTGCATTCTCGGCTTTGTTGTAATAAATTCGCTTATAGATAATTAGTACCTGTATAAAATTACAAGATTTGTTATTTTATTTTTTTTCAATTTGTTGTTGTTCGTGTTTTTTGTTGCAAAAAGTATTAAAAGTACACCATTTACAATTTTGGTATAGTTAATAAATTGAGCCACATACAACGGCATGATAGCCGGGAATATTACATTGAAAAGTCACAAAAAAAAAATTTATACATTTTTAGAACTCACACATCGCATAAGTGCTTTAATCGGCAAAAATTAAAAAAAATAATCCTGTATTTGTTTGTGACAGAAAGCAACTTGCCATTTTCTGTGCTTGATTACCTCCACAACATGATTAAAACGGGAATTTCTGATTCCTATATACTAAAAAAAATTCAATTAATTGACATAAAATATGAGATCTGTAAATGCATTAGAAAATATAAAGTTTTGCAAGGATAATTATTTTATAAATAAATAACAAATTATGAAAAACTGTTTTTTAAAAATAAATATCAATAAAAAATATGTTATTAAAAAGTACCAAAATGTTGGCACCATTTACAATTTTAAGTTTTCCTTCACTGGAACAAAACAAAATTTTTTACTTAAATGTCGGCACATGAAGAGCTAAAGCCACAACAAACATTTTTTGATCAAAATTTTTTACTTAAACAAATTAAAGTAATATTTAAATAACTGTCAATAACAACAATTAAAAATTTAATACTTGAGCTTTCAATATTTTTATTAAATTTTTACTAAAAAACAAAATCTTTTATAGAAATTTCAAAAAGTATTAGAAATTGGATAAAATATACAATCATAGAGAGATGTGTTTCCTTCCAACGGAGTGTGCTTAAATTTTAAACGATTTTCGGTCATCCAACGTCAAATTTGTTTTGTAAACAGACCGGTTACGACAATGTGTCATCTTAATTGTTCTTTTTCTTACTCTAAGATGAATATGACTGAAAATCGTACGAAATATAAAATAACTCGTTATATTTTCCCAACTAATTTGTTGCGGGCTAACCAAGCCATCAGTACAGCCATCATATGCAAAAAGCATTGAAACTCATATACTTAAGCAAGAACCCAAAATTACAATACGGGAATTTCAATGATATTTTGCTACGTGGGAATAAGCAAGCAAAAATGTACCAGACGCTGATTTTGATTTTTTTTGGAAGAAACTTGCAAACTTATACATATGTAAATAGTTCAGAGAATTTATCAAATTAACACTAGTCAAATTCTCTAACTAATTAAAATGTTAACTGAGTCAACTAAACTTTTAATTAGTTGATAAAAAAATTCCAATAATTTTTTTTGTGCCTAAAACACATCAGTTTTTTCCTTTGTGCACTGTAGAGCCTAAAAATATTTTGACTTTATTTTGGTCACATTTGTGTCGTTTGCTTAAGTCCCTTTCTCAATACTTTTTCTACATCTGTGTCGTTATTTTGTATCTTTATTAATTGCGGTATTAAAGAGTCGAGATTTTATTACAAAAAAATCACAATTTCCGGTACAACGGAAGCTGCAAATGAAAAATCAAATAAAAAGGAACAAATACTACAGAAGAAATAAAGTCAACCATTAATCTAATAAAACAATTTCATCTTCTTTATTATTGCTGTTGCACAAGACTCTTCTGTGTTTGTTGTTTTTTTTATATCTTTGCGGCACCAAACATTTCTTGTAGCTGCCAGTGTTTTCGGGTGTGAAGTTGCCTTGGAAGTAGGAATTGAAAATCAAAGGCAAAAAAGTAAAAAAAAATAACTACAAGTACATTTGGCGACATTTAATTAAGCATATGGCGGCATGGAAGCACATATCCGCCCAAAAAAGAAATGCCACACAAAGACAATAAAAAATAAAAATTAAGTTAAAAGCATGATTTTTTTTTACATGAACATAGAAGTACAAATACGAGTATTTGAAAAAATTTTGCAGAGTTTTGAAATATAAAAATTGCACAAGCTTCCGGAAAAAATAAAGTTAATCTCTGTAGTATCAAAAGTAAAGCATCCGGTGTTCTTTTTAGAGGTATAAAGCTTCAAATTGATATATCCTTAAAGGAGAAACTGACTGAATATAGTATGCGAACATATAAATGCAATAAACGTGCAAATGCAATAATCTGCAGGTTGAAATTGCACAAACTCTTCGCAGTAAATAAGATGCATAGAGAAAACAATCTTGTAGCATACTACACCTATACCCCGCTTTGCATGGATGACAAGTTCTTTATAAAATTGTGCAACTGCATCTCTCATTAAGCGCTTCATATATTTAAATTTAAATAAAACAAATTGTGTATAAAGTATCATTAACATTTTTGGTGTCGCATATTACAAGATGGCACAAAAATAATGCCACACTTTGAACTGGCTGCCATTTTGTTATAGATGAAAAACAAGAGCTCCGCTTGCATAAGAAGTTTATTAGAAAGTGTGAAATTAATGACATTGAAAAAATTGAAATGGCCACCTTCCGATTTGATGCATATTTGCGGTGGTTTTACGGAATTTTGAAAACTTGCTCGCAACACATCTAACTCCAAATTGGCAGTTTCTTCTTCAATGTTTCCTCTCAAGACTTTGAAGGTTCGTGGTTTGTTGTGGTAAAAATATGAGATCTTAAAAAGCCCCAAATGAAGAAGTCTGGACGGTCAGTTCGAAAAAAGGAAATAAATAAATAAGGACCAATCGCATTATCACTGCAAATACCATACCAAACAATAACTTCCATGGTATATAATGGCTCTTCATGCATGTGGATTCTCATTTTGTTTATTAAGATAACCGATTAGGTAAAAACGGGCTTCGTTGCTCATTTTGATTATTGGCATGAAATCATCTTCTTGTTGCACCCAGTTTAATAGAATATGGTCAGCGGACAAGAATTCGTAAAGAGTTTGCACTTTGTATAGGAACAATTGTAATTCTTTCACCAAAATTCTGCGACTAATGTGTGCATCGTCATCTCGTTTATGTTTGTGAATTCTTTCTGACGTCGTTGGCAACAGCAGCGATCTTCTCGGTCGAGCGAGCTACACGAAGCAGGCCATCTCTTAAGGTGAATTCACCCATTCGTTCTGAACGTTCCGAACGCTTTTTTTGTATGTAGTTTGACGTGTCTATTTTTTTGAGAGTGAGAGGAAGAGAGTAAATTTAATGCGGAACAACAACAAAAAATTCGTTCAGAACGAATGGGTGAATTCACCTTTACGGCATCTGATGTGGACCCAGTTTACACGAGACTCAGGCATATGCTTAATTACTCGAGCACATGGAACATGAAGACGGAATTTAAAGTGAATTCACCCATTCGTTTTTAACGTTCCGATCGCTTTGTTATATGTAGTTTGAAATCTCTATTTTTTGAGAGAGAGAAAGAGAGTAAATTTAATGCGGAACAATTGGTTTTTACTCTCTCACTCTCTCTAAAAAATAGAGACTTCAAACTACATACAAAAAAAGTGTTCGGAACGTTAAAGACGAATGGGTGAATTCACCTTTACGTTGCGTTAAAACAACAGACATTAATTCCACTCTCTTGAGATGTGTATCGCTCCGTAGATACATACATTTTAAATGTCAAAACACAGTGACATTTATAGCCATCTGCAAAAATGGCAGCCAATTCAACTTATGATTTTACTTTTACGTCACCTCGTATTTTAGCCTGACCAGCACAAGTAGAGAAAATTCCATGTTGTTTTTGTAAATGTTGTAGAAATGTTACACTATCCCAATTTGATTCTACTTCACACCAATATTATAAAAATGAAAAAGAAACCTGCAACCAGCGTTGCCATTTGTCAAGTTTTCCCTTTTTTTGCAAGTTTTTTGAGATGCCAAAAAGTTTTAAATTTATTGGGTAAAAAACAAGTTTTTTTGAAAATACATAAAGTTTTGTAAAGTTTTTTTAAATACATAATTTAACTATTGCAGTATATTGGATGAAAATATTAAGTGATGTTTGTATGCAATGAAACGATCTTATATTTTCTCACTCCTTTATTACTGCAACAGTGTCTCATTGTCTTTACATCGTCTTAAGTACAACTATGCCGCTTTTATACATTGGCAATGTGTAACTAACTTTTGGCAGTTTGTGTTTGTGGTGAAAAAAAAAATTAAAAAACATGGACAAATATTTAATGAAAAATGGCAAGACCAATGAAAGATCTCTAAATATGAATTTTATTTTATGTTTTTTTTATTATATCGAGCCTTTGGTGCAATAACGTAGTAATTCAAAAAAGCTTGTTTTGCAGAAATTGAGTTTAAAGTTTTGAATTTACACACAACTTAATGGTAAAAGAAAATTCGGTTCTTTTCTCAAGAGCTGAGTACACAAGATATTTTTATGAAAATTTTACGGAATATAAAAAACGACAAGGCGAATAATTTCGTAATATAACCTTAAAAATTCAAATTTTGAGTTACTACGGTATTGCACCAAAGGCTCGATATGTTATATTTTTGTTTTTAATCGTTTTTATATTTTCAAATAAAATGAATTCCAAATACATTTTAGTGTTTTCTTTTAAAATTTAGGTACTTTTGTAGAAAAAAAGTTTTTTTTGGAAAAAAAAGTTTTTTTTTCAGATATAAGAAGTTTTTTTAAAAAAATATATGGTAACGCTGCCTGCAACAGACTTTTGTGTTCTCTTTTTCTGATTATACGGAGAGAATTTCGTTTTATTTTGCTTCTAAAATTTTCTACAACTTGTGGCACAATGTAAAGCCACCGTAAGTAGTAGCGATTGTAGGACAACAAAAAAATGTTTAAATTTTTATTTTTTATATACATACATATATTTTTTTAAATTCAATCGTTTGCTTATAAATATGACTAAATGCCACCAAAAATATTCTGGGATTTCTGTTCATATTTTTCTTATTTTCTACATGCTCCACAACATTTATTCATTCTCTATTCCACTGAGTTGTTCATTGATGGTGTTGGCTACTGGGTTCGTTGTTGGTTGGTTGCTGTTTAGTTGATATGTTGTTGCCGTCAATTTTTTTCCAAAAAAATTTTTTTCCTGTTGTTTCTTTGGTTGATGCCAACAACAGCCGTTGGAAATTTGTCAAAGTTGTAAAATATTTTTGTTGCTATTGCTGCTATTCACAATTTCTAACGCAAATGAGCTCAACAGCACTTTCGTAGGAACGTTGCTGCTTTTTCTTTTCAAGCTTTTCAGAAATCATTTTTTTTCTATTCAAATAATACCATGTGTTATGATTTTGAAAAAAAATGTTTTCTACACATTTTGAGGAAATTAACATTTTTTTGTAAATATTTTTAGGAAATACGGATTTGGTCGATGCCTTTTTTTATTCAGTCATTCATTCTCTCTCAGTTTGTTTAATTTGTGTCAGTTTTTGTTTATTTTAAGTTAAAAATTGGTATTTTTTCACGACTTGCATATGGTTTCACCAAATTAAAAAGACTTAAAATTATAAACGTGATATTTAGCTGGTATTTAAGTTTACATGTGCCAGCATTTTGTGGGAAATTAAGACAAGTCCATAGATATGTTTGTAATACACAGATGGATAGTTGGTGAATGCATAGTCAACTGAAATGGGAAAGGACATAATAATAATTTGTAAAACTTTATATGGAGAATAAAAACCTTATATAATGATAGGAAAACTGAAGTAGAAAAATTTTTAATAAAAATTATTTTTAAATTAAAGGCATTTTATTTTCTGAAAAATGTGTATCATTTTATTGATAAATTTATAAAAATAGTCATTTATCATTTAACTCCTCTGCAGGACTATGTGCTCTTTCCTTATAAGTGTGCGCTTTTCAAAGGACACTAAATTCCTGTTTTTTATTTTGAAAGCGCGAAAAATTATTTTACACGCGCGATTAGGTTTCACAAAAATTAAGGGGACTTTTTATTCTTATCAAAAAATATTAACTTCTTCATCAATATTCATGGTGTAGTCCCTCTCAGATGAGCCCCCTCAGGGATATAGACTTTATCTTCTCAATAAATCCTTTAAATTTCCGTTTTTTATGGAATCTTTTAGTATTGAGAACAAGAACGCAGAGAACCAAATTCGGGTGATTGAGATATTATTGTGATATTGTTATGGCCAAAACCCACTCGAAACCAATGATCAGGTGTATTGCCGTGATGCAAAAGCAAATAATCGCCGAGCATAACAAAACTCTTCCTAACCCGGCTATGCCTGTAACAAATAAAGGATTAATTCTGTATAGTTCAAACTGCGAAAAAATATTCGGCACGAGTAAAGAATAGAAAATGTAATGAAAATCGGCTGTTTCCTGTGAAACTTAATAAGTCAGTTTACTTTTTGAACACACCTCGTATGCGGTTTTTTGAACCCATTTATCTTAACTGTTTCTAAGTCAATGCTTTTGAAAGTGGCATGTAGATGTGTGTAATTGCAATCAGACTAATTAACTAAACAGTCTTATGGACGTAAGATTTTTCTATTTAAAAAAGAATCGGACATGAAATAATGTTGCAAAAGGTAAAGGCCACAGAATATAGCAGCTCTATATTGCCCGACCCCTTGTCAGTGGTGGATGTTGCATATGAAGCAAAGCTATTTATACAAATTGTTATATTTTTATTACTTTAAATATGATTATATTAATCTTAGCTAGATCATCACTACATGTATCTGTTTTTTCCAATTTCCTGTGATGTTTTACTGAAATCCAATTTTTTTTTGGTCGCTGGATGCCATAATTAATCAAAAACACAATTTTAAGTCTTGTGATTGTTACGCCATTTTGAATATGAGGCGACGACATGTAAGTTTGGCATTGCTCTTGCTATATAGTCTATATAATGCTATATACTATATATTGTCATCAGCCTTCGAAAGGGATTTGGTGTATATATAATTATTAGACTTTCTATAGAAATATCAATGGATCTGCCATTTATGTTCTGCGTTGCTTGCAATTAACCCTTCAAAATCGGTTCATAGAAGAATTGCCGCGATATGGGCCAAAAGAAGTTTCTGGAATTGAATCCCAATTATGAAACCGAAAATTTCCTGCTAAAATCCTGGAAATTTCGAGAAATTTTGTTGTATTTTTTGAAGCAACTCTTCCTATAATTTCGAAAATTACTTTCAACGGATATTAAACCTGTGGAAATCGAATTTTATCGCAAATTTAAAATCAACCTGTACGAAAATCAACTTTTGGAAATATTTGAGAGTGTAAATTGAAAATTGGTCTTATCGAATAATGCCACAGTCTATTTTATGGTAAATATTTTTTGTCAACACAATGTTTCATATACTCGTGCCAGGACTTTCGATATGTTTTCATAGAATCTTTAACAATTCGTTCAAGTTTGAAATATTATTTTCAATCCATTTACGTTTTTGGGGGACTTAACGTATGAATAGAAATTTCTGAAAAACGATTCGTGTATACATGCGGTAAAATAGAAGTGGAATTTGGTGTATTATTGACTGAAGGTCACTGAAGAAAATATTTATAAAGAACTATAATAGTGAAAATTAAAAAAAAAATCGAATAACTTCGCAGTTTAACTTTTTTGTGAGTACTTTGTGAGCGTGAGGGTTTGTGAACAATTATTTTTGCACTAAATTTTTTTTTTATAATTAAAATTTATTTTGTTGTGTCTTATGTATAAGTTTTTATAATTCTCATTTGTTTTTTGAAATTTCGTATACAAGGTGGCGCAAAAGTAATGTCATAATTTGAACTGGCTGCCATTTTGTTATACATGAACGAGAAGAGTAACGTTTTCATAAAAAGTTTATATGAAAGTGTAAAACTGATGGCATTAAAAATTATATCGCTCCAATGGCCACCTCCCGATTTGATGCACAATTGCGCTCGTTTTACGGTATTTTGAATTGTTACTCGCCAAATATCTGGCTTGACATTGAAGATTTCTTTTTCAATGTTGGCTTTCAAGAATTGCAAGATTCATGGTTTATTGTAGTAAATTGAAGATTTACAAAAGGTTCCGAAGGAAGAAGTCTGGTGGTATTAGATTTGGCGATCTGGATGGCCAGTTTAAATCTCCAAAACGGATTTCTTTAAGAGTTACAGAAGAATCCATATGAAATTTTTTTTAATGAAATTCTTAAACATTTTTTTTTGTGGAAAATGTACTTGTTCTGAAACACAATTTTTCAAATCTTGTGATTTTATAAATCAAGTGTGTAGCAATTTTGTATTTTGTCGACTTGAATTTGTTTTAATAGTTATTTCTTCAGTTCTATTTTGATTTTGTGAACTCTAATAAGAAAATTAACTTCATGAGAATATCTAAAGTATTTCTAATTCTGGTTTTCTATCGATTCCAGCTTGATGAAATAGATATCCATCTATCAGCGCAAATTCTAATATTAAATATTTCATATTGTACACATTTACCAAATTTTTCTTTAAACGAAGAAGATTTTTCATTTTTTTTATTTATTTAAATTTCTGTCTTTGGTGTAATTTGTTCTTTGATAACTATCACATGTACTTTGGCTTATAAAATACGATTGAACTAAGTAGCCTATTTAAATTTAAATAAGAAATCACAAACAGGAAAAATGTTCAAAAATAAAGAGAAATCTTAAACCTAAAATATATATATAAAAAAAAAAAGAAGATTTTTATTTTAAAATTAAAAAATCGTACCAAAACAGTTCCGATTGCACCAGTGTGCCACCAACTTTCAATTGTACCAAAATTGGTACAGCTCTACCACAAGTCCCAACAGCGATTCCAACTTGAAGTTTGAGAGAACAATAGATTTTAATAGAAGATTTAGGGAGCAATGGAAGAAATTTCGATTAGAAGTGTGGAAATAATTTTAAAAATTGTTAATATTTTTTAAACAATATTTAAGGCACTTTGAATTCGACCAGCTCTTTACGCTTTTTAATTATATGTTGACTAACGAGGAAGGTGTAAATATTCGTGTATTTTTATGTTTTTCTTCGGCTGTCAAATATTTAAATTAAAAAAAAAATATTTGCTTGTCATGAATTTTTATGTTGTCACACGTCTTTATCTACTAATGGTCTATTAAACCATGTGTCGTGTGTTCGTTAAGTATTTTTAAAATGGTCTAGTTTTATTTCCTCAGAGGTTTCATACTTTTGACTTTTGAAACACTAGAAATAAATGTTTTTTTTTAAGGAAACTAAAGGAACATAAATTTGAGAGAAGAAATCCAAGTACAAAAACGCATTCAACGAAAGGTCATGTTAAGGAAATATGGCCTATAAAGTGGCTTTGATTTATTAGAATGATTTGAAATTATACAGGAATTTGATATTTTCTTTGAAGAATTGGAAAGTGATAAAAAATTTCATCGAAAAAGAAATTATATTGAAATCATCCCACTTTTTCTTTCTTAATTAAAAAAAGACTCCTCTATTTCTAAGGAAAATATTTTGCTTAAACACACAATCGTACATCATGGCTACAGAAGACTATAACAATAAGAAGGCTTAAAGATCAAGACCCAAATGGAACGTAAATGAGGAATACAGGCACCTTGTGGGTCAATAAGCACATAAACAATTCCTAAATGGTAATGGCAACAACAGCAGCAGCCACAGCAACAATTGCAAAAATCAAAAATGTTAAACAATTTCCAACAATTAAGTGAACGATGGTGAGTGATAAAGAGTGAGAGGGAAAATCAAAAGCCATTTCGCTTCAAAATTATGAACATAATCGTATCATAATTTGCTGTCAATGTTAAAGATGAAATGAACAATGATAATGACCAGTTGTTTAAAGTATGAAATCATCTGGAATATTTAAAAAAAATTAAAGAATAAATTTCATGTCGCTGTCACCAAACAAAGTGGGGGAAAAAATCTCCAAGATTTCTAAAATACTCGTATGAAAAAAGGAGTTTGTATTAGAAATGAATATGAGTAAAATACGAGGGTAGTTTGATAATGCTGCGTATTACCAACTGTTATCTATAACTAGACTACTGTCGAATTTTGAGCAGGCTGCGTAAAAAAAGGCATCATCGAAAGCAACGACAGACTTGATAAATACTATGGCAGCTCTGCACTATAATTTTTAATGGTTAAAAATGGTCGTTTACAGAGTTCCATTGTGACTGAAGCCAGATGTTCACTTGGTTCAAAGAAGGCGGTCTTACCAGAAATAATCGATAAAATCCATTGAATGGATATTGCACGTTCGTAGAATGAAAGAGGATGAGATGGTACGTACCTCAACCAGGTGAGCACACCACATTTCGCATGAATATTTGGATATGAAAAAGCTATCCACGTGATGATTGTCGCCATCGACCAGAAGCGCAACCGAGTAATCACTTTAAAAGAGTGTTTGGTGAATGAGTTTTGTAACTTTAGACGAAACAAGGATCCATCACAAACATAAGAGACCAAAGAACAATCAAAGCAGTAAGTTTCTGGGAATAAATGTGCACCAAGGAAGCCTAAGGTGAGTCTGACATCATGGCCACTGTTTTTTGGGATGCACGCGGTACTTTTCACATCGGTCACCTTGCAAAGGCTAAAACCATTATTGGCGAATGTTATTCAGAACTTTTAGACAAATTCAATATTGATTTGAAGCAAATGAATAAATAACAGCCATTTTGACAGATATAGCTTCAACAATATCGCCACTTTCAACTGTCAAAGTTTAAAAGTCCCTATTGGAAGTTCCAACACTATATTGCAATGTGGCTTTCCTGCTTTTTTCATATTTAGAGCATATTTGTAAGTACAGTAAAGTTCGGTTATAACGAACTAAATAGAACCAGGCGATTTAGCTCGTTATAGATAAAGTTCGTTATAACCGGAGTAAATATTGATATTTTTTCCAATATAAATAATTATTTTAACTGCCTAGAAAATTATTGTAACGATTTTTCGTTTCTTTGTTCGTTATAAGCGTAAGAGCTTACAATCATTTTCATACTGGGATCTATTCAGTCGATGCCACCGCAATAGTTCCATTATTAAACCAAAATGATGCAGGAAAAAGGTTTTAGACCCCTAATACCGCAGTCTCATGTCTCTGCTAGATACCCCAGAATTGGTCTGCCCATGTGAGTCGGAAATGACAGAGCAGGTGTTCAACACTCTCCTCCTCCTCCTCCTCCTCTTCGTTTTGACGGCTCCTACAGAAGTCTTTGTAAAGAAGACACAGCCTCCTGACGTGGACCCCTATATAGCAATGCCGTCAGAACCGCAAGAATCGAGCGTAATTTGTCCAAAGAAATCTTTTCTAGAACTGCCTGGCATATCAGGCCCATGTCAGTCTGTTAATCTCGCAGGTGATTTCACTGGACCACCAGTATAGTCCTTGCCAAGTCAGACTTCTGCATTATCCTAGTGGGACTTCTACCAGTTGATCCGTATACCGATCACTCAACTTGACTTCGGCCTTGGCCAGTTCGCGTGCTGCAATGTTCTAACCAATTCATTGACAAATCAAAAAATATATGATTTTAAGTTACGATTTAAACTGAACTGAACTTAAATTTATAAATTTTATAAGAGATACAAAAATGAATTAATTACTTGCCACTACTGCCTTGAAAAATATGAAAATTACAAAAACTCAGATAGAGCAAACAATTCCTTGTGCGGACAATATGGAAAATAAACCATTATTGCAATTCTATTTATGAGGCATCTTGAAACGAACAACAAATGTGCTGAAACGTTGGCAAATTATTGTGGCCAAGGTGCGAGCAATTTGTTTTATTTATTTCTCATCTTCATTTTTTGTTTTTGTTTTGGTGCAATGTTTGTGAACCAACCGTATTGTTGTTGCTGTCTTTGTCATTTTCTGTTCTCTACCCTGATCTTTCCACCCGTCAGGCAAGAGTATAAAAATAAATCGTTCTTATAATTAACCAGCAATACTTATAAATCTTTTTCAGTGCATTCATAATGGGATTGTAAATATTTAATAATTTAATCAATTTAATCCTTATAAACGTTGAAAAGACATTAAGAAAAACCAGAAAAAAATTAAGTAATTTAATAAATAAAAACATTTAAGTTGTCATTTTCTGTGTGCGTTCCGGTGCTGTTGACGAACCGCAATGGGGAAAGTGTTGACAGCAATTATGAAAGATTTGTCAACAATATTTTTTAAGGCTACTTAAGATAAAAATATGAGCTGATGATTGATGTCTTTGAATAATACGAGCGCGTACTAGTTAGAGGAAGGACAGAGGAGCAACAAATGTGCTTGTTTATTCAAATAAGCGTGAAGCATTTTCGCCAATGACCGACCATTGGTTTGAGAAAACTCGTGACGTCATCTTCATTTGAATATCACTATTCATTGCCTCGAGAAAGTTTTTATAAAAATTTCTATTTTTACAAAGAATGTCGATATTTTACGGTAATAATTTATTATTTATATTTGACATATTCATCAGCGATACACTTTATACCAAAATGTATCACTTGCTGTTGCTAGTACGAGAGCGTTCTCAAAATTAGCCGCAACAAAGTTGGGGAAAATATTCTTTATTTCTCAACCTAAACCCCTTTTAGCTCGATACACTTTTGCCGGCGATATTCAATGGCTTTACAGTAAGAACTGTCTAGTTCCTTAAAATTATCCATCAAGCGCAGACTCCACCTCAACCATTTTACCATCGAGCCATATTTTCAAGTTTGAAAACAGAAAATAGTTCGAGGCAGCTAAATTTGCCGAAAGAGGTGGTTGATGAATCTATTCGAGCTTTTATTCATTCATTTTGGCCACCGCAATAGTGGCTGTGTGAATTGCTGCATTCTCTTGATGGAACAAAACTTTCCCTTCCGCCGGAATTTCATCACTTAAACGCTGCAGTAAGTCAGCATAATAATCGCCGTTGATTGTTTTTCCTTTGTGAAGGTAATCACGCACAAAGTACGTACAAGTGTGTATAGATTTTTGACAGTATAGTGTGTTACCAAAATTACAATCAAGTAGAAATAAATTCGAGTACAAATTCGGTTGCTGTAATTTTTAAAACCATATAAGATTGAAAATATTTAATTAATTTTGATGATAAAATTCAATAATCTGCAAGCGTTGCTCGTTTGTAAGTCGATTCATGTTTAAATTATAGATCAACCTGAATATATTTAACAGTAACATGTTGCACGAAAACAGCTGAGCTGCCAAAAACTGTGTTGCCAAAAAGAAAGTTGCCAAGAAATCACCCTTTACTTACCTATACCTTAACTTATATTTAAAGTCTTTAAATTATTAAGAGATCTAGAAATTTTAACTTGAAAAAAATATAAAAAAAGAAAGTGTTGATCTGTTTTTTATGGTTTCCATGATAAGGCAAACGATTGGCAAGTTGTCATGTCAGCTGATTTGATATCTCTGTGAAGTTATTGAATTCCTGTTAAATCTTCTTTAGAAGACACACGCTTTGAGACGCTAAGATCTATTTTATTCCTCTTCCATTAAATAATTGTGCATCTGTCAGTTCCCTATAATGACCAAGTGGTGACCAATTGGTAGTTTTATCCATCTTTTCCTCCAAATTATATTTATACCCAAATGTTAGTATCCTTTTAACATTCCAAAATATGCCTTTACCATCTCCTACTATTTCATCAATTGACAATTTTTGTTCACAATATTTAATTTGTTATTACAGCCTTAATATTTTTATTGACGAATAAAAATTGTTTTATATAATGAAATTAATCAAAATCGTTTATTACTATTAAATTTTAAATTCAAAACAAGTCACAAATAATTAAATGTACATTTATAAATATATTTAGTTTAAAACGTTAAAGGACCTTTTGTATGCCTCTTAGCGGAATTTTACAACTATTATTTACTAAACGCAATGAAATCACCTGTGCGATCATTAACTGACAAATTATTTAATTTTCATTATGACAAAATACGAGTATCAATAAATATTCCGCCTTTTATTTTAGGGGTGCAACTTTAATTTCTTATTGTTATTAAATACTACGTGTATTTCGTTTAGAGAAAATTTATGTTTCTCTTATTGAAATTTCATACATTTCAATTAGCGTCAAAAACACAAAACAATGGAAAACATATGCCAGTTGGCAATAAAACAGACTGGCTGATGCGCATGTGCAACGTCTGTTTGTTAACACGCGCATTTATTGCTGTTATACCTCAACTTACTGACACATAATCGTAATTATGAACGAAGCAAGACTTGACATCGAGTGAAAGAAAGGAGGGAGGAAAAGAGTAACAATGTTTGCAGAGAAATTCCCTCGGTTACGACATTACGAACAAATGTCGATTGAAGATAATATTACACAAAGGGCAAACAATGCGCGCCTTTAGCACTTGTGAATATTATGCATGCGACAAACTGTGCCACCATAAAATTCGGTTACTGCTTTTATTTGAATTTGTTGTTGTTGTTGTTGTTGCAATCGGTCGGTCGGTGGTGGAATATTTAAGCCATTAATACATATATGCACCTTGCCGCATGCGGCGGACACTTGTCATAATTAAACGGTTGCAGATTACGAAAGCAACAATTCGAGCCCAGGTTATACAGAAGAGCAAAATATGCGCCAAAAACATATTTATATCCTTATTTCAATGAGAAGAACTATCAACAATATTATTTATGTGATATCACTTTATACATTGATCATATTTTCTGGCGCAACTGTTGCCCGCGTAGCACTCGTACCACTAAATGTGGTAGCATGCAAATGCTATCATCGGCTTGTAGTCGATCTGCAACAACAGAAGGGCTTGCAACAGTCAGCCACACAAGAATAATAAAATGAATGGTTGAAATTGAATTGAATGTGAATACAAGTGAACACCTTGTGAATTGAGGAAGATGACGACAACGATATTTATTGTTGCTGCCGATCGTTTGGTCTTCATTTCTTTATGGCAGCATAATTTACTTTTTGTTTTTATTTTGGCTGGAGTCTTATAAATTTTTTTTTTCGAATTTCGCTTGAGAATGAAATATGTAAACAATTTAAGATTGTCAGGCGGGTAATGAATGTAATTAATTTCGTCTAAATGTTACCCCTTCAAGTTTTACTTTTTCTTGTGACAGATAATCAAAATTTCGAATCTGAAGAAGTTTAAAAATGAAAGGTTGCTGGGTGAATTATATACCAGGTGGAAGGTATATACCAGGCAGATGTAATTATTTTTTAAGACTCTATCACTCCTTTTCTGGAGTATCACATACAAAAAAGTACAATGATTTCAGGTTCACTAGGTTAGATAAGGATGGCAGTCAAAATTCCGTCAGACTGACTTAGACCATTGCGGCAAGTCCATTGAAATACCATGGAAACTTCATAGAACCAGCCGTTACTTATTATGCATTGCAGTTCTATAACATCGGTGAGATCGCCAAATTTAAGACAATTTTTGGCAACCATTCGCTTTTTTGGCAATCCGTAATTCGTCATCTATATAATGGCAGCTGCCGCAAAAAATTTTTGTGTTCAACTCCTTACCTCTGTGTACACCAGCCAAAGAGACAGCAAGCAGGCAGCGTCCGTCATGCTTTCTTGAGGCTATAACTAACTTGAGTTGCTCTAGTAGTTTTGTGTTCAACTCTTTACCTCTGTGTACACCAGCCAAAGACATTGGCATTTGTTTTCTAGTCCTAGACAGCAAGTAGGCTACGTCCATCATGCTTTCTTGGGGCTATAACTAACTTGAGTTGATCTAGTAGTTTCCTCCTCTTCTTTGTTTCCACCTCAATCCTTCAGTTTGCAAGAGGGCAATGACAAACCTTCGTGCTCCCACCAGCAAGATTGTGCATTTTTTCGAATTTTGTCGTCATGCCCCTTGTCCTCGAATTCCCTGTACTCGACCATTTAAGCAATTGGCTGCACGGCTCATGCAAACAGGATTCACTAGGGATATCGAGAATTGCTCCTATAGCCTTTCCATCCCTTCAACGAAATTGTTTGGTACCTCATTTGCAGTGAAAAAGTGAATTTTCATTACTTTTTTGAATACGCGGATGACATCACCGTGACCGTAAATGGTAAGCGTTGCAAGCAGGTGCCACAAGTTGCTGCATTGAGTCTCCATCATGTTTGGTTTCAATAGGGTGAAGCCATCGCTCACACAGCTTGGACAACGATGGAGATTTTGAAACACCGATTTCCTGGTCGAGTGATCTCCCGTTTTTGAGATGTGCAGTTGCCGTCCAGATTGCCAGATCTAGGTTTTTAAAATATACCATAACAAACTACAAACCTTGCAGGTCTTGCAAGCCAACATTGAAAAAGTATAGGCCGATTCGGAGCCAGATTTTTTGCAAGCAACAATTCAAAATGCCGTAAAACTCGGGAGGTGGCCATTTAAGCGATATAATTTTTTCAAATTAATGTCATCAATTTCACAGTTTCAAATAATTTTTTTTATGAAAACAGGGCCAAAATCATAAACACAATTTAGAAATTATGTGTATCAAAAATTGTGACTTCTACATGATGTGTCATTTTTGTTTTTTTTTTTTTGAATAATTTATCTAAATTTTTTTCTAATTTAATACCTATAAATGTTTCTTACGCATACATATGTAGAAAGAAAGCATAATACATTCAATCTCATGACAAACTTAGAAATATTTATGCATAAAAATAACATGCGTTGACATTTTTTATGTTTCAAAAATTTTTTTTTTCATTCTAAACATTTCCACCACAAACTTAATACACAAAATTGATTTTCCGAATATAAATTAGACGCATCATAGCATCTAGTATACAAATTTATGTCCAACAAATGGGCCAATTAACACATGCTAACAATTTCCGTGAAGCTATTGCTGCTTCTACGACAAAAATGTTAATCCAATAAGTATTTAGAAGAAACATTTAAGAAACTAAACTGATCAAGAAATTAAAATCATATAAAATTCATGCATAGAGTTATGCACATACACATACATGTATGGATATGTGTATGTGTATGTATAATGAAAACTAATGAAAAACAATCATGAGCAAGATGAAAATATTAGAAAAAAAATTAAAGATTTAAACTAAAATAAATCGCTTTTGAGATCTCCGAGCGCCATTATTTATGTCCCCTGGTTTAGTAAGTTGACATCTGTTGTTTTATTTAAATATTTACAAGTTTTCCAGTTGGCTTTTGTTAGAAAAACGTTTGTATTTTTGGTGTGTTGATTTTCACCAAAAAAAAAAAAAAATAATAAAAAAAAAAATATTAAAAATATTTATATTTCCTTTCAAAGATTTTGAGGCATTTATGTGTTAATCTATTTCAAAAAATGCTTAATTTTCCTTATGTCTAGTAAAACTAAGGAAAATTCGACGAAAGTTGCCAAAACAATTAAACAAATTTCTAAATCTATAAACAAAAATATTTAAAATTTTTTAACCAATTTTCCAATGATGTCGTGAAAATCAAATGAATATAAATTTAAAAGAATTGACAAAAAAAAGTTGTGTTTTTGATTATTTTATGCTCATATAGATTTAGTTCTGTGTTAGTTTAGTTCATGTTTCTTTTTAAATTATTTGCTTATGTTGAATAATAATAAATTCTGACATGATGACATGATTTTGTCTTCCAAATGGCACCTTAATATCTTTCTTGATTGCGTGAAACGGTTATTAGATATATAGATCTAAACTAAGGCGTTTAGTTTTTAAGGCCTCTGATTTTTTGTAAAATATTATTACTTGAAAAAATTCAAAGTTATTTCAATTAAGAAATGTTGTGGTGTCAATTAAATTAAAACATTTATATTGTGTACAATTAAACATATTAATGGCACCAATTAAATTTTTATACTTTTTGGCAAAATTTTTAATTATTTTTATTAGCACTTTTATTAAACAAAATAAAATTTTTAATTTGGCCAACAAAGTAAAGTAAAACTGGCATAAAATATAATTAAATTATCACGATATTCTCCCAATTAATTATTCCAACGATTGCTAAATGTGGTGCGCTCAGCTGTTTACATGCCGCAAATCATCATTAGAGTCATATAAAAACGATCAAATGCTCGTACATAGTACAGAGAGTAGATAACATATCGAATATAGTCAAGCTCTCGTAACTAATTAAAGTGTTAATCGAATCAACTAAACTTTTAATCAATCAAAATTTTAAAAAGTTATTATTTAATAGATGAAAAATATTAAATAGTTTTTTTTTCTTTGTAGGTAGAAATTTAAATTTTGTAACGTAAAGTGATAATGTCGTTAATATAAAATTTTGGATAATTTTCTCCTAGTCCCAATAAGAGACAATAATAGTCTTTCTTAACTAAAAGAAGCACACTGGCTTCCGTAAAGAGCCATATGTCATTTGACTCCAGTCAAAATTTAAACAAACTGCGACATTCAGTTTGCGTTTGACAGCCACTGACAGCAGAGTATCGCGTGATTTGAGAAGAAAATTTAAAAATTTAGCGGAAAAAAACGTCAACTAATCCAAGTCTAAGCCTTGTAAATACTACGGGAATTCTTTAAAATCGAAACAATTGAAACATTTTCAATTCGGTGCTGACCGATCGGATATTGAAATTATGAAAGATTGTGAAAGCCATAAGCATATTATATGGCTCAGTGGCTTCAATTATGAATGATCACTTGGGTATGAGAAAGCCTTCTGTAAGACGGGTACGCGTTTGCTTATAATCGACCACAAAGGCAATCGTGTGATTGATGAATCGGCGCCAAAGAAGTCCAAGTTGGGCTTGTCAGTCAATAATGTTATAGTGACTGTTTTTTTTTTATGCACGCGGTATAAACCTTCAAAAGTGTAACATGATCAATGGCGAATATTATGCTAATTTATTGGGCCAATTTAATGAGAATTACACATGTGCAGTTTCCAGGGCAGTATTGCATGAATTAGGCTACGAATCCCTCCCCCCTCATCCAACCTATTTTCCGGATTCAGCCCTAAGTGTCTCATTATTGTTTCCAAACCTGAGGAAATGGATCGGCGGAAAGAGCTTTGACTTCAACGATGAAATCATTTCACAAACAAATCATTTTCACAACAAATCTTAATTAGAAGGTATAAAAAAATTGGAGAAACAAAAGAGGCGAAGTTGAAAAATAAAATAATTTTTTATCCATAAATCTGTATTTTATTCAAAACCTGCCCAAGACCTGCCCTCGTAACTAAATTTTAACTAGAGTATTATTTGCTGTTTTTTGGAGGTAGTTTGAATTGGTAATACTTTAAATATTTCTTCTAGCGATACGTAAACCAGAGAAGAAAATGTGAGTTGTTTTGTAACCATTTACCATGCATACGTGAGATAAAAAAAATTAAAAATAAGCTCGGCCAAGAAAACTCACCGGAAATTAATGAAATCGTTTGTTAAAGTTGTTAAACAAACTGTTGCAGCAACCAGTTTTATATCTTCCGAAACGTTTGCAACTTATGAGGCAATGCATTTTTGTTTGGTTTTATGAACATATTTTCCAGCGCAATTATTGTGAAAAAATGGGCCAGTAAAAACGGTACCTAGTGGAAGCCATCGAGATGATTATTTTAAAATGTTCACATAGTAACCGGTCGCGACGACAAAAATTTCAGTAAGCAACAACGCTGCACACAAAGCAACTATTTTAGTTGCTTCAACGTTTGACTCGTGTGTACTTAGCAATATCGAGTTAGAAATGTCGACAGTAAAATCCACAAGCAAATAATAATTTTTGGAAACACTAATTGTTCAAATGATTATTAGTTGGGAGAACATCCCGAGAGTTTCAAAAGTTCAAATGCCATTAACATTGACTTCCGTTTCCAATTTTGTGCCATTTTAAAATACATTTTGCACAAATTAATTTATACTTTACTGTAATGTCTGCACTATATTTTGCATATAATGACTCATATCATTTGAATTTGTATACAATCCAAGCAAACAGATGTTCCCTCATTTTTTTTCTCCAATTTTCCAGCAGTTTTTTCTTGTTATTTCTACTTCCCTAATGAGCGTACTTAAGAAAACACAAGTGCACAATCATTGGCATTTCGTTTTTGTGAAGAAAAAAAAAATGGAAACATTAACATTAAAAAAAGCTCAATACCATCATAATTACGAGTATCTTTAAGACATTTTGTTTCTTAAAAATACAACTCAAGTGTATTGTTAAATATGAAATTAAAAATGTATAAAAACTATAGTGAAAACTTCCTCAAACGAAATATTTATGTACTCGTATGTATAAGCATACCATCAAAATTTTGACGTTTAATGGCTAAAGAAAACAAAAATGAAAACATTCTGCACCATATTTTTAAACAGAAAATACTGAAAAGAAACGCTGTCTGTCACTTAACAAAGTGCAACAAACAGTCACAACACTTATAATCATATGCTGATGTCTAAAAATGATCATGCTGCTGATCGTGATGGAGAATGCAAAGAGTTAAAGAGGTGCCGCTTTTTAAATAATTTACAAATTGTTGTTTTTTTTTCTTTTGCAACAAATAACACCATTTCTACTCGTATATTATCATATACTACGTTTATACGCACGTCTTATTTGCAAATAAAAAAGAAGAATGTTGCCGTATAACTTTTTTATTGTAACTTATTAACTCACTTCACAAGTCGTGAATAACGACACTATTTGCAAATAAAAAGTAAGACGTTGCCACTTCATTAACGTTTTTTGTGTTTTACTTACCAAACAATCATATTTTCGTCACATGGCATCACTAATAATAACATAAGTTCTGTATGCAATTTCCCGTATAAACAGTGAATTAGTTATTTGCAAATAGTTATATTTGCAAATAAGACGTGCGTATAAACGTAGTAATAGACGAGTTGATTCCAAATGCAGTCGCATGAGCTGAAATCATCAACAGTTGATTTTTGTTTATAATATTTATAGGAAAAGTTTGCGTCCAATATGTTGAACAATTTCTTAGAAATGTATGTAAATTTCATTTTTAATTATTATTAAGAAATTAAAAGAATACCGCAAATATTTTCACTGGAATGTCGCATCCAAAAAATAGTCGTACGTGCGTTACAACACAACTGGAACGATGTTTTACTTGGGAAAACGTGAGTAAAATTTTGCTGTTGTTGCAGCAGCTTTTAGGAATTCCTCCTAAGATTCTTATCTGACTGTTCTAATATGCCTTCTGAATATATAAAAAAAGCTTAATATATTTGTATGAAAGGCGTACAACAGAATATCCAAAAACTTCTATTTTTAAATCAGCCTTATGGCCAAACAACATATTTTCTTGCTTTATGTCTCGATGTGTGACATCACGTTCATGGAGATGCTCAAGCCAAATGTTGTGGCTGTGGTTGTACCTCCTTAAATCGCGAACCTTTAAATGCATATTCTAAGACGAGATAAATGCGAGCGGCATCAGGAAACTGGCCATAGTCTGAAACTAGCCGCAGACCTTTTCAGATTTATCTTCAGTTTCGTAATTGTGAGCATTAGAGGCATGCTGTGTTTCTATAGCGTATTTTTTGTTGGAGAGGTGTCTATTAGTTTTGTCGATATTGGCATGGGAGGTACCACTACGCTTGCTCTGCTCCAGTCGCATTTATCTCGTCTTAGAATATGCATTTAAAGGTTCGCCCTGGGCGCAGCGTAATTCACAGTTCCAAAATACAAGATATTTAAATTTTACTTTGTATGGGAGATGACCTTTTCCCTGGCCCTAACACATACTCGTATTGGTTAAAATGCGATCATCTCTGAGGACTATTTTATAACAATAAAAATAATTTTCAAACTCGGTCCACAAATGAAATAAAAACATAAAACGCCACTCATCCAATGTCACAGACATGTTTAATTTGTGCCAATGTGTTCGAATCAATCCATGAGGAATTTAGTATCATGGGAAGAGTGGATGCTCCCTTAAATCAAGGGATTCATACTAGGAGTGAAAGTGATTACAAATAGTACACAGAAACGATAAAATTTTATTTTCAGTAACAAAATTTTTTGAGTCAGTAAATGTTTTATGCGAATGCGGGACTTGCAGAAAACTTTGAAAATTCTGGCAAAATTCTGTTTCTTTTTGTATTCCAAAAGTTCCACTTATAATTAAAGGAGCATTAAAAAATTTGATTTGAAATAAAACGCTTGTTAAAATTTTTTTCTGTGTACATCTCTTAAATTTGGGAGACACAACGCACGAGAAGGAAGTTTGAAATTTAAATTTGAAATACTTTTCCGTCATCTCAAGTCAAATTTGGATTGTAAACGGATCGGTTTCGGCCATGGGAAATCTTCAGTGTTCTTTTTATTACACAGATTGTTTTCCTCATATAGTTCCTTCGGTTGTGTGTATCCGCTCGTGTGTCTCAGTTTATAGTATAAACTTTATACCTTCCGATTTAATTCGGGTCACTCTCTCATCGTTGTTTATTTGCATGTGACTCCCCTTACCTTACTCTGTCTTCCTCTCTCTCTCTCCAAAATATCCTTTTCGCCGATCATCCTTATGTTTGGATTTCATATTTCTTAGCGTGAACGCGTAGTTGCCCGGTGTTTCCTTCCTATACACGTAGAAATTCGTAATTGTTCGTTTCTGGCTTCCTCTATTGCTTTGGTGATGTGTTGTTGCGTTGGTGGCTTCCATTGGGCTATTGTTTTGTCTTGTGTAAAAATGTTTTAACGGTTCGAATATTATGCTTGAGGCGGTGTTTATCCATCCATTCATCATCCCTTCATCAAATGTCCTGTGTTTGTATATTTCAATGATTTCGAATACGTTTAGTCGTCGTCCTTTCTGTCTTAAATGCAGCAGTTTAAATATTTTCCTAGTGTGTTACCGAAATCCTGCTTCGATCTTCCATCCTCTTTATCCGTTGCTATTATGTTAGCGTGAGTCTGTATACCCCCTGTTTATCCAAAAAAAGTTAAAAACAGTTAATTTAGGCAGTGACAACTACTTTAGTTACACATTTTTACTAGTAAAGCGTTCATTTACTTATTTCTATTTTTTAGAATTTGGAAGAGTAAATTTTTGAATTTTCATGTTACACTCTTGTTATAAGTTTTTACTGGGAAAGTAAACGAACAGAGTTATTTACTCCACACAAATAAAACTTGAGAAAACTAACTCATACAACAACATGCGTTCCTTCCAATGGATTTTAATATCGAAGCTTACAAAATTATTTCAAACCCGTATATAATATTAATTAATTATTAAATATTTTATTTGTTATACTCGTAATACAATTTCCATTGAAAATGGTGTACATCACGTTGCTATAAAACCAACTTAAACTTGGCTTTTTTTTGCATACTCATAAAAATGATCATTATTTCAGCGATCGGTTTTCGAAACCAACCATATAAAATATACAAATATGAACGACCCACCACAACACCATTAATTCACTCATTCATTTATTCATTCATCTCGAATCCTAAACTGGAAACGATCACTATCATCATCACCACCAGCAGCAGAAGCAACATTTACCAGATAATACAATGGCAAAAGTGGCAGCAACATGCTGTAGTTGCATGTACAATCACACAAGTACATCCCATTGTAACTAAGCAAGACACCATCATTCAATGCATTCAATCAGACAGACAGTCAAAATAATAACATGTGCCTCAAAACAGCACTGCAAAACCAAAAAATACAATTTAAGAAAAGAAAAGGAAAAACTCTGCGCTTCTTGTACAAACAAAAGTTTCAGATTGCACATTTTATTATTTTGTTTCGAGGATAAAAACATATGTAGCTGTTGCATACTCCACTTATTCTTCAACTGTTGCATCTTCCTATTTTTGTTCATTCACTTTAAATTCAATCACTTCGATTGTCTTTTTTTTAATACACTTTTATTAAAAGCAATTGACTCGAATTTGTTTTGGAAATGGGCTCCGTTTGTCTTGAAATTAACATCAGTTTTACATTTTTATTGTGCGAGTATATAGTATATACATATGTATCGTATACATATATGTACATATGGGGTGCATAATCATCATCTCTGTTATTATTTGTATGTACATACATTTATGCCACTTGAGTCTGAGTACAAATAAATATTTGAAAATTTATTTATTTTTCTGCTTTGTTGCAGGTTTTCAAACAAGAACACACAGTTGCTGATTATCAACAGATGTTTCAATATGATTTTGATTTTGGCAAACAATTCAAATAAATACTCGTACAAGAACATAAATATTTAAAATCAAAATAAGCCACAACAACAATGTGAAAGTGTTTATTATTTTTTTTTTTTTGGTGTATGTTCCTTGGAAAAAGACTTGCCACATTTTGTGTGGTGAAGTCATGTCAGTGGAATGAATGAGTTTCAGATGATGTAATTTTTAAAATGCGGTAAGTTGTTTCTTTTATATTTTCAAATTTTATATTTTATGAAACTTTTTCATTTATATGATTTCATTGACCTTTTTCTGAAAACTTTAATTATGAAATATTTATTTTCAAGCGCGAGTTCTACTTTTTATACAAAATTAATTAAAAAAATTTAATTCAAAACCATTGATCGCACTATCGAATAAATCGATAAGATTTAAAACTATCGATAGCAATGGCAGAGTAAAAAAACACAAAAAGGTTTAGGATGTGAAAAATTGCCTGAATTAAATGTTTATTTTATTAAATAAAATAAAAAAGAAATGTTTCAATATTTATTGGAAATTATTTAGTGGGATATTCTGCAAAATAATTATTAAAAAGGCTGTTGTTTGTTTCATCAGTAGCTTCAGCTGTCGTTTTCTTAAAGCATTCAAGCCCGTATTTGAGGGTTTTTTTTGTAACAATAATTGCTTCAACCACGTAAACAGGTTGAAGTCTAGTAATGAGAAGATATATAGACAGCTAAGTCCACAACAATCAAATATTTTCTAATGTTATATAAATGTTTTTAATTTTGAAAAAAAAATATTAAAAGTCAAGGTCAAATTGTAAACATTACCTTATTAATTTCTTCATAATTCGTCACATCTTTGGAGTGGTATTAGTGTGATCGGGAGAATGAAATATTTGTATAGAAAATATAAAAAATCTTTTAAAGAAAATATTCCATTTCCTATTTTCCGATGAACTCAGAAAATTTCAAATACAAAATCTATCTCTTCATAAATATAAGAAAGTTTATTAAAAGTTTTCTTGTAAAAAAAATTCATATGGAATGTAAGTTGTTTGTATAAAAGTCCTCTAAGCCTCCTATGATTTGATTTTTATAATTCTCATACAGTATTTGAGAGTTTTTATATAAGCACACGAGGTTGAATGTTTTTCAGACATGTTGGTCGATGATCTACTGAATTAATTACAAGGAAGTTTTTTATAATATTTTTTTAATTGAAAGAAAATTGAATTGAATTGACATACTAAGTTTTGTTCAAGTAGAGTACTTAATAAAAAATAGCTTCCGAAGAGACATCAAAATGTAAAAAAAAGAACAAAAAGGATATAAAGCGAACTTGAATGGTTTTATTATAAGTTTGGGCTTGCAAATTGGACGTTATATATTAAAAAATGTAAGTTTTTCATGTATTTTTTATATAAAGGAAATAATTCCAAATTAGAATGACTCATTTATTTGAAATGTAATGGAAATGTACTTAAGATTGCTAGGAGTGAAAGCTTGAAAAAAGTCACAATTTTGTTCGCTGTTTTATTAAAAATTCAGTAATTTTTCATATGAAAAATTGTTATGAAAAATTGCATTAATAATTCACAAATTTATAGAATTAAATAAAAATTTTTTATCCAGTCATTAAAAATTTAATAATTTAAAAAGTCTTAGAAATCAAAAAAATTCACTATTTGATATTTCGGTTTTAATGAAAATGTTATTCTTATTATTCTTGACTCACTTTTTTACTGGGTAATTTAAGAATAGTTTTTTAATCATCAACATCAAGATGTTGTTAATTTAACTTATTTGGGTCCTTTATTACAATTCGCCTTTAAACTTTAGTTTCCCATGGTGAATTTTAGGGTGACTTTAGGTTAAAGTGAGCTATAAAATGATTTACATACATAAATATTAAAAAATTAGTTCAACATATTTGTGTAAAAAAAGTTAATTTTTCTAAAATGTGACAATAGAGTTATTTTTAGTTCATGTCTTAAGTGCTTTTAAGTAATTGTGGCTTATGAATTTGCAAAAAATAAAGAATATTTTTATCTGGATGCTTAGTGAATAGAATATATACATATACGAGTATGACAACCTAATAAAGTGCTTAAGCCTTTTGTTAAAAGGTAAAAGGGACACAATGTTCTCTTTAGCTTATGGGACACATTCAACTTAAAGTGAGCTTAACGAAAAATAATTTATATTTCCGATAGCATCCTTAATTTAGCTGCCGGCAAGTTATAATGACTTATTGATAATTTGGAAGTAATAAAAAAAATAATTCCTTAAAAAATTAATTTCAATTTTCTTTGCTGGTGGCAAGTCATCTTCAGATCCGAAAATATTTCTCTGCCCAAAATTAATAGCAATTCCTTAAACACCTTCTTATTATTTGCTTATATTGCATTTTAATTGAACCGTATTACTTTCTTATCTAAGGTAATCTTTTCGGGCAATTTCCCTATAGTTCAATAAACAGTTTTAAATAATTTGAAATTTCATTTAAAAATGAGCAACGCTTGACTTGATGGCCGCAATAATAATTTCGTTGGCACAAAATTGTTTCGAATTTTATGATCAACATATATTAAAATGTGTTATGATGCGCTTTTTCATGATGATAAAGGCGTTTAGCGCATAATTTTGGTTACCTCATAAATATATTCAATTAAGACGATATCGTCTTGGTTCTGCAAAGGCTGTCTGTCCATTACTTGTTTCATATTCTTTTGGGATTTAATGATTTTGACCCAAATTAAACTTAAACTTAATAAGGCAAAAGCCACTAAGTAAAATATGTCCGCAACATAAAAGTCATAAACATGAATGTTATCAACACTAAAATAATCGTAATCAAGGAAGATATAAAGTGCTGTAAAAGAATGAACGTAATACAGTGGTTTGAAGGGATTCTATTTGGGTAAAAGTTTTACAAATGGTTAACCATAGAATAAGTTTTAATATAGGCAGAGCTGCGGTGGTAACTAATTTGTGGTGGTGTGGCTTCCTAGCGGCAAAAAGGATATCGTGATCATACCCTCAAAGTTGATAATGTTGGGTGTAGTTTTTTAATCATTAGAAAATTCAATTATGATACGTGTGTTGTAGGTTGTAAATTTCATCAACACTAAATTGGGTTTTAGACATGGTTAACTGCAATAATGAATTTATTTATCGCTACTAAAGTTAGATTTGATATATATATAGTCATGTTTGCATTAACATATATATTATTGCAAAGATCATAGTTTCGTTATCTCAACCATATTACTACCATCATTTTATCTCAGAGCGCAACCATGTCGCAACCATGTTGTAAACATCTTTTAATTTCAAAGGGTTATTTTAAATTTATCTAGGTGTGAAATATTTAGCCGTATGTTTATCAAAACAATACTTTAGTGCAAAAATCATAAAATAGTTGTCGCAACTATGTTGTAAACATCTTTTAATCTCAAACGGTTATTATAAAATATATCTAGATGTGAAATCTTTAGCCGTATGTTTGCCAAAATAATACTTTATTGCAAAAATCATAAAATAGTTGTCGTAACCATGCTGTAAACATCTTTTATTCTCAAATTGTTATTATAAAATATATCTATATGTTATATTCGCCAAAATATAATGCAAAATCATAATATAGTTGTCTCAATCAAGGATCACCATGGACAAAAGTCGAAAGGTATACTCGTACAGAAGCAGAGCAGATGCTAGTCTTGAATGGTCTAGAATAGGAATGAAATAAAATTATCCTAGGATACCAGACAAATACTCAACAACAAACGATAAATGTTTATTAAATTTTATAATAAACTAAGCCTTTGACAAAATTCAGCATAACCTTTTTTTAATTATTGTCCGACTCTGCTGGCATTTAACAGAGATCTGGATTCTGGAGTTTCATAGGAGTATGTGGGGTGCCCTCGAGGGCTAGCGGCTGGTGTACTAGATTAGTACTCAGAGGGTCGCAGGTTCGATCCTTGTGATAAACTCAGGGTGGTTTCTGTCTTCTTAACTCTTCTGTTTCCAATTTTCCATTCTCTATCTATTTCGAGGATTACAAAGGGACCCAAGTGTGAAAAAGCTGCCTGTTGAACCTAAACTAGGAATACGAGTAAGTGGTATAAAAATATTCCTCGTAGTATAAAGTTTAAGCCCATGACTTAACGCCTGATTTTATAATTAAAAATTTCTTTCAAATATTTTTATTACAAATTTAGTTATTTATTGTTATTAGTTTTAAATATAAATGTTAGAACGAATTTTTTGGAGATCAGGCAGTTAGTCTAATTTCGTAAATTGAAAAATACTGAACTGCTTGTTCGGCCAGTCCACTTTTATTACAAAATATTAATGTTGCAGCATATTTTCTTTCAATTTAGGAATTTTGTCAATTTTCACATAGCAATTTCCTTTTATATTAGAAAGTTTAAAACTTTATTACAATATTTTATTTAAGGTCGAACCTTATTCCCATACTCACCCGATAGCCAGCTGAATCCTTTCAGCTCCATTCGTATGCACGTATGAATATTTTAAGGAAGTTTCACAGAATTCAACATAAAATTTTTCTAAACCACTGTGCGAAAGAATATAAACGAGTGAAACTGAGAATGGTGCAAACAATATATAAGTCTAATAAACGGTTTTGGGACGCTTTTGTATTGAACCGTTTATATTTTCATTTCAATATTTAAGAATTACTCGCACTCTTGCATTTTCGTTTGTTTATGTTGTCGTTATCATTGACGTCGTCATACTTATGTAAAGTATTAATTAAATTTCGGCCCAACTTGAAAAACAAGAACAACAACAACAACAAAAAAATCGAGCCCCTTTAGATCCTTCGTTTCCCTTTCACAAACACCTGCCCCAAAAAGCATCCAAAATAATTTTTTAAACAGAATTAAATGATGTGGCATATTGCAGTAGGAGAGATCTTTTGTTTCAAGAAACAATTTAACCGCCAAGTGAAACATTTCATTAATAATAAAGTAAAAATTATTAAAGCAAGTTTTTGCTCTTGTTGTTGGCTTTTTTTAATAATCTAAAAAAATTATGATACCGAAACGAAAGCTTAGTTTTTTTTCCACTAAATTCTTTTCATTTCATGCGTTGGCAGCCAAGAAAAAGTGTTTGAGTAGGATGTGGCAAGTGACTGAAATAAAAAGCAGCTGTTGATTGGGTTGTCGTCTTGGATAAAGTGGGCCATAATATTGTCTTTTTATGTTACGAGTAATAAATTATTTTGCTTTGTGGTTAGTATTTTGTTTCTTTTTTATAACAATTTTTTCTAAATGGTTTGTTGTATTCTTTTGGAAACATTTTGTTAAACAAGTGCTATTAATTATTTAGTTTATTATGCATAAGAAAAGTGTAAGAATACAAAATATGTTTTGCGCCTTAAACGTTACACTGTGTTAACACACAAAGAGAGAAGCCGCATTTGATTGTTGCCAAATTAAGGAGCAATTAATTGATTATTTCTTGCATATATTTAACATTATTTGTAATAAAAGGCTTTCATTTAATTAAAAAAATGGTAGGATTATAGCAGTTGGATGAAGTGGCCTTAATGCCTTATTAAAAGTTGATCGAAATATGCTGTGATCTGGTTTTTAATATTACACTGTGGCCCTTTCTCAGAGAATGTGATAAAAAATCAGTTTTTAATGGTTTGAAGGCTTAAAGAATTTGGCCTGAGAATCTCATGAGAGAAAAATACAGGTCGTTATTCTTGGATGGTATCGGGGTTTTCTACCCGGATTTCGTTAATACCTAAAAATTTTGTTTGTCCTATTTGGGACTTAAAGAAACTAGAGCGGAGTGTTAAATAATGCGAATTTAAATTATTGCTTGGTTTTATAAATTTCAATGAAAATTCTGCTCAAACTTTCTTATTGAAATACAAAATAAATGTTTATGCGATTTTCATTTTATTGCTTGATTTCATTCAATTAAATGAAAGCGAGATTGACATGACATTTAGTATTTGCAGCGCAATGACTTTTAAGGCAACGAGGCTCCCATTAAGTGTTATCTATTACTAGACTACTGTCGAATTTTGAGCAAGTTGCATCTATTAGTTTATTATCGACAGTCATTGAGCGAACCTCGTTGGTTAAAAATTGGTTTACTGAGTTCGGTTGTGGTCGTACCAATAGAAATGATGCCAAATGTTAAGTTCGCCCAAAATATATGGTCACATCAGAAATAGTTGTTAAAATCTGTGGCTGGGATCGGATTTGAGGTTGAAAGTAAGTCAGTTGGTTAAGACTATGGATATCTGAACCGAGTGATTACACAGTATTTTGCAAGAATATTTGGATATAAAAAGGGTGCCACGATTGCCACACTCGACCATAAGCGCGACCGTTTTATTACTTCAATGAAGTTTTGGCGATAGTTCGGTGCAATCAGAACGAGCTTTTGCGCAGTAACTGTACTTCAGGTGAATGTGCACCAAAGGAAGGCTGTGAATCAACAGGGTCATGGCCACTATTTTTTGGGATGGACGCGGTGGCATTCATATCGGTTACCTTGAGAAGTGTAAAATTATTACTAGCGAATCTTATTCAGATCTTTTAGATAACGTGCATTGCGTTGATGGAACAGATAATGGAAATGCACGGGTGCATACGTGTGTAGTCACTATGTGAAAAAGCCATGAATTGGGCTGCGAATTGCAATATCATCAGCGTATGATTCTTTTAAAAACTATGTTCACTTGATTGCTCAACATCCGAAACTATAATTTGTCATTAAAAATTTATTATACGACGAGGTCTGTTCAATAGAAAAGGTGAATTTTATTAAAAAAAATATTTATTTATTCACCAATTTCTACTTTGTGCCATTTTTTCTACTTTGTTCGTTCTTTATCTCCTCAATCGTCGCAAAAATGCCGTCCTTTCATTTGTATCTTAAATTTTGGGAACAGAAAAAGTCGCAGGGTCCAAATCTGGTCGAAAAATTAGGAACAAGCAATGACGAGTGAGCAGGTAATTGTTTTACCACAATTCCGGGCGTTTTTTTTCCTATTGTTTCTTGCAATCGGTGCATAACTTCAAGATAATACTCCTTATTAACCGTACAAACATGTGACAAGAAATCATGATGCACTACCCCATGGTAATCGAAGAAAACAGTGAGCGAAACCTTGACATTTGATCGAACTTAGTGTGCTCGTTTTTTGATCTTATCTCTTCCATTGGGACGACTGGAGTTTAGTGTCAATTTCATAACCATATACCCATGATCCGTCAACAGTTATGACCCTTTTAAGCAAATCTAGATCGTCGTTAACGCCATTAAACATTTCCTGAGCGATTCCCATGCGACGGGTTTTTTGTTCAAAATTTTGCAATTTTGTAATGAGCATCGCTGCCACAACTTTATGTTCACAATTTGCGAAAAAATTTAAAGGGAACAGCCAACCGATATTCCAACATCCTCCTCAACTTCTCTAATAGTGATTCGACGATTCTTCATAACAATTTTCCTCAGTATCTCAACATTTTCATCGGTTTTTGATGTGATGGAGCTTCTACTACGAGCGTCGTCATTCACATCTTCTCGATCTTCTTTGAAAAACTTGTACTACTTGTAAAAAATTTTCTGACTCAGAGTATAATAACCATATGCCACTTTCAACATTTCAAGTGTATTTGGGCATTTAATTTGATGCAAATTCCTTGATCAATTTTTTTCCACAGCAGATAATCGCCGAACAAGCAAAACACGTCTAACTATTGTGCCTCTCACAAGCAAAACTAAACTAAACACAAACAAACATACTTACGTTCGAGACAACATAACAAAATCATTAATCAAAATTCACCTTTTCTACTCAACAGACCTCGTATACTCGTACTATCGCAACATCATCCACAGTCTAGCGACCTTTAGCCGAACACCTTTTAACATTCACTAATTATTGAACATATTAATTTTTCGCTTCTTAAAAAACGCGTTTCCTTGACAATTAGCGAGAAGCACATTCGCCAGACCATAGTGTTTGGTTACATGATGTGACACATGTTGGGTGCTTAAATTTATGGCTTATAATTGTAGTTCTTAAATGCATAATAATCATTTATTTTCATTTAACTGTGTTTCAGTTCTCACTTGCTTCTTTAACCAAAATTTATTTAAAATTAACTGGAATTAATAATTTTGTAATTGTTTTAAGTGCTCTTCTTTTTTTTGTTGTAACCCGAACCGCTTCTCGTAAGTGTCTTAAATTTATAAAGGAAACTTATGTGCCACAACCGTAATGATTTGCCAGTTTCCAACATGATACATTTCAGTGTATAATCTTTGATCATTACCAACTTATCACCATTTAAAACTATATGCCCATTAAATATTTAACCAACAACAATGCCAGCCAGCCAGCGAATGCAATGAATTTATGCGAATTTATGCGATTTTACTTGGCGCTTCAATTTGGGTTTTTTCCTCGTGAATAGGGGGCACCTTTTAAATTTAATGATTTATGCCTTTTTTTTGCAATATCTGTTTGGTCCTCAATTGGTTGCTTGTTACAAAAAAGCTCATTATTAAGCTCAAAGGGATGGAAGGAATACGGTTACAACGATGTTGATTGAACATTAATGCAGTTGGTGTTTGCGCTTCCTTCACGGAAGATAAATTTATGGGATTGTAATTATCAATAGACAGACATCTGTTTATTGTTTCATGTGATAATTTAGTTGTGCAATTAATTTATGATCCTTATTTTTTTGAGCTTTTTATTAAGTGCTTAAAATGTAAAATGAGGAACTATTTAGTATGTGGATTACACGCTTTTTCTATATATTTTTTTGTAATTCAAGTGAATAAAATGGTTAAAAAATTTCTTAAATTTCATTTCGAATTTTTTCAATTCACTTAACATGATTTTTTCAGTTCCCATTAATGTCATATTCCTCAAAAAAAAACTATGAAAAGTTGAATAAGAGCGGCTTGGGACTGCTACGTCGAAATCAAGAACATTCCTGCCCATTACGAATGCGTATGCACTGAGCTTTTGGTAGGGAATATTTTAAGTTGTTGACATAACAAGCAAGATTATGGCATGGGATATACTTCAAATTGAAGAATTTAATCATCTTCCTGTTTTCCTTAGTCTTCCAAGCATTTTTGCTAAACATTAGTTTTCTTTAAGAAAAAGTGATTTTTAATGCCAGTATTGGGCTTCCATTAAACAATGTTTTAAACAATTCGGAAAATTTATATTAAATTATAAGGAGACTAAAAGCAAACGTGTTAAATAATTAAGTTTTTAATAAAAATATAATTTGCAACACATGCGTAATATAATATGAAGAATATTTTAAGACGAAATAAAATCTTTGTTTATAGTATAATTGTATATCAATATTGTATGAAATAATGAAGTAATACAAGTTGGCGCAAAGTGATGTCATAATTTGAACCGGCTGCCATTTTATTGTAAATGAAAAAAAAGAGATTTATTAAAAATTTATTTGAAAGTATTAAATTGATGACGTTAAAATAAGAAAAATTATATCGCTGAAATTGCCACCTACCGGGGTGATGCATAATTACCCTCGTTTTATGGCATTTTGAATTTTTGCTCCCAAAATATCTGGCAACGAATTGGTAATTTCTTCTTCAATGTTGGCTTTCAAGACTTTGAGAGTTCCTGGCTTGTTGTGCTAAGGGCGAGATTTTAAAAAGCCCCAAAGAATAAAGTCTGGTGGTGTTAGATCTGACCATCTAGAGGGGCAGCTCAAATCTCCAAAACGAGAGATTATTTGACCTGGAAAATTTAGTCTCAAACACTCCATCGTTGTCCGCGATGTGTGAGTGGTTGCCTGTTCAAAACAACAGTAATCGAGAACCAATGCAGCAACTTGCAACGAACGATTGCTGATGCATAATTGTGTGCATCGTCATATGGCAACAGCTTGGGCTGACGAAAATTGGACTCGAGCTTTAGTTAGACAAACTAAAAATTAAATTGTTTAAAGTTTCTTAAAAATTTTTAACATAAATTTCCTTTAACAAGTACTCGTGCTGGAATATCTAACTTATGCAGTTTATTTATTGGTACACCGTTGCTGAAATGATAAATTTATGTCTATCACGTCCTGCGTGGAAAAATACAACAGTTTCGAATAAAATAATTTCTAAGGAAATTAGTCGTAATGAAATATGACCTGCCTGAAAAAAAAATTATATAAAAAATTTTCTAGTAAAAAATGAAATAAATTCACAAAATAGAAATAATTGCAAAAATTAAAATGAATTAAAACCCAATAATGTTCGCTAGACCTTTTCTCAGCGGAGTCGCTGAGTAATCACTATCTAGATAGAAAATATTTCTCAAGTGAATTCAATAATAGACTTAATATAATAATTTAATAATGCACTAATATCTTCTAAAACATACTTTTATTTTAATTTTTATCAAAATCATAAAAATTAAAATTAAGAGACCTTAAGCTTAAAAAATAAATTAAGTTTATAAATTCAAATGAAACGGTCAAAAAACTACAGCGTACATATATTAGAGAGACATTAATTAATTTATTAATATTCATGTTGTCTCAAAGACTTTATACAGTTCTTTAAGAACTTTTGAAATGTTTTTTTTTGTAATGCAGCCTTTACTTCCTCACTTCTTGCTGGTCGTTTTGATTTACGGAACAAGGAAAAGTTGCTGGTATACAGATCTGCTGCAGCACAATAGTTTAGTATACAATATAGTATTTAGTTCTTTTCAATTTTAAAAATTTTACTCTATTAAATTTTCAAAATAGTAGTAAAATCGTGATATGAAAAATTTAAAATAAAGTATTACTTCATTTAGTACATGGTCTCATTTTTATATCATTGGGTTGAAGTGTCACGAGCCAGACTTCTTGGTGCTTCTCTCTCGCAGGATTGTACAAACTTCTTTTTTATAATCTAATTTTCTGACACTGTAAAAGTCAAACCAAGGCCTATCATATGTATGTGGCCAATGCAAGTCAACAGCTGACCACACGTGCGATATCGTGACATTTTCAAACTCCATATGAAAAAACGTAAAAGAATTTTTTCTTGTATAGAGTTTGAGTTTGTAAAAATGCCTTGTGTCAAACGTATATAAAAATCTCTGCAGTCACTAAATGTGTGCCGCTTATACATGCGATATTTTTGTCCAACTTTCCACCTTTTTGTAATAATATTTATATTATTTTAAATTTTTCATCATATACATATTTTTTATTATTTAAAAAAAATCTCGGGGGTTCATTGGCACTACAATTTTTTACTTCTTTTTGCTTTTTTCATTGTTGATTTTCTCTCATAGTATCAACTAATTGAATACATTTGGCTCTGGTTTGGAGGTACAATCAGCTGATTTTCGCATTACTCTTAAGGCTGGGGCACATAGAATCCGTCATCCGTCATCCTTCGACTTTTTCAACTGACGTTAACGCAATGACGGATGAGGTTGGCACAATGAGTACGTTTTTAACGTGTAGAAAATCAGTTGTTTTTTTTACATGTTTGCAACATTTCTTTTTATTAAAGAGTAAAAATTTTCTATGGATTTTGAAGAAATTACGGAGTTTATTTTAATTATGTATAATTTTGCTTTATAAAGCTCAAGCTGTCTTGATATAATGGATAAAAGTCGAAGATTTTTGGTCAGACCCAAAAAATCAACTGTTAATTAAAACAAAACATACCAAAAAATCAACTGATAGTTGTCAAAGTACTCAACGTACGTCAAAAGTTAAAAGTTGCCCAACTTTCATCCGTTGCGTTGAAGGTGACGTACTGTATGTAACCAAGATCATAACAAAACCTGTATTTTAACTTAGCTGTCAGTTGAAAAAGTCGACGGATGACGGATGACGGATTCTATGTGCCCCAACCTTTACGTCATAATCTTCATCGCTGCATGCTTTATGATAAATATTTCGGTTAGCGTAATTCACACATACAAATTAAAATTATTCATTGACCATGATCTTCTAAGTATTTCAGTATAGTTCTTTGATTTATTTACAAAAAAAGATCCCTGATATCATCAGCATTCAAATAACCTGTAAGGATTCTCTGCAAATATAAAATAACCAAATCTAAATTACTTACGAAAACTTCAATGGCAACATACAAGTACACGTAATTCAATACCATCCATCACTTGCCACATACCAAAACTGTGAGGCGCCAATTATTATTAATTTTTTTTTTTACACTGTCACTACGAAACGAAATATTCAAACACATATACGACACATATTTATAAATACCTTATTAATACATGTATGTACAAAGATCTATATATAAGGATCTGTGTTATGTCTCCACGACTTAGGTGGCATTTTGGGAAACCTTTTTGAAACATACTTAATTAAATAAACAACACGGGAGTGTTGCATGCAGAAGTATTTGAAAAAAATTTTCATGAACTAAAAAGAAATGAAATTCATAAATTTTCAGATATTTTTAGACAATTTTGGAATGTGCGAAAAAAATTTTTTAAATGCAATGAAATGTGCAAAATGCAAAGGGCAGGACAGACAGATAAATAGGGAAATAAGTTTCAAGAGATTCACATAAATATAAATATATATTTGACTATCTGGCGTCTTAATGTGTCATTTAGAGTCATAAATTTCTATGTTTGTCTTTTATAGATGAAGAGGATTTGCGCCTACGCATAAAAATTCCTCATGTTACTTACTGGTGCAACCAGTGGAGCTGAAAACAAAATGCTGCACCAGAACTCTATAAACAGTTTTACAAGCAACAAAAATTGCATTAGTTCATAAAATAATTGCCACAAAAATCCAAATCAAGGATTTTTTTTCAATGAACTTAAAAAATAAAATGAAAAAACAAATTTAAGTATTTTCTTAAATAAAATTTATAGTTGTGGTTGTTGTTGTTGTTGTTACTTGTAACATTTACATATTTCCTTGTGTTAAACGACTTTTGGCTCAAAAAGTAAAAAAATATATACATTTATTTTATGTAACAAAAAAAAAATGGGATGATGAATATGGTGGCAGGAAATGACGACGTTTGCCATCACAGCACATTCACACTTGCAGCAACTCATAGTATAACGCGTCAATTAAAGATGGGTACGTGAGCAACTTTTGCTGTTATAAGAAAATTAATTGTTTATTTCTTGTTCATCCGTTCCCGAAGGACTCGATAAATACTATGGAAATTCTGCATTATAAATTTGAATGGTTAAAAACTGTTTTAATGACTTCCGTTATGGTCGTACTGGCACAAGTGAAGCCAAATGTTCAGATCATGTAAAAAGAGGTGGTCACATCAGAAACAGTTGATAAAATCCATGGAAAGATTTTGGGCAATCGGCGAATGAAATTGGGTGAGGTTTTTGAGCCTTTACATCGAAATTTGGCCTGAATATTTGAATATGAAAAGGCTATCGGCGTAATGGTTGCCGCGACTGCCGCACTCAACCACAAGGTTGCGCTTGTGTGATTATTTCAAGAAAGTGTTTGGTGATGTTCAGGTGCAATCAGAACGACATTCTTCTAACGGATCCAATACAATACATGAGAGACCGAATAACAATCAAAGCAGTGGATTTCTATGGACAAATGTGCACCAATGAAGTCTAAGGTGGGCCTGATGGTCAACAATATCATGGCCACTGCTTTATGGGATGCACGCGGTCCCATTCATATGAGTCACTTTGCAAAGAGTAAAACAATTATTGGCGAATGTTATTCAGAGCTTTTACACAAATTCAATATCTATTTGAAGCAAAATTTACCTCATCTAACGAAGAAAAAAGTGCTCTGGCATCAAGGCAATGTACACATGCACACATGCGTAGTTAATACGGTGAAAATCCATGAAGTGCACTGCGAATTAGCCTTTTGAGACTATTCCCTGTTTAGAAATTTAAAGAAATGGCTGGCTAGGTCAAACGAAGTGGTCATTATCATGGAAACAAAGGGCTTTTGCAAATTTTGTTACTTGGAGGGAATAAAAAAAGAAAACTTAAAAAAACTATATTGGGAAATAGAACACTATTTTAGCGAAAATTATTTTTCATTTAGAAAGCAGCGGAATTATTAAAATGTCCCAGTGCTTTATAAATTTCTATATAAACTGGCGTGCCCTTAAGTTACTCTACTTACTGATGTTGCTAGTCAATAGTAGAGATTTATTTGGCAGCTCGATTTCACAAAGGCATGACAGATTTCGGCTTGAACTTGAAAAATATCTCCAACTGACATACATCTTCGTAAAGAGAGAATGAATTAATTGATACCGCATAAGGCATCTTCTGCCAAAAGAAGCCACCCCTAGAGCGATCAGTTGAAAAGCCTAAACTCATTACTAGAACAAATATTAGCCTTTCAAATAGAATATTTCAGAATGTGTTCCCAGGATTCGTATTTAAGCTACAATTATTTACGTGATCCTCAAAAAATTTCAATATATAAAGTGATAAAAAAACTCCTTCTACAATTTAGAGCTCTACGTAGAACGAGTATTTCTTCCTCCAAGAAGCAGGAAAATCAAGAAGCAACTCTTAACCAACAATTAGAATATCCTGATGTTTATTAATTCAAAGCTTAACAGAAAACATAAATTCAATATCATTCTGATGATCAAAAAATTCAACTTTGGAACTTTAAAATTTTTATGATTCCTCCAACTATTATCGATCTCGGAGTCTTGTAAAACTAGGTCCACGAAACTGCACCAAGTACTTGGCCTCTAAATTAAACTCTAAGTTTACATAGATTTCACTCCTACACAGAAAAAACTAATTTTTTTTTCGGTAACCAAAATCATTGAATCAGTAAATATTTTGTATGAAAGCAGACCTACAAAGAATATGGTAAATTGCGATAGCAATTAAACTGAAAAAAGACTTTTTTCTTCTATTCTAAGACTAAAACTAATAATCAATTACGGCAATAAAAAGGTTTGACTGAAAATAAAATTTATTTTGAATAAAATGTTTGTCGTAAATTTTCGGGCAATAATTTTTTCTATGGAAGTCTTAATGAAACCGAATGCCTCCACGAATGCAGCGTTGTGTTATTATATCTCAAAAGTCCTGCGAACATATTGTCATTTTAATCGTTCTTATTTCATGTGCAGGAAGAACTATTAATTTATTGGATATAAAAAAACTTAAAGTCGCCGCACGAATATGTGGATCCAAATTAATTTTAATCATTAAATAAGTGATCGAATGCGACTCACGCAGATCACGTGAGCGGTGGCCAGCTCTAGTGTCAACCCCAAAAAGAGAAACTACTCAAATACATTGAAATTGCTTAAAATAAATGAGAAAAAAAAGAGTAGTGACACTAAACTAGTGTTGGCAAATTGCAGATGATGCGTTTTGTAAAGTTGGCATGGCAAAATCATGCATATGGATGAGTGTTGTTGTGCCTTGCAATGACAACATGTTGTACTAATTGTACATGTTTGCTTATTTTCTTATTTTCTGCTTTTGGGTGCTCTGTGGTAACAGTAAAACATTTGCTGGGCCATATACAAGGGAGGACGTTAAGAGAGGTGTAATCCCCTTGTTCGAAATATTAATTTGAAATTTTCCCAAGATTTAAGATTTCTTTTTAAGCGCAAGAAAAAGGAGTTGAAAGGAGATATTCCTATCGAATCGTTATTCTGGTCAGTTGTTACTCAAGGAGATAATGTTTACAACTTATACTATTCGAAGTGGAAAAGGTATAATGAATGCGAATCATCTTATTTGAATTGTCGTGATATTATTTAGAAATATTGTAAAGGCCTAATATTACTGCTAGATGGGATTGATCCAAAAGCATAGTGTTACTGATCTTACGAGTATAAATACCAGATGCATATTTGGGTGGAAATTATCTGAAGTCTTGTTGATATCTCGAGCCTTACGCTTAGATAATTGAAGTGTAATTGTTGCTTTTTGAAGTTCGTTGGCAATTGGCACGAATGACAATCTCGTAACATGATGAAAGATCAGCCAATTACTTTTCCGCTGTCCTCAAAAACATTTATGAACGCTGCGTGCTTAAGAACTTAAATTTTAGTAGACTTTAACTTGACCCGAATTGGACGAAATAAATTAAGGCCACGTGTCATTCCAGCTGTACGGTACGACGTAACACAAATGACATTTTTTTATTATGGCGCGCAAAACCAAATCTTTTGGTATAAATAAAAAAAGACAAAATAATGCAATTCTAATATTTTTTTAGAGGTTAATAGCCTTCATGGAGTGTTCAGTGCACCAGCCAGAACAGCCTTTGTACCTCCAATGGCTCTAGATTAACTACAATGATCTAGTAGGGTACTCAGTTAATCGGGTTTTTGTTTTAATCGGTTAATCTCCTCATTAATTAATCGAAATTTAGGTTTCATCGGTTAACAATCGGTTCACCGACTAATAAAAATTTTCTGTGATTTCATTAATTTCAATAAAGAAAATTCATAAATTATTATTTAGAGATATCATAAGTAAAATAAGCATAACGTAAATAAAAAATCCTCGAACTAAATCAGACAGAAGGATTCATGGTTTAAAAACAAGTGAGATTTCTTTATTAGATTGTTCAATAGTTTAAGCAGATCTCCTATAATAATCTGTTAGAAAAATAATTTGTTTCAAATGTTTAGGACTAAATCGGTCCTTTTCTTTGGTTTTAATAAATCCTTTCATTTATCGTAAATGTTGGAGCATTCCAAAGCATTCTGCAATAGCGAATAGCGAATAGCCAATTCCTTTTTTTGGGTTTCTCTAAACATACGAGTATAAAATCTTCCATTATGGAATTAGAGTTCTGCTTTGATTTTTCAACTTCATAACACTTCAAATAGTTTCGGTACTTTCTATTGCAAGACTGTGTCCATTGTTCATTTTATTGACACGTCATAATCAGACTTATTCTAGCAAAGTTCAGCACTGAACATACTACGAATATCCATTCAATTCTGTTTTTGATTGAAGGAAATAATTCTCAGTTAAGAATTAAACTAAGTTTACTTTAATTTAACGAGACTTCACTGCATATTTTGATATGAATATACATATAGATTTTGTAAATGTTAGTTTCCATTTTGTGAACTTTAATGTTTAGGACTTTTTGCAAATATACATACATATATAAAGTTTTTTATGTCAAATAAACGAAAGATATAGCATGCATTATTATATATTTCCCCACCTTATACTTTCTAAAGTCCTTCAATGACACTAATTAAATTGGAGATTATTTTAAAGAAATACAACAACTAAAACCAATACGAGTTGTAAATAAAATTTAATTTTTTTTTAATAGAGCCAAAAGTTCAATTTACTTTCGTTTAAAAAGAAACGAGCAGGAAAATTTATAGCATGCTAGAGATTTTCACAACAGGCATAATACCTTTCTCTCATACTCTTCCCCACATGCAAAAACACACACACACACACAGTTATGGCAAATTAACAAGTGCCAACCGATTTCATTCATAAAAAGTATCACACACTAATTAGCACTCAACATTTTTGTTGTTATTGTTGCGTTGAAGGCAACAATTAAAAATCCACAAACAAAACATAATACAACAACTACAACAATTATAATAAGAACAACATGCTTGTCCTACTTGTTTTGCAACTTCACTTCATACATGTCGCGGCTGGCAATAGACTTGTGCGATACAGCACGGCTGACATTCATGTTGCAGTTGTAGTGCAACATGTTGTCGAAATGTTGAAAAGTTCAGTAAGAACCAAATAGTTCTCTAATGGCCATATTTTAAAAAATGTTTGTTTGGCTGAAGAGCTCGTCGGATAAGTTTTCCTTTTCTTTTTATTTTCATAATTGCTGGTGTGGAGGTGTGACTAAAAATAGTTGCCTTTTATTTATAATGAACAATCATCCAAATGTTTATTTTCTTCTATTATAAATTCTACAATTGTTTGCGCTTTTCATTCCGTCTGCTGTGTGTGCGTTATGAATGTACATACATACATACATACATACACACGTAAGTAGGTATTCAAACTCATGTTTGGCGTATTTGTTTATTAATTGCAATTTTTCAAAACAGATGTCTTATTTACAACAAAAAAAGTGAAACTATTTGAATATGAAATGTATAATTATTCGTATAAATAATAAAGATGTCAAGGAAATTTTATTTGAACATTTTTGAATTTTATAATCAAATAAATCATCGACATTTCGATGACATTTTCCGTATGTTTGCAAACGCGATTGTTGTTAGTATTTAAATTAATTAAATATTCTGTGTTCATGGGGCAAGGAGAGTGTAATACTTATGGATTAAAACAGCAAATTTGTGTTTTAGAAACGTTTTTGTAATGACGTTTAATTTTCTGAGAAAAAAAATGGTGCTTGCATTAGGTTAGATTAGATAAGATGTTCGTAGACCTCGCATACACGAGAAGTGGTCCGTGGCGATACCAGCTGATTACAATAAAATTATTAGTAGGGCATCCCAATTCGTAGTGCCCATTTCGAGCGATTGCCACGCAGATTTAGCAAACCGTATCAGTCTACACCGTCCTGGGGGCAAATTACGGCATTCGATATCGATCGAAATTTCAAACAAAATTTTCTTGAATTGTATTGAAATTTCGATCGATATCGAATGCCGTAATTTGCCCCCTGGTCTTCATGCAAGTAGGAAAATTCGGAAAGTGTGATGACCAAAAATTTTATATCTTGTGTGGCCCAATAATATATTTTTTTATTATTATTTTGTAATTTACCCACTCTTGCGGAATTGAACCCACATCCCTTTGTTTAGCTTAGCACTCCAACCAGTTGCCTATTATACATTTCATCTAAAAGGATTAATATGTATCACTTCTAAATTCAAGAGTAAAATTGATATTAAGCTTGTGGAAACTTTTTTCTAAAATTCAGATATCATGGACTAAGAAAGAAGTATTGGAAATTTTCTTCTAAAATTAAAGTTTAATATTAAAATGATGATGCCCTATGGCCCTGAAAGGAACTTATATATATATATATATATATATATATATATATATATATATATATATATATATATATATATATATATATATATATATATATATATATATATATATATATATATATATATATATATATATATATATATATGAAGACATCCATTTATAATTTTTAAGTATGTAAATGAAATGTTCGTAAATCTTAAATAAAAATTATATAATAATTATAAAATAATTCTAACAAGCTGTTCAAATATTTGCAAAATGTAAGAAAATCGGCTTTCAGTCGCTACAAGAAAGAAAATTTTAGTTTCTTTAAAGGCAAAGAGAAGTTAAGATTGGCATCAATCACTTTTAGCAACTAGCAACTCAGCTGAGATTCAGTTGCCATCCATAATCGAAACGTAAGAGTCTGCAAATTACTTATTAAATGCAAGAAATTTGATTTTGGGTTAAATTTTGAAGTTTTGCAGATGTTGAAGAATTTTTTTACCTAAATTTAGTTTCATGATCCTTTAATGCCACATAAACGTTCCATTAAAAAAAAAAAAAAAACATCAAAAAAAGTCAATATTGAGCAACACTTTCCTCCTGGGCAATTTAAAAAATGTTAGATTTTGAGGTATGACTATGTTGCATTTAAGAATAGCTCAATTTAAAGGCCGTAACTTCAGTTTAGCTTAAAATGTGATACTAATTTTTTGCTTAAATATCAAGTGGATATTGCGGAGTACTTTTTCATCAATAACTCGAAAATTTCGATTTTTCAAATACGTCTTCGTTGTATCAAAGGGACGAAGTTTTACGGTTGATAAATATTTAAAATCAAGTTTTTAAAAATTCCTGAATTCGAATTAATCTAGAGGTAATCATTTAAATGACGTTCTTACGTCATTGCAATGAATTAAAAATTTTTATAAAAATTATAGCTTTATGTGTGTTATGTTGAGCTTTATTTTTAAAACCTAGAAATGGATGACCCTCTATGTGCTATTAATAAGTAACCAGTTGCTTATAAGAATTAGTAATATTCCATTTTAATATTTATTTGCTAGAAATAAAAGAACTAAAAGCACAAAATCAAAATTTCACTAATTTAATAAATTTACATGCACAATATTATAATAAAAATTCATCCTAAACTTTTCTAATGCAAACAAACATTTAAGAAATTCCATTGACATCTTATAAAATTAAAGCAAAAAAAAAAAAAAAAAAAAAAATTATATCCACTAACAATTTCATTTCATGTTTTTATATTCGTGTCATATAAAATTTCGATAAAACATTGTCGTCTATTTAAAAGCAGGAGACTATTTCCGCTAATCACAAAGGAACGAATTGCGTTGAATGTTTTTTTAAAACTGGCTGCATGATCAAGACATAATAAAATTTTAGAAATTTCAGAAATTTTATTTACCTATTAATGTTTACTGCCAATTGGTTGCATGCATGTTGCAACCATAATGCTCTTACCATGCAAAAGAAATTCTTGCAAGCAATACAGAGGAAACAATAAAAACAACTAAATAAATGAAATGTAATAAAACAACAAATCCTTCGCGAGGCAGAAACAATTAGTACAAGTTTGAAATTCTAACTGATTAAGATCATCGATTAAATTAGAATTAAATTGAATGTCTTGTAATTGTAGATCATCAATCACTTGGGAAATGCATGCAAAATTGAACGTTAAAGACAAGTGGTCGAAAATTTAATTATATTTTAATGCAATTAGCCGAGAATTTCAGAAATAAAGATTGTGCCATTTGTTTTTGCATACAGGTGTAGTGAATGAGAATGAGCGCACGTTGATTTTTAGAGTAAAGGAATCAGAGTACGGAAAACTTGTCTATCTTGAAATGTAACCATTAATGCAGTGGATTTGTTGCAATAACATACAATTGATTTTAGTTTGAAAAATCTTAAGAAAATTTTAATAAAAAATAAAGGCCAAATCTTATTTTTTTTTGGGCAACATCCCTTCATTACAGTGGAAATATAATAGTTTGTTTTATTGAGAATTTTTTTCATATAAACTGCATAAATTATTTATTTTTAATTATTAAAAATTTTTTGATAATGCCTTATGGAAAGTTATTAGTTAAAAATAAAACATTCATAAAGTAAAGAAAGTTTTACTTAATACGTCAAATAGAAAATATAAAAATTGACCTCAATTATACTCTAAGAGAAAAGAAGAAGTTGTGGTATGGTTGGGACAACAATACTATGTGACAAGCATTGCTTTAGTCAAGATAAACAACTATTATTATTATTAATATTATTATTATTATTCCTTTATTTATCTCCTTTGAGGGTTTGTACAATAATATCAGTCGGTTACTACGTAACAAGACTTAACATTAGTCAACAATATATACATAATATATTCTCTAGTATATTTAGAACTAGTATATGCAAGTACAAATTATATACTATATCGTATAATTTTCAGAATTTTAGCAAAATCGCAGCCTACAATATTCCCCACTATATCGAGGCACCCATAAATGCGCGTGCTATAGTTGTTGTCGCCAGGATTACTGCTTTCTGAATAGTTGCCATTTTATTTGCAATACCCAGAATTGCCAGGCTTTCGTGCAACGATTTCGGTACAGTTCCAATGGTCGAGACAATTATCGGGACTATATCCACTTTATCAAGATGCCACATACGCTTCACTTCTTCAGCCAACTGCTGGTACTTTCTTTTCTTTTCTGCGTAATATTCCAGCATGTTGTGGTCATTAGGTACTCCTATGTATACAAGAAATGCTTTCAAATTTCTCTTGTCTATATATATGATGTCTGGTCTGTTGCATTATCATCATCATCATTCGAAAATGTAGCAAAATGATTGCTTTTAACAATCCAATTATTTTCAAAAATAGTATAATTATTTGGAAAAGTTATATCTTTAAATAAAGAGTGTTATTAAGGGTGAAGGGGGTGGTGCCACGCAAATTTTATGATATAAGTTTATAGAAAAAAATATTTTAAATTAGTTAAATAGAAAATGTTTTTTTTATATTTTCATTATATATTTATTAACAAAACGTATTTTTTGAAGATAAAATAAAGTTTTGTTTCGAATTAATTTTAAAAGGCCTATATCTGTCTCCGCGTACGATGGCTATAGCACTCTTCTGATTCGTGTGGTCTCGCGACTTTATTCACTATAAGGACGATTATTTTCACTGCCTGATCTTTTAGTGAATCCTGGAATTTTATGAAATCTTCATGTTTTTGTTTCATTACCAGTTTCTTATCAATTTTGGGGATTGTTTAGCGGAACGGAGAATTACATTTTGCAGGTGTAAAATTATAGTCTAGAAACTCTACTTTGCTGTCATCAAACACATGGTGGCTTGCGTTCAAGGTGCAAAAACAAGTACGAATCCGCATATCTAGATAACAATATCTTCTCAAAATTGTTGCTGGGTAAGACTGGATCCATGTTATGATTTCAGCGGAATCTGGCTGTACACTCCATCCAGGGGCATTTGTGTGTATGTTATAACCGAACTTTACTGTAATAAAAAGAAAGACAAACTGGTGGAAACTTGTACATGTGGACCTAAACACATATTTACGTACATACATATGTATGTATGCATGATACGCGGCCATACATGCATAAATTGGTGTGTATACACTTGCTCGTCCTCACATACTTACGTTTGTATATATGCATATGTATGTACGTATATACATACATATGTATGCAAATATGTAAGTACATACTAAGTATTCATATATTGAATAAAAAATTGCCATTGCGATTTCCCAAAAGGTTAAATCTATTTCAAAAATTTAATCTCAAATTCACTTTGGACATGCGGCGCCCTGTCAAAATATTAAAAATATGTATGAATGTAAGTATATGCATGTTCATATATACATAAGTACACACATACATATGTACAGACATATGTATGTATGTAAAAGGATCTTTTTTTGCACTAGGTTTTAAAAACACCCAAAAAAAAAAAGAAAAAGAATTTCATTCATTTTTGCGGTCGCTTGGTTTATTTTTTTTTCTATTATTATTTTCATTAAAGTTTTTCGATTTTGTTGGACTTTGTGTGGTCGTTCAAAAGTTCGATTGTTTCGATTGCTCTTAATAAAAACAACAAACTTTCGTTTTATATTAAAGAATTTAGAATTTTAGCAGTTGTAACAACATTTCAATTCCTTTTTTCATCTCGTTTTTTGTTTGGACTTTGCCACTTAAATCTGTAATTGTTGTTGGGTGCAAGTGAAACAGGTATGGAAAACAAAGATTTTCAAATAGCGGTAAGGCTCATTCTTAATGAAAATAAATTTTATTTCCCATATATTCGTATGTATCATGATATTCGTACACGTTTTTGTATTCGCTAAATTCCGGCGAATAATTTTGTTCCAAAAACTTTATGAAAACGTTAAGTTAATGGCAGGAAAAATATTAATTTGTAATAAGTTTTAAGAAAAAACCTTATTTTGGACTTAAAATAATAATATTTTTTGTAGTAAACTGGAAAACCTACAGAAATCGTTGAGAATTCTATCGTTATAAGGTTAGAATCTGCTTTGAAGATACGCAGTGTTTTGGATCTTGCTAGAGATTAAATGACCCCAAATGATGCTGATTATAAATGTAGCCCAGTATTTTTATGATAAAAATTAATATTTTATGTAATTTGTAAAGTAATCGAATGACATTCAATAAGATTTTTATATATGGATGAATGTTTATCTCTCAAATTTAATATTCATATTCTCATTCGTATTCGTATTCGCGAATATTGTCTCACTAGTATGTGTACATACTTCTCAAGGTTTTATCTGGGTGCACTAATATATAGAAAGAAGATTTAATCAACGATCTGCAAGAACATGTCGCACTATTTTTTTAATATTTCAGAATTAGATTTCGTAAGGACTAGAGCCTGATAAATTATTGGCATCATTTGTTTTAATTCATTACCTTTTTTTGGACTATGACCATGGGTATTCGAAATTCAACCACATGAACTACTTGATTACCGAACTAGTCTTATTAAGCCACAGCTCACGAAAACTTGGTGGGGCTACGGGTTTGGTCCCAGCCATACAAAATGATAATCTGGTCAGCTGTGAATTCAATTCCTCCAGACGAAGCTACTCTTTCTCCTAGATTATTGTTTGCATGCCCGATACGTTGTTATTTCAGGAACTTTGTTATAACATATGTACAAGTTTTTACGAGTATTCGGTAAAAGAACATGGTGTGGAAATCCGACAACTCCTTTATGTAGAGATCGCAGTACAAAGTCTAGATGTAAAACCTCTCTGGAGAAGCAACCACCACAGTGTACATATTACAGGACTGAATGGGGTTTTCGTAGGCTTGTGCCAATAAGATCCATCAATTCGAAGGCCAGGCCATAATCAAATTAATTTTAATTGTACATTTGAAATCCTTGCACTAATAAATGATATAAAGATTGTTTCATTTAATTGCAATAACGAGCCTTCCTGATTGGAAATCATTTATACGGATATCAACACCCATATCTAAATCATATCTTTAGTTTTATTGTTATTACTGGTGGTATTTGATGGACCGACTCCAAACGTACTTTATATCTTGTGGTAGTACCTACATAATATGTTATTTCGTAATACAGAAAGTATTTTTCTACTTATGGCATTAAATAATAAGGAATTTCGTAATATAAAAAGTGGGTAAAATACTACTGAGTTTTCCATGCCTGCTGTAATGTGTGTATGTGTGTGTAAATATAACTGTAATAGTATTGTTGTTGCATTCGTTTTTGGCACTTGTTTTACATATTTCGTATTATTTTCAGTAAGAATGTATTGGCGACAAAAAGCCGCCATGTTATTTCTTTTTCCTTGCTTTTGGCGTTTTTCTTGATGCTTTTGCCGATTTACATAAATATTTCTTCAGTTTTGTGTGAAAGTGTATGCGTATATTTGACATACACGCACATGAAGAAAAAATACACCAAAGTTTTTTTTTTTCTTGAGCTGATGTCTCTATATGAAACGATAAGTATACCCAGTTGACAAATAATTGGCACAAGGCGAGTCCATACATACGAGTATATGCAGAAAATTACTAGAAACACGAAGTACAAGTCGACAAAGACTTTGACGTAAGAAAAACGAAAAACTCAGCTGATTAGTCAAAGCGAGAAGGAGACATATGTATTTGGTTTACTGTCACAAAAAGCTGAATATAAAATTAATATCAGAACAAAAAGGAAAATTACGCCATTACAGAAGAGATAGAAAAATAAAGCAGAAAGCAACATCGTAATTGCAGTACTGCGCAACAGGCGAAATGCAAACTTTACCGGTCTATACCGATAAAATAATTTTCATTATATAACTAGTGTATATGACCCGTATTTATCACATTTTTGGTCTTCCAGAGTTTTGTGACGCAGGTATAATATGCCCGCCGAAAATATTGATTATCGCATAACTCCTCCATTTGTGAACAACTTATTTTTAAAACACTTTTTTAATGTGAAATTGTATGTTTGCAGGTTGTTGCTATAGAAATTGAAGTAGATATCGGACGGGGAAAATGTCCGCCCGAAATATTGATTCTCACATAACTCCACTGTTTATTAATCGATTTTCATAATTACATCCGTTTTCTGATCTGTTTGATTGGTTCTTTGTATTGAAGATGGTTTTTTTCTCTTCAGAATTATTGAGTAAGACAACTTTAAAACAGGTAGTCTATGTTGCATATAAATTTATTTATTTTATTTTTATTTGTTTTTATATTTTTATTTTTGTTGCACTAATCATAAATAATTTAACATAATTTTTTGAGCAATAATCCTTTAACACCAGCTGTGTAATAAAATTTTCTATTTGCTTGGCATTTATTTAAAAGGATGCTACAGAAAATAGCAAAAAATTATGAAAATTAAATTTGTTTAAAGCTTGGAAAATGTATTGCTTGTTGCGGGATTAGCTGTTGATATCTCGCTATATCCTTGGCTCTAACCAAATCATTAGTGAACCTCAACCGGCTTGTAAACATTCAAGCTTGTATATGAAAACCAACATGTACAATATAAGAATTCAACCATATATAGAAATTACAAAATACATCATCATATTAGCCTTCTAATGTCTTAACAAAACTGCACAAGAATATATTTTTTTAAAATTACGATCGGTATGGAATATTGAAATTTTGGGCTAAATTTGTCATTTCACTTGGATGAAATGTCTTGTTTTTTTTTTCAACACAAAAATTGTTTTGAAACAGCGCAACGCGCAATAGCCACCTTAGCTAATTAATTTTTATAGTAGAAATTTTTCATTACTTCACTTCAGACAACTCCGTCTCCGAGCACTTGGTCAACTGGGTGCAAAAATATATTAACACGCATACTATCATTCTGAAGAGACATGTAGTGACCAGATTTAAATGCACATGCATTTTTTTCTGGTAATTTCTTGAATAAATGTTGGATACGGTCGCTGATTAAAATGTTCTAGAGAATAGTTCAGATGCAAATGCTGATTGCAACGTTAGTTTTTAAAAATACATGTATGTATGTATGTACATAGATAGATTTTTATATGAAAATTTCTTTGCTATATAAGAATTTAAATTAATGGAGCTATTGAAAATTATAAATTTGCAAATAATACGTGTCGAATTATAAAATCGCTAATTAATTTTTTTACAACAACTAATTTTGTGTCAACATTAAAACTTTTAACCCATAGACTACACAATATTATTGAGTATTCTATTGAATTTATTATTTTCGTTTTGCCAAGAAAGAAAAGACTAGATTTTGTACAATATATTAGCCACCTACTAATGTAACACACATACATACAGGCAATTTTATTGTACAATATCAATTATTGAACAATAAATAGGCAAAGTACCGAAGGAAACTGACTGTGATGAGTCTTTTGTTGTATGTGGTTATTGATGAAACTCGATTTAACTGGCAGTTAAAGTAATGGACTAAGAAAATAAAGAAAGTAGTGATTTCGACTTGAAAAGACAGAGATAATTACTTGGAGCAAAAGAAAAATATTATACTCTTATGCACATATACATAATTATGGGACCAATAAATCAGAAAAACAGAAAAGTTGCCCTAATTAGTGGTTCTTTCAGCAACATATTGCTTTGGTATACACATGCATGTCATTAATGGGAAAGGTACTCGTACAAGAGATGAGTTTTGAATTAATGCTGTATCATTCTCTAGATTTAGTTTTCATTGAGCTTTTCCAGCTTACAAATGAAAATAAAAATTATTATTAAAATTATTATTATTATTATTATTATTATTATTATTATTATTATTATTAAAATTTATGTCTTTCGATAATCATAATTAAATATCGATAATATATAATTTATCAACTAAGAATATACGCAAGTTTGAACAGCTAAATGTAGAGAAGAAATGCATCTAAAAAGTTAAATTTATTAAATGAAAGAGTAGAAAAAATATAACAAATTCAACAACTGGAAAACTTACTAAATAAAAAATATTATTTATCTTAATGTAAATGGATAAATTAACATTTTTTAAAATTAACTGGCGCTTTCTTGTTTAAACTTTAGTTGAAATTGGTATTTCACTTGTTTATACTATTGCTATCCATAGTTTTTCTGTTTTAAAAGTTATGAACTATCGATACTATCCATATTCTCATCAAAAGTTTGTCATCATTAAATTAAAATGTAAAGAAAAAATTATTCATTTTAAAATCAATTAACAAAAAGAAAATTAATTAAATTAAGTAGATTTTTTTTCTACAAATGAAATGCCGCTTTAATAATAATTTTATTATATTATCGCTACGGATGGTTTATTATTTGCGAACTATCGATATTATCGGCAGATTTCCATCCCTACAACCCTTCAACAAAGAGGAAAATTTAGCCATTTATCAAAAAATTTATAAGAATTTCTATCTCTCTCTCTCTCTCTTTCTCTCTCTCTCTTAGGTCTGCCTGACTAGTTCCTACTAAACTTCTATACATATTATTCCCAGGAGCTTTACTCCTCTTGCAACAGATATTATCACTATTTCATCTGGCCACTCTATTTAGATGTCATGTCGGTGTTGCACACAAAATCATACAAGAACAATTTTTCATTTGTGTGCATTAATGCAAACTTGGCGCTCTTGGTATTTAGCACTCCATCCAATGTTGTTTGTATTACGAATATTTTTGTTGTTGCTGTTGCTATTTTGGTAGTTGCTTCATTGCCTGTGTATGCTTTTGCGAGTATATGCAAATTGTTGCTGCTTTGAGCATCGTTGACCCAAGTTGTTGTTGTTGCCAGTATAATTTCATTCTATTGTTGATGGCTTGTTGCATTTTGTAGGCATAACTTTTGGCTTACGTTTGTTTTTGTTGTCATTGTTGTAATTTGCCTCTTTTATGTGCCAAATGTACAATATTGGTAGCAAAAGCAAAAAATTAAAAAAAAATAAAAATTAAATTAAAATAAATAAATAAAAAATGTGATAAAACTGCGGGTTGCGTTAGATTAGCTGTTGAATTGTGTAAAGCCTTTTTTTGTATCAGTTTTGGCTGCCATAGTGGCGTTAAGTTTTTGGCTGCACATCTGCCTCAGAAGTTGTTGCCATTTTTTAATATGTAGTTGTATTTATTTGAATTATAGTGATTGTTGTATGAATATTCATGTGCTCGTATTTCAAATATTGTGACATTTTAATAAATTTGCAAAGTTTATTAATTATATGAGCATGTAGGTTGTATGTCTATGCGAGTGTGTGCAGGCAACGTACACGCCATAGCAGCTGACTTTTTTCGCCTCAAATAATTAATTATTTAAGTTTTAAGATTTTAATACCTATTGTTAGATTCAAATAAATAATAATAAATAAGAAAAAAATGTAAATTATCAGGTCAACTAAACGCATAATTCACTTTATAGTTTCGATTCGATTTTTTATTATGAAGATTACAAAGTTTAGTTTAGTGTTGTTTTTCTTACTAAATCATTTTCCTGTTGTTCGTTGTCCACATACAGTTCTTTGGGTTGTCTTTCTATACCTCCCGATCTACTTCTCATCATTGTTCGTTTTCCGATATCTCTCCTCATCACCATCCTCTTCTCTCTTTATCCCTTTAATGGTATTTCATATTTCATTGTCCGGTATTTCTTCCCTAGTATTTCCTCGCCTAGTAATCTGTAATTGTTTGTTTCTGGCTTCCTCTCCTATTTTGACCATGTGTTGTTTCGTTCTGGGCTTCCATTGAGCCATTGTTTTGTTTTAGAATATTATTCGTGATGTCCTCTGTTTGTATATTTCCATGTTTTCCAATACTTTCAGTCGTCATCCTTTAAATGCTGGAGTTTAACAGTTTTTCTAATGTTTGCTGTTGTAAATTTGCTGTTGAGCAGGTGGTTCGTGCAATTCGATGCCAGTGTCAATACTGATTCCCTTAGTTTCCTATTGTAGTCCCTTATGTGCTCCCAAAATCCTGTTCTGATCTTCCTGTTCGTCCGATGTAACTATATTGTCACGAACAGGTTAAATTGTGTACTTTTATCAGGAGACTCAGTTTCGTTCGTGGTATTCTGTAACATTCTAGTCAAGTTATTGCCTGCTTTGAATGCTGTGTTAATGTTTGTTATGCTTGTCAAAATAGGCCGAGTAAACTTCTCCTGTTCCTGTTCGTTGTTGTGTCCCTTGCCTGACTTAATATGTCCTTTCCGATCGTATCCACTGGGTCCTTTTTTATACCCATTAGTCTCCGCTATGGTATATATTAATCCCATCACCTTCATATATATCCCACGTGTTAATGGTATTCGTTCAAATCTCCTTACGGATTGTCTAATCGCTGCTTGTCTGTGTTGCCGAGGATGGTTCGATGAATTTTGTATAATTATGTCTGTGGTTGTTAGTTTACTGTATATTTCGTATTCATCTCTATTCAAGTTTGTCTTAATTATTACGTCCAGGTATTTTATTTTCTCGCCCTCTTCCAACCTCCATGGTTAATTTTAAATTCTTGTCTTGCTTATTCTGGTGATCAAAAATTTGTTCCTTGTTATTTTCTTCTAGTATACATATGATACTCGTATCATCCACGTATTTTGCGTAGAGTGTCAATACAAAATTTGATTTTGGGTCGGGCTCCTCTACGTATTTTTTTTGTGTACCAAATTCTGCATAAACACTTCCATAAGAATCGCTGATGTTGGATTCCCTACACCTAGACGGTCGCCTTTAATGTGTTTGTGAGTTGTATTGAAAATTCCGTGTCCTTTGTTCCGTTGAATATTGTTTCATTACACAAAGACATACATACATACATGTTAACAAGAAAAATTTTAAACAATTCTCCTCTGCTCATATGACGTATGTTTAACATTTAATAACCTGTTACGTTATTTAATTACAAGTCACCCCTACGTTCAGGTAAACTTTAAACAAAATACATACGAGTATGTATATACATACATATGTATATGTGTGTGTATGTGTGTGTATTTATACAACATTTTTTTATTGCTGTAAACTACAAGTATTAAACAAGATTATAAATAACAGCATATTAAATCATATTATTTTAAATTTGTTAATTTTTTAATTACCGAAAACGAAAGGGAGGGCAAAAAACACTTACACACACACATACAATTAAATGTCATTATTGAAAACAGAATAAATAAACGTTATAATTAAATAAATACATCATAAATCGTAACACATAATAATTTTAATCGTTGAATATATTTAATGTCAGTTTTATTTAAATGTCAAAAGGTGATAACGTAATCCCCCATGCGCGTCTAGTCAGTCAGTCAGTCAGCTATTTGTTGGCTGTTAATCAATGTACGAGTATGTAACATTGTTTCCAGCGCTCTCCTCCAAGTTTCTATTTATAATTCATGCATCTTATTTAATTAAATTAACATTTGAAGTCTACCATAAAGTACGAGTACGACTAATAATTTTATTCTATAATAATTTTCCGGCATATTTGATTAATATTGCAATGTATGTATTTTGTTTAAACATGTTATTCTAACAATTGCATTGGGAGTGAGCATTTGACTCAGGCAGCATGTTAATGACAAAATGTGTTACTGATTGAAATTGCAATCAAGTAGAAAAATAAAACCTTATGTTATTTTAAATATTTAATTGTTTACTTCCACTCACACAAACCTCTATGTTGGATGCCATTTGATTGAACTCTAATCATAAAAGACACTGGCTAAGGATTTTGTACAAAATAAGTTAATTGGGGCTCAATGTTTAAATTTGTTTAGGAAAATTCTTAAATTTTTATCGTTTGCAAGAAGTGTCATTAGACAAATAAAAAATTTGGCAAAATTCTCCATTTAAAGCATAAAAAGTGTTGTTGCTACATTAAGTTTTAACAGGCTTTTCTATTGTTTGTTGAAATCCTGCTGATATAATAAACGTGGAAATTACTTTGATGTTAGTTATCCAAATTCATCATACCCCAGCACGTTTCCCCTCTTGTGAAATTTCTAATAAAAGACAAAATTTGCTTCCGGCCTAAACGGCGGTAGGCCGACTCCTTAGTAAAATTTTCTTATGCTGTAGAAAATTCTACAGCTACGCCTATGAGACCAATACCATAATTCTTATATCAAGATATTTGCTAGTCAAAAAAGCATAAGTTGAGTGTACTTCGCTATAGAGATAATTTATAGCCTGCGCTAATTTATAGGCTACCCTTTATAATGGAAAAGGACTCGATTTGACTCGTTATGGAATAATGCCATAACGAATATATATGTAAATCGGACATTCGATCATTCCCAATAGAACTCTGTATAATTTTTTTATAAACTATTACTATAGTTTTTATATTTGCATGGTTGGTACTCAATTATGACCAAGCGGCGGAATGGATTTGAATGGAAAAATACATTTGTCTCCATTAAAGACATGATTTAACCCATTTTGGAATAATATCATAATTCCAAAGAATCTTGGTATTCACAATCGTGAAAGTTTTTAAGAATTTTTTGTTTATATGTGAACTGATAGAAAATACGCTCACTGGTATTCATCGGTAGGTAAAGCTTTGAAGGCATATATTCATATACATATATTCCCATCCATCCTATAAGAAGCATAGGGCCTCTATAAATTGTTTGAACATATTCCTGTCTTGTGCCAACCCATTCACTTCGCCCCAGGTTTTACCCATTATGTGCAACATGACTGTTAAACTTTTCAATAGCTTGGCATCAATTCCTTATGCATCGCAGCTGTTTCAAATCGGAGAGGGTCTACTAGAAACAGACTTTAATGGAAAAATTTAATTTACGAATTATTCTTGTCACCCAGTGGCAACAGAGAATCATCGTGTTGATCTATTGAATTTTAATTATTCTTAAGAACTTACCGTTTTCATTTAAAAGTCATCTACAAAACCCATTGATAAGTCCTACGGACAAACATTGAAAGTGGCAGCGATTCATTCGTGGTCTTCTGACCGACGTTAAATCGGCACATTCTCACAGACCCCTGCGGTATTTTTTGGCAGATTTTCCGTTTAGTCATCGTATGGATGCTGAACCAGAAGACTCAAATTTATCCACCTGCGTTTAGGACGACTATGGTGAACGCAAAAAGGGCGAGGGAGCGTTGCCGCAACAGAACACCCATTTTGATAAATAAATTTTATCATTTGCATATGTCGTTGAAAGCTGTATCTGTCCATAGTGATTGAGACAAACAGACGATGTTTCTCGTAATTAAGGGCATTAAAAATTCAATAAAGTGAAAATTTCAATTTCTACTCGTATTTGTAATAAATATTTCTAAGATTAATTTTAAATATCATGTATATTTTTTGCTTGTAAATGCAAAAAAAAAACATAAGAAAAAAGCTTAACAACTATAATGTTTACTTTTGCGGTCTTAATAACAAATGTTTGCAATTATTATTAAAATAATAATACCTTTTTGTGTTTTCTCCTAAGCCAAAGCTTAAGCAGAACAACTTGTTAAGGTGTTCCATAATCTCCGTCACAACTGCTAATAGACAGAACAGAAAAAAACCGTGTGTAGTGCTAAATTAACATTTTTCAAATGCACACATTCGTCATTCCAATCGATATATACATACATGTATACCCGCTAGTTCGTTTGGTTATAATATTAAGTTGTTCTTCCAACTGTGTCCTATTTGGGTAAATAGAATTAATATACCATAATTTATGCACCAGCAGAATGGAACTCGTAATATTTGTAGTGTCTGGAGCTGAAAAAAAAAATTTCACAATCATTCCCTTAATTATAAAAGATATTGACGAATATATAACCGCTTGTTTTGAGGTTGGCTAAAAACCATTAATGAAATCAAGCCCTCTCATATACGCATAACCAAAAAAATTTATTTCTGTCTTACTTTTGCATGAGCATCCTTAGAAAATAGATGCACAAACTCATTTTTATTTGGTGGTCATTTATAAGAATGAAAAAGATTTAATTTTTTTTTATATCTCATTTATGAGAAATATCAAAAATATTAATATTTTAGCGTTCATAAATGAAAATTTCCCAACTCTGATTGAAAACTTTCTACTCTTAAATAATCCATGATCGTATAAATTCAAACCGCTTTTATTATTTATTTTAATACGAGTATCATGTGAAAACGATATCCCGGTCTGGAAATCATTGTAATACAACTTTCCCTCATTGATCTCTTGTTAGAACTTCTAAGGAAACGATTAGTTGGCTGCAACTCCCTGAATCTACCGGGCATGCATTTCACACTATGAACTTAATTTTTTTTACTATATACTTTTTTTACATAAAACAGTTTAAATATGTAAATGCAAAATATTATTAGCTTTAACAATATTTATATTCTTTAATAAAATATTTTAAATATTCGTGTAATTTTGTTGCCAGGTGAAAAGAAAAAAAATTAAAATATGAAAAATATATTTTGGCCTTGTGTGACATGGTGCACCTTTGTTTTTAGAAATAATTGTAACGAATTTGTCAGACCTTGTAGTTCTAGCAAGTCTAGGATATATTCTATAACGCTAAAAATCAGATTATACAGGCCTTGGGTACGTTTATAATATCAATCAGGGACGGAAAAGTTTATACCATTATAATTTTTTGAATTTTAAAGTTATCACGGTAGTATAATGTTTCATATATCCTTTTTTAAACTTTACGCTAATATGAAGAATACAACGTCCGCTCTGCAAGATTCAATCTGCACTTGCACCTCTCACGTGTCGGATCAAACCATATCGATATGTCCAGGAATCCTTGTAATCAGCGAAGCAATTGGTTCAATTAAAAAAAAGAAATCCCCAGGCCTGGAAAATATTTCTCCAGAACTCCTTATAACCGACTGAGTTACTAGCGTTCGGTTATTGGAACCCTTCATAGGAGCATTCTGAAATAACGAATTCATACCCGGCAAAATCATCGCCGGCGCAAGCGACCCTATGCTCCCCAGAGGACTAAAAGGAGCATATATATATATTGTTTAGCAAACACTACATTGTAAGCGAAACATATGTATGTGCATATCTCTGTGTATATTTGTGGCATCGTAGCTCTTAAATGGCTGAGCAGATTTTGAATTTTGAATGTTTTCCCATTATCCTGTGTCGAAATATGGTTTCTTAATAGACCGGGTTTTGCTATGTGCCGTATTCAGTATTCCATCTCCTGAGGAACCTTGAACCTTCCTCGAGAATAGGACTGTGTGGACTGATAAGATTTGCTAAATCTGTATGATAGTTGTTCGGAACGGCCACCACGAACTGGAATGCTATACTAATAAGGTTATTGTCATCCTCTGGTATCGCTAAGTACACTTGTGGTCTATGCGAGGTCTATGACCATACAGTCTAACTTAACTTGAACTAACAACTGCTGAATTCTGCCGGGCTAAACTTTTCGTGATCTTAAAAATCTCCATCTTAATGCGAAAACATAGCACCGATTGCCATTTGCAATTATGAAGTGCCACCATTAGATTTTCTATATATTTACATTTGAATTTTTTGGATTTTTTTTTTGCTTTATTGTGTCGTATTGATATAAGAAATCAGACTAAAATAACAAAATTTATTTATCTTAATCAAATTAGATTTGTCTGCTATTGTTATCGATCTCTGGTTCAATTGTGAGACATGTAAAACTCGCGTTTGACGATTTGTCAATGTCTTCCTACAATGGAATAGTTATCCAAAATTCAAAGACTGTATGCGTCAATGTGCTAAATAAATAACGAATTTATAATGAAGGTGTCAATAAACTGAAGATGAGAATGATGTTGGCAAAAATAAGACATGATTGGCCAACGCCTACATACTGGCACGTCTGGCCATATGGAAAATTGGGAACATGTTTTTTTTCTTAAATTGTCAACAAGTGATGAGAAATAATTATTATTTCAGGTTAGTGGAATCCTAGATGCGTTTGATGGCTTATCGAGGACAGGTTTGAAATTATTAATTCGGTTTTAATGCTACATATTGCTTGATAGAAAGCCTTTGTTGAGGACCTATGTTCCACCGAGAATTTAAAGGACTAAATATATATATGTATATACACAATGATCTAAAGTTTAATGAGTTTAGTTCTTACAAAAAATTAAAAAGAAAGATAAATTTAAATATATTCAACTCTCAGTGGCAGTGCAGTGTGAACAAATATTTGGTCTAAAATTCAAAATGCTAAAAAATTAAGAGAGGACTAGGAAAATAAGTAGGCAACTGTCTATTTTAATAGATTTAAATTTTAATGGATTTTTTAGACGAACATTGAGCAAAACACTTTTGTCCTGCCGATAAAAATTTTGAAATAAATTCGCATTTGTTATATTGAGAAATTTTGGATATTATTTGAAAACTGTTGCTGAGAACATCAGCTTAAATACTGAATTGACAACATTTGTGCTCTGAATGACAAAAAAAGACTGTGTTGTTTTGATCGGTATTCTAAGTATATCCATTACGCCTTCAAATTGAAAAAAACCTCTTTTGGTGGAGAGAAACTATTTAAAAAAATTAGTCTTATGACCAATAAAGATAATTGTAACAAATAGACATGAAAAAAGTTATATTTAAATTTTATCACTAAGATGTTATTTAGATAAAACATTTGTTTATTATTTGATACTCGTGTAAAAAAAATAACAATTGACTTGCTTTCTGTTTATATTTAAATTTCCTCATCATTATTATTGTTTTTCAGCTGCTAAGAATAAAATTTGTTAATATTTATATGAATATTCTATAGTTTTCAACTAAACGAAAGGACTGTTATTAGTGTCATACTCGTATGCTCATCTGTTTATTAATATGTCCGTACCACTGTAGCTAGGAACAGTCATTAGAGACCAATGAAGTTCGGACCTTTTCTTTTTGAACGGTGACTTGAGCTATCTTTGATTTAAGAAAATCTTTTAAGCCATTGGGAACCTGCTACGACAGAGACACGGGCGCCTTTATTAATCATAACATTTGCCTACAGGCTTAGTCTTATAGGAATACGGGTAAGGAAAGTCCACATATAAGTTTATCCATCAAAACACACCATAGACCGAACAGTAGTCAAAACTCGGGTTGAATCGATGTCAAAGAAAAGCTAAGTAACGTTTGTCATTCAATAAAGTTATGGCGACAGTTTTTTCGTATAACTCACATTTAATACCTTCAAAAGGGTAAAACAATCAATGACGGATATAATGTCAAGTTATTTAATGAGAGTTGGAAAAAAACGACGGCATTTGGCTAAGAAAAAAGTTCTGTTCCACCAGGACAATGCAAGCCTGCATACATGTGTAGTTGCCACGTCGAAATGCCATGTATTAGGCTCCCTCATCCGTCGTATTCTTCCAACTTAACTCCGACTGACTGTTTGTTGTTTCCAAACCTGAAGAAAGAAATTTAACTCCAATGATGAAATCATCACACAAACAAATACATATTTTGATGATCTTCTCGAATCTTGTTTTTTGGAACGGTGAAAAAAATTGAAGAAACGTCGGGCAAAGAGTGTAGAGCTCAAGGGAGACTATGTTGAAAAATAAAATGATTTTATATCCATAAACCTGTGATCCATTCAAAAAGTCACGCACTTATTTTCAGTCTCTATTTGATCTAAAGATTTCTTGCTTGGCTTTTCCGATGGTATCGAAGGCGCTGGCGTTATGTCATTCTGTTCATCGATTGAACGCTGTTGGGCAGCTGGCCCTCGTGCATATACTACTTATTTATTTACGATATTAGAAATATTTTTTAATGGGACTGTAAGAATGGCAAATGCTGTACAAATAGACATGAAATAGAAAATGCTGCTTCATCTGTAATTGTGCATAATATCACTATTAAGGTATTGGATGAAGATGAGCACCCTGAAACCTGCTAGGAGTTTGGGAACTTCAATCGTATATTGTCAAGCTTTTTTTTTCTCGTAGATTTGACCTCGTTGCAAAGATAATCATCGGTATACCCAAAAAACGGGATAAAGCTTCATAAACCATTGAAAAAAATTTTACGAATTTGTTTTGTTCGTTATACGCGTAAAAACTCTACAAGCGTTTTTCTATTGAGTACTGTAAAAAGAGTTCGCTGTAACCGAAAACTCTTTTTTTTTTGTTTGTACAAAAAAATTTAAGACATCAGTAGTTGGTCGCTATAGGCGAAAAATCGTTATAGCCGGTGTATGTGATAGAGCATCTCCACTGTACATAAAACATCTACAGAAATATGGTTCAAGTCATATTGAACCTTAAATTGAAGCTTAAACTCTTAGCTGGTAGTGAATGTTTATCATTTTTTTAATTTGACAGGGAAACATCACCAAATTGTACAGAAATACTAAAGAACTCTTATAAATTATCATTCGCTCACTCTTACGTTATAACGTAACACTTTCGCAGATTGTCAAATCGCTATATTGCCATATCGTAAATTTGACATATAAATCGTCAATTAAAAAGGAAAATCGTTAAAATCGCCCCATAAAAAATTTAACTCTATAGTGACAGCAAAATGTAAACAAAAAACTAAAGTGGTGTGAGAGTGTGAATGTGTTGTTTTTGAATGTTATTTTGTTTACAAGGATTTTTCCAACAACTCCTTACAAAAATTGGATGTAATAAAATAAGTCGAAAAACTTTGAATTAATTCGGGTTTATTTAAAAACAAATTTCAAAAGCAACCTTTTTATTTCATTACAAAAATTCTGGTGAATTTAGTTGTTTTACCTGTTATTGTTGTACCAAATGAAACACTTCCTCTGCAAATTCAGTGTTTGCTTTTTTTGCCAAATTAGTACGGGTGGATATATCAGTCAACAACACGTGCAAATAATAAATTTGTTGCAACAAAATCGGTATTATTTTCGGCACTAATTTTCATAAAAAAAACAACTTCAGCGATGGTAGACCATTCTGGATGAATGGGTAGGTCAACAAACAAAATTGTTGAGGGACAGATTGGGACGATATTAATCCACATGTGATCCGGGAGCATCCAATGCATCGCGAAAAACTCACTGTTTGGTGAGGATTTTTGGGATTTTTGGCTGGCGGCATCATTGATCCATATTTTTTGGAGAATGGTGTTGAAGAGGCCATAACGTGCAACGGTGATCGGTATAGGTCGATAATTAGCAACTTGTTTTACCCTGAATTCGATGATATGAACACCAACAACAAGTGGTTTCAATAGGATGGTGCTACGTGCCACACAACTCATGCCAAATGGAAGATTCTGCACAATCGATTTGAGCGCATAATCATCTCAGGTGCAGGTGATGTGAAGTGGATACCGATACTGTTAAACATTTTCTTGTGGGATTTTCTTGACCTGTAGATATATGCAAATAAGCCGCAAACAACAGCTCTCCTCAAGGCAAACATAACCCATTCCATCGGTCGAATTCAGCATGATTTATGCGCCAGAGTAATTGAAAATAGAATATTTTGGATACGCATGGCCCAACGATGTCGCGGCCGACATTTGTATGATGTTTTAATCTATTTGATTTTCTGTCTTTGACTTGTCTTTCTAGGTCAAATTCGGTGTGCTGTTGGCTGTGGTATTTAGTTACCGTATGACTGAGGACATGAGTTCGATCCCTGTTCAGTTGTCAACATCGTGAACTTTTTTGATGTACTTTACTGTAGCACTTCCTTAGTTGTTGTAGGACTGTTTAAATGATGAAGGCATGGCACTGGTCATTGGCGATTGATATTCTTTTATGCTAATGTTTACAACACAGCACCCTCTTTTGTCGGCGCTGCAACTTTGCTGTAGAAAATTAATAAAACACTCAATGGTAGAATTGTATAATAATTAAGCTCTCTCTCTCTCTCTTTCTCATCTTGAAAACCTGTCTCTTTTCTTCGACTGTGCCTTTTCCAAAGAAGCAACACTTTAAGTAGCGGATATTAAATGCTTGAGTGTTACTTTATTAAAAAAAATCAGCTGTTTGTCGTTTAGGATATTTGCAAACGAAAACGTTCGAGATCGTGAGACATGGTGTTAGTGATGTACATATAACAAAAAGAAAAAAAATAGGAATTATTAATAAATGAAAGAATTAAAAATATTAATTCCAATAAATATAATCTGCCAAATTCTTCGTTATTCATTATATCTTCGTAGAATATATTTCATTTGCTTGTTTCACTATTATGATAGAAACTTACAATTTTCAAAAAATAATTAATTTTGCTTCGAAATATGACATATTTTTTTCTGCATATTCGACTACTCGATTGAAATTGTAATCGTTTTTGTGCAACATGAATGGTAAAATACGATTACGGATCTAATAAAATTTCTTAAATCCCAAAAGAGTTAAAGTAGAGTGTTAGACTTAAAGCGTTTGTTAACTAAAGTAAACTTTAAAGCTAGAGTAAAATATTTTTTTTTGCATACGACTGTCAACTTTTATTATTTTCTTACAACAAAGGGCACATAATTTAAGTTTCAAATTGTTTACCAAAATTTGGTTATTATTTCTATTGTATTACATTACATTTTAAGTTCATCTGTCCTCAAGTTTCTTCCAAATCAAATTTATTTATCAAAGGCCAAAAAAATTTAATAAAAACTTTATCGAAAACGTTATCGTCACTACGTACACCTGTACCCTTCAATTTATAAATATTTGAATTTTTTCGGTGTTTGAAAAGTTTTTTGTCACTGATTGCTGCTTGAAAAAAAAAAAACATTTAAATGTGCAAATATTATGCACACCTGTCTAACAAAAAAAAAAAAAAAAAAAAAAAAAAAAAAAAATCAAATAATCACACAGTTCTTATCTGAAAACGATAGCATAGTTTTTTGTTTGTGTTGGAGTTGTGAATAAATGGTCTATTAAATACAATCCGATTGGATTTCTTTAAGTTCATGAGTTACTTGCTTGAAAATCAATTTGCTTCATAAATATGCTTATATATACAGTGGTGAGCAAATGTGTTCAAAATATTAACATAAGTGACATAAAAATGTAATAAAACTAATAAAATGTAAGAAAATCAAAATCAAGCAAAAAAATCTTGGCTTAAACTATTCAACAAATTCATAATGAAAGATTACCAAATGAAGTTCGAGAAAATATTTTGAAAAAATATTATTGTATCCAATTCTGCACATTGTTTAATTAGAACTGTTGGTACACTTTCCAATGACGCTTTACTTTAGTAACACTTTTTAAGCCGTAGTCACGAGGGTCCTTTTAAAATTTTTTATTTGAAATTCCAATAAATTTGAAAATAATCAAATTTTTTATTTGCAATTTTGGCATCTTTGCCTGGGATCCCCAATTCCTTCTTGAAATGCAACTTCTTACTCTGGGAAAGGCCGTTGTTCAATGAAACCAGGTATATTGTGCTCTAAGTGGATTATTTATTTAAGTAAGACTTAAAACATTTATTAAGCCTTGATAAATGAAATTGTATTACAAAAACAGCAAACAACTTTCATATTCTTCCCAACTAAACGTTTAAATAATTAGGGTTTCGCAAACAGCTAAAGCTACAACAAACAATATTTTTTTTAAACTTTTGTGAAAATTTTAAAATGTACATACTCGTATTCCTACAATAATCCCACTTTAAGTATACCTTTTCTTACCTCAAGTATTTTTGTCAGTGTAACACACGGGGACTCATATTGCATCTCAAACTAAAGCTTGAAGTTCTAACTGTTAGAGCCCTGTGATGAAATAATGTACTTGAACCAAAATGTACAATAAACTCTATAAGAAATGCTATAGGAAAAATAAAGGGTATTTCATTAAGCAGTTTCTACCTTTAAATAAATAATATAACGCCAAGCGTGTGCCAGATATCATTGAAACTTTTAGTGCAATTTAAAGGTCCCTTTGTATGAAATATAACATTGTGCAAATATCCACTACGTCTTCGCTGGGGGGTCTGTATCCGAAGTATCCAATTTACTGAAGCGCATAAATCAGGCTCAATTTTACCGATTTTCATTCGATTAGTCTGGAGACTTAAGAAAACGCTACAAGAAAAAGTCTAACGGGTTCAAATAGCACGATCTCGGAAACGAGTTCACATCACCTCCACGTGAGAAGACCGTAAACTCAAATCGGTCATGCAGAATGCCCAATGTGGCATTAGCTGTGTTCAACGTAAAACTGTCCTCTTGAAACCATGTGTCCATATAATCCAATTCAGCCTAAACGAATTTGGCAATCTTCGACCTATAGGGCTCTCAAAGAAATGTGGACCGAAATCCACATCATACAGAGACTTTTTCGGGATGCATTGGACGCTCTTGGATCTTACGGGAATTAGTATCATTCCTAATTTAACAATTTTGTTTGTTGACGTACTTATTCATACAGAAATGGAAGATGATTATGGCGACAGTGAAACTAGCGAAGCACGCAGAGCGTTGTCCTAATAGAATACCAAAATTGATAAAACAAATTTATCATTTGTTGAACGTTATATCCATTCATGGTGAGTTAGACAAACAGAATGAATAATTCACAGGCAATTTGACAAATGTAGTTTCAAAAATATGGCCGATATCAGCTGGCTAGTTCGAAAGTCTCTTTTGGAGGACCCGATAGAAACATAAAAGAAAAATTTTGTGAGACATATACAATAAAAAAAAAATAAATAAATAAAAAAACTCGATATTCAAATAATCGCTTCATTCTATTAAAAGTATTTTGTAAATTATGTTTTATTCATTAAACCACTGATGTTTTTATTTCATAAAAAATTCACAAGCTTTGCTATCACGAAGAAAATTTATAGTATGTATTTGAAAATAATTTATTTGACTATAAAATAACAAATTAATATTATATTGTTTGTTGTTGGCTTAGCTAGGTAAATGGCTGCATTTCATTGGCGCTAACCAAATCATCAGTACCCTTTTAGCCAAATCATGATTGAAAGCATTCAAAGCTCGTATACTTAAGCCACAGACTACAAACACTATATGAGAATTCAAACAGAACTCAATCATATTTTTCTATTTGTAATCAACAAAAACACAAAAGTATAAATAGCTTTAATTTTAACATATTTGAATACTTGTTTGAAATTGAAATCGTTTTTGTACATCATGAACTACAAAGTGGTTTGTAGGCATCTATGATTGGGATCCTAATGAAATATGTATGCAGTGTTTGTGAATACAACATAAAGTATTCAATAATTATATTATACTTTAAGTGTATAACAAAATTTTTTATATGAATCAGACGGTATATATTTAATTTTTACTATTGAGACGATGTAGAACAAAGTGGGGTAGGAATAAACCATCCATTTCTCATGGTTAATTTGAGTTTCCACTAACCATGTTGAGTAAGAAGTCCATAAATGGTATCAGCCTACTGACACAACCAAGTGATTCTGCCACCAGGATTGAAACTATTTCTTTAAAAATACGGCGCCGTAAAGATCAGCATAATTTTTGGGCTGCAATTGTTTCAATGGGCTTATGAATTTTACTGCATTTTTGTGTCGTATACGAGTACAATAAGGATGTTGCAACATGTGATTTCCACTGTACATATGTACATATTTGAATTTTAATGCTGTGGAAATATTCTGTCAATTGAAGTTAAACGGAAATTAGATTTTTAAAGATTCATAATGAATTAGATATCAAATATTCTCTACGTATGTCATTGACTAATTAAAGTAATGAAATTGAAAGTTGTACTGTAATGCATTAATTAACATTTATTTTATAATATTCCACTGTGAAATGAATCCAAAAGGAAAGTGCAAAGCTCCTGATATAAAAGAAATCAAACGATTTTTTTTTTAAATTTAACTGGATCATGTGCTTATTTATAAAATTTATTTTAAAAAGGGAGCAAATCCTTTTGAAGGTAATAGATGACTAAAAAAAATTTAAAAATATTTTATTGTAGATTAAAAGGCAAATATCTTGCCGAGCATTATCAAGTCGAAGACCTAATAAATATGGTCAATGAAAGTCAACAGCTGACCATATGAACGCTATCGTGTCATTGTCAAGCTCCGTATGGAAAAATATAAACGAAACTTTTCATGTATAGTGTTTGACAGTCTCACTAGGTAGTGGATGATTTTTGCTGTAGAAATTTTTTTAGTTGTATTCAAATACAGTTTAAGTTTTTCAGTCATAATTTAAATTTTTTGTTTAAGGCAGCATAAAATATATTAAAAACCCCAAAAAGCTTGAATAAAACATTTTGTAAATTTTATTTGTCATAAAACTACGCTCAATTCAGCGAAATGTCAAAAAGATTTGTCGATGGCTGACATTTGTTTGTCTACCAAACAAAAACAAATCACCAAAATCATATGGTCAGTGTATTTAACTGAAATAGACTTTAAAAGCTCTTCATTTGACGTTCCAATGTTATTAAAGTGTCGTACAGAGTTGCGCTGAAAAACTAAATTGCGTATTTAAATGGAACTTAACTATAGATGACATTTGAATATGAAGTCAAAAGCTGGCCATAAGAAAACTTACTCCCAGCTGGTATCAAAACGCGAAATTCGGAACAATTCGGAACAAATTGAGCATCATAGATGCAGACGATGCACGTTTACGGACACTAACGATATATGGTTTCAACAGGATGGCGGTACGTGCCACAAAACTAATGCCACATTGGACATTTGCATGAACGATTTGAAGGCATGAACATCTCAAGTGGGAGTGATATGAACTGGCCACCGATATTGTGCAATTTAACCCCGTTGGACTTTTTTGTAGGGTTTTCTTAAGCAGCTGGTCTACGTGTATGCGGATATGTCAAAAACTGCAGCGGTCCTCAAAGTGAATATACCCCATGTCATCGGATTTATGCGCTAGAGTCATAGAAAATTGGAAATTTTAAATGCCTGCCACAGTGCGAAGCTGCGGCGATCATTTGACCGATTTAATGGCATCGATAGGCGTTTCCAATGGATAACAAATTCAATGATATATGTATGTGTATTGGAATTTAAAAGACCCTTTACTTATAGTATTCATTGCAACATACGTTCTATGGAGTTTTCTTTTTGATTCTGCCATTTTCCATTTTTATTGCTAGACTTAGTTTTTCTTCAGAAGTTATAAAAATACGTTGCATGCGTAACTTTAATTTCTTTGAAGCCGCCTCCATTTTGCGGTAGGATGTGGCAAAAAGATAATTTGACAGCTGTCAACTTAATGAAAAGAGACTGTTGTATCAAAAAAACCTAAATTTACAATATTAATGAGATTTCCAACCACAATGAAAGTTATGGTTCACGAATTTTTTGCAAATTATGGTTCGAATATTGGTCTCATTTTGTCAGGCATAAGTATTAATATTATAAAATTAATAAATATTAAAAAGTTTTTTCTAATATTTCGCTGCTTTAAACCATGTATCTAAGAATGCCGTGCCGGTCTTTCGGCCTCTTAATACTGGATGAACTCAATGAGTCCACCCTCGCTCCCGTATGCGGTCGTCACTCCTCATATAGACAGCAATTTTTGTACATGACAGCCACAGACCTTGCTAAGGAGCTGGAGCAATCTAACCTCCAACGCATTTAGGCAGCGGGTTCTATTGTCTAGCCACAGCAGCTTGAAGTCAAACTGTTGGTAGCAGGAATGCTCAGAAGCCAGCGTATAGCACTGATCTAAATACTTCGTTTTTAACTTACAAATTTCTTCCCGCGATTTGAGTTGCAGCCACAGCAACTACGTGATTTCCGAAGTGACCTCAACGATAGTCAATCAAGGAAAAGTCTAGGGGCAACTGGTTCCCGTTCTACCAGTAAGGTATCTGGTCAGCCGTGATTTTAGAACCCTAAAAATTTATGGAAGAAATTAATTCCCCTAATTACCCGTGCAGTCTGAGGACAAGGTGGCGTAAGCTATAAATTCTCATATGTGCGCCCGTTAACCTTGTTCTTTCGGGGATTAGGTAGCATGCAACATACGAGCTGTTAGGGCTTATCAGCAAAATTTCACGATGTATGAGCCGTATCCCTCGGGGGATGTACCTCATTATTTTCTAGTCCAGCGTCTATATTCCCTGAAGAACGAAATTTAACGCTGCAGGAATACAATTCATATTCTTTAGTCTAAAAACGTCATCGAAAATTTCATCTTGTAGAAAACCTTTTTTACATACCGCTATCGCTATATATTTATCTTCTGTTTCGATAAAAAAATACAATGTAAAAAACTGTGTGTCTAACATATTTTCAATCTATCCTTTGTTATCCATTACATGTTCAAATTAGAGTTCGAAAAGCACATTCATATGACAAATGCTTTGTATGCAATTCTCAGGTACTAAACAGCCTAAGTCAACAATTGATAAGAATGTTTTCATATTCACCAAACAAACCAGCGAGAGAATAAACAAACAAAGTAACAATTGTTAAAGTACTATTGCATACGAGCCATAGATTAATAAACATTAGGGCAGTGCACAGGCAAGAACACGCTGAATGATAGACTCCGAGAGCTCAATTGCTTCTCAACTTACTGTGTAGGTATGTGACTTTGGGCTATTGGCGTGAAAATAATGTCAGTTTGTAGATGCATTTCTTGAACAAAAAAATTTTTTTTAAATGTGATTGATAAGAAAACATTTTTTTTAAATTAAATTTCAAAAATATTAGATTGAAAGGCATTATTGGCAAGATTGGATAAATGATTTTCCAAATTTATCGAAAAAATATCAAAACAAAGCTGAAAGGCGATTTAAATTAGGCTTGTGATGGAGATGGATTAATTTCCGAATGATTTCCAATCACAATCTTGAATACACGTACACGTACATATTATCGCCCAAGTGGTAAAGTAAGAGAAAAATTAAAGATATGAACGTTACGACGGATAATTCAGTAAAAATGGTGAAAAGGACTTCGCAAATGTTTCTTATTTGTCCATTCGTAACAAATTTTACCATATACTCACTACCAATTGTAACTTATCCTTTGCACATGAAAGCGAAAGTTGAAAAAACACACAAACACAATGCATTCAAATTATTTTTAACACTTTCTGAAAGCAAAATGCCAAAGAGACACGCCACACTGTGCAAATAATTGTACGACATTTCAGGATTGTGATATACGAGTATAATAATTATAAATTCAACTTGCTTTGCTGTAAACATGAAGAATTTCAATATTTTATTTTTTTTTCAAGAAAACAATTCATGTTTGTTTTAGTATATAAGTCTCAAGAAAATATTGAAAAATAAATGTTAAAGATCAACTTGAGCCATGCTCTTGGCAACGCTGAATGAATTTTCGGGTTCTTCTTTTTTTTAACTCTAGCAGAAGAGCAATTTCAGCAAAAAGCTTTTCCTTTGAAAAAATTTTGATGAAATTCGATTATTTCTGTGATTTTTTTGCTGATAATACGCAGCTTGCAAGAAAGTACTTTCATGTGTAATTGCAGGGTAAGTGAAGTGCCGATCATACGTTGCAAGCTGAACAGCAAATAAAAAACCCACCAAACACAACATTTTCAAGGACAAATCACAAACGCTGTTAGACACAATCCACATAAAATAATTATAATGGGGGAAAGTGTCGGTGTTTCCGGTAAGACTTTCTCATTTTCATGTGATCATTCAGTGGCGACATGTGTCATACTAACAACATAGTCGAATTATTTTTTTTCTAAATTACCCCTCTTGGGAGCATTTGGCTTCCACAAAGTATCTCCATCTAGATGATTGGTCTGCTGTAGCAGGTTCTAGGCTAATGAGGCTGCCATCTCTCGTTGCAACGACAACAACGCCCTCTGTATATTTGGTGTCGTATTTTAGTGAGCAAATAATTTTATGCTGCTCTTATAAATAAAATTAAAATTCAAGTGAACAATAAAATAAACAGGCCATAGATTTCAAAATGACATTTTAAGTTCTTGTATATAAGAAATATGTCCTGAGTGAGTGAATTAAGTTTTCATATTTCAAGTCTAGCTGCGTTTTAAACTAAATACTTAACTGTGAGTATCCCATCTAATGTGAAAATAGCATTTGATAAACAATTGCTACTAAAACAGCTGTTCATTTGTAAACAGTAAGTAAAAATTTTATAAATAAACAAAAAAAAAACAACCTTAAAAATTGATGTGGCAGAATTAATGAAATGATAAGATATCAAAAACCAGCTTTAACTAAATGTGACGCACAACAAATTATTGAAATTTAGTTTTTGACTTTGAATTGTAGGAAAAAAATTTATACTCGCAAGTTCACACAATCAGCCAGATCGAGTACACGTACCTGACTATAGCACTTTACACATGTCTTTTTGGGTTTTAATAAAAAGTGTTAATTGGAAGTAATAAATTTTCTGCTTCAGTCGGCTTGATCTAGATAATTGTTACTACTGTTTGTGACAATTATTGTTTAATGTTAATTAAAACAAAACTTATATTTATGCGTTAGTATTTTTGTTTCTCGTGAACTAATAAAGCCATAAATAGCACCTGTTTTCTCTAAAATCTATCGACCATCACATGATTTTGGCACAATAGCAACAAACACTGAGCAAACAAACTAGAAGGAAATATTTACGAGTAGTTAAATAAATGTCTAAAATGATGAATTAGTCGATGTTGGTTGGAGGATGATACATATGTACATACATGCGACTATTACTGAAATGTAGTGCAGCTGTTGAAGGTGTGTTGCTGTTCGTAAAATAAACGATTTCGATCAAAAAATCTTTGATGATGATGTGGTAGATATTGGTTTATTTTCGAGCTCGTATTCATGGTTGTGTTTTGCCGCTCTCCACGTTGATATTTGTACAAGGTGGTGTAAGAGTAACGCCATAATTTCAATTAGCTGCCAGATGTAAAACGAGTTTAATTATGCATCAACTCTGTTGGTGGCCCTTGGAGCGATATAATGTTTTGTTTTCCATTTAATGCCAACAATTTTACACTTTCAAATAAGTATTTTATGAAATCAAAGCTCTTTTTTTCATTCATAAGAAAATAACAGCCAATTGAAATTATGACAGTATTTTTGTGCCACCTTGTGTTTGTTAAATATTTTAATCACGACTATTTCGCACTTTTAGCAGATCGCAAAATACAACAAAGACTGACAAACTTAATATTAAATAGGTAAAATTATTGTATCATACTTTCGTCTTGGCTTGCAAATAACACGTGTCACCAGCGTGATCATATTAGACGTTTTGGAGCTAAATTTAGCTTTAATTGTTTTGACTTAGTCTGAAATATTACACTTTGTTCTGAGCTTATTTTCTCTTTTAGGTTTTTTAATTAAGCATTTACTCTGCATTTACACATGAAAGTACTTTCTTGCAAGTTGCTTACACGTATTATCAGCAAAAAAAATCACAGAAATAATAAAATTTCACGAAAATTTCTTGAAGCTTTATACCGGTAAGTGAAAGTTAATTATCAAAATATTCTCAAAGAAGAAAATTTTTGCTAAAATTGCTCTTCTTCTAGAATTGAAAAATAGAAACTTGAAAATTCATTCAGAGTTGCCAAGAGCGTTGCTCAGGTTGATCTTTAGGGATTGCATTGTAATTAATATTTATTTTTATATGTTTTAAATTGTTTTCGTGTATATACTATACTCGTATGCAAAACAAGTTCAATTTATAATTATTATAGATCACAATGGGCATCACGGTGTGGTGTATGTCTTTGTCCTTTTGCTTTCGGATAGTATCAAAAAATCTCTTTCTTGAATATTTCGTTGAAAGCTGAAATGTAAAAAGTGTAAATATATTGCATTTTTTTCAACTTTTACTTGAAAGTAAGAACTAAGTATACGGAAGTAGTCACAAGTCACAAAAATACCGAACTAAGTATACGGAAGTAGTAAAAATTCGGATCATATCCAATGATTTTAGACAAGCCTTATGTAGAATGTTATTTATTTATTCATATTCACTGATTTAAAAGCTTCTTCATTATGTTGGGGAAAATAAACATATTGTTATGTTAATTATTTATTTTATTTAGCTAATTTAATTTAACGTGTTTTTTATGACAATGAAAATGCAAAGTTTTTCATTTCACTTTATCCAGGGACTCGTAATTAAGCGCTGACTACAGGATGGTCATAGAAAGAAGTGTATCATTTTGAAAAAAGCTTCCCAAAAGTTCGTGTGCAATAAATTTTATTAATTAATTAATTTAATAAAATTTATGATTCGATATATTCGCATTATAATTTTTGATCACTTTCAAGCGAAACACATAAATAATCAAATGAAGAACAAATTAATTATAGCACCTTTTAAAAACCTGTAAAATAATAAGTTCTCGTGTTTCTTTCTCTGCCGTCATTAATTTTTTTGTTTCATAATTTTGTTGTCACCGTTTGCGTTTCGTTGCGGCAAGTGTTTCTAAAATAAACATGCGTGTACGAAATTGTCTATCACCCCCATTCTTAATGACTGAAATGTTTTGCTAAATTTTAATAACACCTTTTCCTAGCGAATTATAATAAAATGTACAATTCAATTTAAGTTCTTTATAACTTTAATATTATGATATATTTATCTTAGAAATTTAAAATTTTTTACTTATCGTAGTGCCGATAAATGTATCCGCATGAAAACAAAAATGTGAAAATAAGGCCAAGTTCCCACCCTAAAAATATCGGCCGGTAAAAATACATAGAATAAAATGAATATTTTTAATATGGTTAATACGAGTAATTATGGGTAAGAAATGATTTCTTATGTGGCAAAGACTAATAAAATGCAGTGATGGCAAGAACTGGAATCCTTTAACTTATGTATTTATGCCATCTTTAAGCCATTTAACTGGAGATATGTCACACAATAACTTCTTTAAATTTAATGAAATTTCAATTTGATATTAATTTTTAAGCGATTTAAAATCAAAATTTTCAACACCTCTCCCGGACTAACTCCCGTAGAAACATAAATAAATAAAAACCTAGTGAACTCAACCTTAGGAAACGACATTGTTATTGCTTCCAAAAGTGTTTTAGTGCTTCTAAAGGAAGAAGTTTAAGGGTGCTGTTGACTGAAGCCGTAAGCGCGTTGAGTACAAAGCAATTTATAACTGACAACCTGGGTTCAAATCCTGTTCAAGACAAGTCATTAAAAAAAATTGACGTCACGAATTTGTCTGATTTACTGAGTGTGGCGTGGTGTTAATTGTTGTTGGACTGTTTAAGTGATGAAGGGATAACACTGGTCACTTAACAGTAAAAGCGATGGGATACTCTCTACGCTAATGTTTACTGCATCGAAGCGCTCTCCTTCTTTAGTAACGTTAGCAGAATTGTTTGCGAAGAAAAACAATTTATAAAATGGCCACACACATAAGCTCTAAACACATAGACGACAGCAGACAGCAAGCAGCAATATGTCAAAAATAAAATCCATGTATTTAAATGAAAACGATTATTTTAACGACAGCACAGCAGCACGACTGCACAACAGCATTTGCTGCTGCTGCCAACTTAGGCTATTTTCTATTTTGACAGGCAGCACTAAACAAATATAGTGTTGCCACTATATATATAAATTGGATAAATAAAAACAAAAATTTTTTTTTTTAATATTAAGCATAAAAGAACATTACAAAAATACAATAAAAAAATAAATGTATGTGTTTTTATAGTTTTTCGTGATGTTATTACATTTTTTTATCAATAACTTTAATTTTATTCATTACTAGCTGACCCGGGCAAACCTTGTTTTGCCTTCAAATTTGCACTAAATCGACATAGTAATTATTGTTCAAATAAAGGTATCGGGCTAATTAACCCCACTACACGCTGGTTAAGGACCCAAGGCCTTCAGCAAAACGCAGCATAGGCTTATCGCGCTAATCTCTATTGGGCAAAACACAAAAAAAATATTGGGCCATCTGTCGGACGAACTTCAAACTACACAGAAACACTCCTCACGTCCCATAGAACATGTCTATAAAGTTTGGTAAAAATCGGTGCAGTAGTTCTTGAGTTACGGTGCAAAAACACACACAAAACTAAGTATTGCGCCATCTGTTGGACGAACTTCAAACTACACAGAAACACTCCTCACGTCCCATAGTACATGTCTATGAAGTTTGGTCAAAATCGGTGCAGTAGTTCTTGAGTTACGGTGCAAAAACACACACACAAAACTAAGAATTGCGCCATCTGTCGGACGAACTTCAAACTACACAGAAACACTCCTCACGTCCCATAGAACATGTCTATGAAGTTTGGTCAAAATCGGTGCAGTAGTTATTGGGTTACGGTGCAAAAACACACACACAAAACTAAGTATTGCGCCATCTGTTTGACGAACTTCAAACTACACAGAAACACTCCTCACAGCCCATAGAGCATGCATATCAAATTTGGTCAAAATCGGTTTAGTAGTGTTTGAGTTTAGCGATCACGAACATACACGTAATTTTTATGTACTTTTAAAAACGAAATAAGTCCCACCAAAAATTGCTTAAAAAAATGAAATAACTCCCACGAAATAAGTCCCACTTTTGAAAACGAAATAAGTCCCACCAAAATGAAATGATTTAAAAATTTACTTGAAATGAAATAACTCCCACTCAAAATGAAATAACTCCCCCTTGAATAATATATTTCTTAAATGAATTAAGTCCCACTTTCATAAACGAAATAAGTCCCACTTTTTCACTGTTTAATGCGATTTCAAATAAGAAGTATTTGGCTCTTCGAAAAAAACACACGTCGAATAATATGAATAATCAAAGCAAAGGAATAATAAAGAAAAATCGTATGCAAGCTTGCAGAAGATTTCTTAATGGAATGGATATTACGAATTTTGATAGAGTTCCAGAATTTATTATTAATTCTTTTTTCGGTCAAGGAACGTATAGAGAACGCCTACTAGTAACAACGTTTGGATTCGTAAATGGATTAAGTACAGATCAATTGTTCTTATTATTAAGATGGAAACCGTTTCGGAAGGACCATCAGATTAAAATTATCGACCTTTATAAATGGCTTGAAGATCCAGTGCATGGTAGACGGTATTATAGTTTTAACGTGGCATTGGGATTAGTTGTATTTTGTAATGGTGATATTAGAAAACATGGAACACGAATTCCAATCTATATATATAAAAACAAGTCCGTATATGTACGTCGCCGAACTAATCATAAACGCGTCGAGAGATTTCAACCAAACTTATACACTACGTAGGCAGTGGCCCATATATGGTTTATATGAAGTTTGGTTAAAATCCGATAACGCATGTGTGTGCGGTGCGTATGTGAAGTGAGTGTGTTTTTGCCGCAGGCATTTTTTGTACCGCATACAGCATTCATTAGTATTGAATACATTTTGGTCGTTTGTGTATTGGAGAGCATTGCACGGAGTGATGCAAATAGCAATTTGTTATTATTTCTCTTTTCTCTTTGGACGTCATTGGTGATTGATCTTATCATAATCGATTTTATTAATTTCTTCGCATTTTTTGATGAGTAAACCAACTTTATTAAAAACAAGTGTGTTTCTTTTCTTATTTTGTTTTGCCGTGCGAAGCAGGCAACGGGCCCGCTAGTTTCCTACTAAAAATATAATAAAACACATACATACGTAATTATGTCAACAATTTTTTTTAATATTGTTTTTCCAGTAGTTAAGTTCGGTACCTATTTGTACACATTTCTTTAAAGTTTTTTTATTATAGTAAGTATAAAGTAATTAATAACAAAAAAAGGAGAGCCATGAGAGATAAGGACAAAAAATTATAGTTGTCCCTTTTACGAAATGTCCAATATATAACTTTTTGCATAAGAAAAAAATGAGAAATAAAGCCATAATGGCCTTATATTTCATGGCGTTATAGTACCTTGTAGGACTTTTTAATACGCTTTTTTCCCACACTACCATTGGTATTCATCAATAGTTCAAATTTCCTTACTTTTTCAAATTCTTGCATCTGTAAAAATGCAACAAATTTTAAAAAATGTAGCCTTGTTTGGAATGCTTTTTCCTATGACGCTATTGTAAGCTTCTATTGCAGACGTAGTGCGGATTTCAGAATCGAAAACTGAAAAGTTATGTGGACCGATCTGTAATAATGAAATCATAACACCTTTTTGTAAATATTATGTAAAAGGGAATATTGTACCTTTTGCATCCATTGATTCTCAAAATATTTTATAAATGATTTGAATCTATCTAAAGTGCTCAATTTTCCTAAATCTTCGGTTAGTAGTTGGAAGCTATCCGAAATGTGCATTCCAGGTAATAATGGAAGATATAGAAATTTGTGATAAATTCTAGACGCTTCTTTATTTTGCCGAATATATTGAGCGAGCCTTTTGTCCTTCATGGTTATGAATCGATGCAATGCCTGGCAATAATGGAACCAGCAACCAAATATTTTTGAATCAGGGAAACTTTTTTCAATTGCGCTTCTCAATCCTGCTTCATAATCTGTTATAAAAGTTGCTTGTGACAGATCAATAATGCTCCTTTGTATATAACTTAATAAATGCTGATATGCTTTTAGAAATAACTCCCACTTTATAAAACGAATTTATTCCCACTCAAAACGAAATAAGTCCCACTTAAAATAAAAACTCGTAACGAAATAAGTCCCATCAATTGACGAAATAAGTCCCACTTTTAAAAACGAAATAACTCCCACTTTCAAAACAGCAATTTTTTGTGGGACTTATTTCGTTTTTAAAAGTGGGACTTATTTCGTGGGAGTTATTTCATAGACCCACATATATAGCTGACACCGTCAGCTCAAAATATCTTCGGATCTACATAACCGATTTAAGAGTTTGATATCTCGTTTAGAAGAACATGAAAACGGCTTTCCAAAAAAAGTAAAATAAAATAAAAAAAGCACAAAAAATAAATATATGTATACATATGTCATTGGTGGTGCAATATGAAAATTGCATTTTGCAACGCCCCTCCGCCCACAGACCGAAAATAAAAAATCGGACTTAACAGTGTCACCCGCCCGAGTATTCTGAAGGTTTCCTGGAAATTTCGTCAAAATCGGCCCAGCCGTTTTGGAGCCATTACGTTACATACATACATACATACATACATACATACATACATACATACATACATACATACACACATCCAATTTTATATATATAGATAAAATATATATCCGGCATCCCTGAAATTTGTATTGCTAAAATACACATCAGCTGACTATTATGCTGTTGCTGTCTTCAAAATAATTATGAAGCTGACTTCAGAGCAGCATTTGAAGTTGGCAGCACTTGAAGCCGTGAAGTCGTGAAGTCTGCTGTCGTCTATGTGTTTAATGCAATACAGATTAAGAGACTTAATGCGTCTACTTAACACCAGAGATGCTGCAAAATCTGCTATAAAAAAATAATAAATAGTTAATTTGTGAAACAAAAATTAAGTCCTCTCTCTCTCTTTCTCTCTGTGTGTCTTCTAATTCCCTCTCTACTCTATCCCTTTCACAAAGAAGTAATACCTTAAGCTCTAAACACATAGACGACAGCAGACAGCAAGCAGCAATATGTCAAAAATAAAATGCATGTATTTAAATGAAATCGATTATTTTGACGGCAGCACAGCAGCACGACTGCACAACAGCATTTGCTGCTGCTGCCAATTTAGGCTATTTTCTATTTTGACGGGCAGCACTAAACAAATATAGTGTTGCCACTATATACATAAATTGGATAAATAAAAACAAAATTTTTTTTTTAATATTAAACATAAAAGAACATTACAAAAATACAATAAAGAAATAAATTTATGTGTTTTTATAGTTTTTCGTGATATTGTTACATTTTATAATCAATAACTTTAATTTTATTCATTATAAAATGTATATCCGGCATCCCTGAAATTTGTATTGCTAGAATACACATCAGTTGACTATTATGCTGTTGCTGTCTTCAAAATATTTATGAAGCTGACTTCAGAGCAGCATTTGAAGTTGGCTGCATTTGAAGTCGTGAAGTCGTGAAGTCTGCTGTCGTCTATGTGTTTAGAGCTTTAAGCAATTAGTGAGTGTAACTTCTCTTTATAAAAAGAAAGTTTAACAAAATTTTGGTTAAACAAAACTAAATTACATCCGCAAACTTTTCTCATATTTTATCAAATTATAACAAAGTTGATAAGGAGAAGTTAGTGAATCCTACAATCGTTAATATAAGCCGCAGTACTTGTCGATAAATTTAGCTTTTGTCTAATCCTTAGAAGTTATTCAACCGCACTACAGGTTGCAAATAGATTGTAGCAATGCAATATGAAATTGGTGTTCTTGCAAAAAACATATAAAATGTACTTTCATCAACATATTGAAGACATATTGATAAATTATAATTATAATCTGAGCATTTTTATGAAAAATTTTTATAATATTTCTTTTACAAGGATTCCAAAACTATTGGGAGATAAGACAAAATAGTTATCAACAATTGGAAATGATTAGGAACGACTTGTAAGTGCTCTTTTCTATATCGAAGAAGACTGAAGATGGCACATAATCGCAACCGATCTATTTCTATATTAAATTTGAAGTAGGATGACGGAAAATCGTTACAAATTTAAGAAAACTCCGTTGGAAGAAAAACCAAAATCTCGACATTAGTCAAGTATATATATTTGGGTTTTATATTATTAATTTCTTATTTCGTTTTTAATGTGAAGAACTTGCGAAAATATTTTTGGAGTTATGAAAAACCCAGTTCGACCTATTTTTCGGGTTTTTAAAAGGTGACGGTTTAAGGGTCATATTAAAAACCGGGCTTTCAGTGTCGCAGTAATCAAATATTTTCCATTCTAAGGCACATAAAAGCACATTTAAATTTTATTTCACCACCAAATTTAAATTTATGTTTATTTTAAACATTTATTTAAATTTAAATTTTATATTTCCTAAGTGATCAGTGATCATTTAATAAGAGAAATTGAAATGAAGACTTCGATTATTTAGATCAATTTTTTAAAAGCTCTAAAAAATTAAATCAATTATACAAAGTAAGTTTAACAATAAAAATAAAATTGCGAAACCCAAAAATGTCAGCTAAACATTTAAATGTTGTAGCCTTTTAAAAATTTTAATCTTGAATAATAATTTTTGTATTAATACGAATGCTACTTATATAATAAGGGTTTTAATTTTAGGTTTAAGCCAGCTAAATTAATAATAAGAAATATGCTCGGATTCGAGTTAATTTTTTGGTTAGAGAATAATGAGAATGTTTAATGTTTAATTTTATTAATGAAAAGACCGTAAAATTTGATTATTCGAACCGGTTTTTAAATAAAAAGAAAACCGAAATCCGGTTTCCTAAAATATTGTCCAGTTCACAAGTCCATCTCTGACACTTGGTAACTTGCCGTGTAGTCAAGAATTTAAATTTTTGTGAAGCTTATAACATCTACGCTATTTATTGGAATCATTTCTTGCTACTAAAGCTTAATATTTTTCTTTACAGTCGTCCCCACTGTGCATTCGTACGTATTTCAAAATTTAACAGCAGCAGCTGTTTTGAATTAGAAACATTCAGAATAAAAATTTCTAGGTCTTAATAAATAAACTTTATTTGTTTTAGCAGCCGCGTGTTAATTGTCTTAAAATTTCTTTTGTTTTGCTGATATAGATTCGAAGGTAAACATAGCATGCACGTGTATGTTTCTGTTGCTATTTTCAACTAATAATTTTAAGCCAAAAATTATTTGATAAAGTTTTTTTGTGTCTATCAGCAAAAAAAAAAACGCTTCTTTGTTAATTAGATGGAAAACTTCGTTCAAAACTTATGTTAGAAAATTATTTGACTAAATAAATAAATTTCTAAAATATATGATTAATTAAATATACGAGTTGAAAATTATTATTATTCATGCAAAGTGGCATAGCAAAAGTGTATTTACTGGAGGTTTCACTTAATAATACATTCGAAGTTTACTCTTCCATTCAATATCTCTTATTTCTTTTGTTTCGTTAGCGATATGAATTCCAATCAAGATTATTTTAGGATACCCCAAATCACCTCTCTGCTTAATTTTCTAATCTATAGTCTGGCAGGTATTCGTTTGTTGCCTTGATGAGTGATCCGGTTATCCGGTCATTAAGCTTTTTTCATGTCCTCATTATGAACGGGAGGTTGCTATGGACTGGTACTGATTCCAGCCAGAATTGTAAGCCATGCTGTAACATGAGTCTTTTGTGACAATTAAATATTCGGGTCTTTATATTTTCAGGGAGTTGTTTTGAATACAAAAAAAAATCAAACTTGCAACTGCACCTTTAAGAAATCTTGAGCGCCATTCTATGTCAATGAAAGAAAAAAAGAAATATTCAAATAGAATTTCAAATTTTTGTTATAAACTAGAAGATATTGCAAATAATTTTGAAAGACCTTGTAAAACTCTGTATTGATGTCAATACTTTTGGAGTTGTAACTCAGAGAAACTCTGAATAGATCCTTAAGCATCACATATACAGGCTAAATTTGTAGGCTAATTGCCGTAAAGTTTTTAATTAAGGAAGAATGGAACATGAGATAAAGTGCCAGCACGAGTTATTCCAAATTATATAAGGAGTTTTCGATAAATGGACAAAATTGGCCCACGTACACGCTCATGCTATGAAAATCCTTTTGGTCTATTAAAATGTGTTGTTAACTTATGACATTATGTGGTATCGTTTGAACGTTTAAACGCTAACATTACTTGAAATTATTTTCTAAAAAATTGTCAGCATATTTTAACATACGAGTATATGTACCTTTTAATATAAAATATTTTAAGAGCCAATCCATGTGAAAAAATGTTGGTCATTATCAAGGAACAACATCTTTATTGCATCTGAAAATTTTATTGCACTAATGCATTTTTTCAATTTCCCCAACACTCAAGTTAACGACGTTTTGATCAAAAATCCATAATACTTGCACGAATCTGTGAAACTCTTCTCATTTTTGAAAATAATTTTCTGTATAAAAAAAAAACAAAACTTATTTCTTTAAATCTATGGGGAAACATTATTTTTCGTCAATTTATAATTGATCTAATTACTTTAAAATAAGTTTGAAAAATACGCACTCCTTCCAGGTCTAAAGTCTATTTTCAGTGGCAAATAATCAGTCATAGTTTACAATGAAATTATTCCAACTTTTCAAATTTGTTGTTGCTTTAGATGTTGATAAGCAGAGATTTCATTTGTCGCTGAATAAAATTTTCAGTGAACTTTAAGCAGTTTTCTAGGCTCTTGCAAAAAATCAAATACAATATGTTAATCCTTTATCAAATAGTGTTAGAATCCCTTTACACAAACAGCGACCAATGAATTGTCATGTGTGTGAAATTGAATTCGAATTTAACTAGCAGAGACACTAACCAAATGACTTAGCACAGCCAATTTTGCATCCAATAGAGCACTGTTAATCAGTTAACAGTAGCCGGATATTAAACTACAAGGACAAAATCTTGGAATTCGGACAGGGAATATAAAAATGTTAATCCCAAGCGGTAATTAATAATTACATTTGAAATACGTTGGTAAGAACAACAAAATATGAGCTAAGGAAAAATTAACTTCTTGAGAGGATTGGTGACAAATTTCGACAAATATGGAATATCATTCGTTCTATACCATATAACAAGGGTAGTCCAAGAAGTCCCAAATATGATCCTTTTAGTCAAATGTCTATAATCAATTTGGTAATCGAGAAAATAGATTTTAAAAAGAGTGAAAATTTGCTCTATTTCAAAAATAAGTACAGATATGTATGTGAATAATAGAATCATATTTAGGACTCTATGGGCTACTCTGTTTATATGGTGTAGTACGTGTACTATTCCATATTTATCCAATATCGTCACCATTCCTCTCAAGAAGTTGGTTTTTTTTAAACTTATATTTTGTTGTTCTTAATTACCCATTTAGGGGCACTTTACAATTTTGTTAATATGCATAGCGTTTAACTTCCGACAATTTGTCCTCTTAGTCCAATTTACGACCACTGCTAACTATTTAACAGTGCTCTGCAAGATCGGCTGTATTAAAAGATTGGTTGTTGTCTCTGCTAATCAAATTCGATTTTTTTCACATACATTGAAATGTCGATATATGAACAGTTGAAGCCATAACAAACAAATTTAAAAGGTATTAATATTTTGTATAAATTTAAATAAAAAAAATAATAATAAAAAAATTAATAATTTAAATAAAATTTTTGTAAATAAATTATAATTTATATTTCTCAACATAATAAAAAGGGCTTCAAAATCGACGAATAATCATAAAAAAATTATCGTCCTTCAGTGACAAACTTATTCTAGAGCGATTGGAAGTGACTCGAACCTTCACTACCTGCAGCATATTCTCAGAATAATCTTGAGTTTTCTGGAAACCAAGGGATTGGATTGGGATGTGATATTAGACGGCTAAAGTAGTTTTTTTTCTTAATTTTTATATAAAACCTGTAGGCAAATGCGGCATTCGATATCGATCGAGATAATTTCAATATAATTCAAGAATTTTTTTTAAATTTCGATCGAAATTAAATGCTGTAATTTGGTACCCTAAATATTTTTTCTACTTTATAAAAAGCTCAAGAAATTTCTTTAAAAAGTGTGCTTGCAACTTTGTTTGCATAAATGTTCACTATACTACTCCTTTTGCATTAATCCATCCATATACGATGTAAAGCATCATATTATAGACTCTACTGCAATTCTCATTAAATTCAACAGTTGCAATCTTTTGACTTTTACTACACCTCTTGTTTTCCAATATCAAAACAGCAATTATTGACAAGTTTTAGAAGAATAACAAATATGCTCCAATCAATAACGTAATGAATGAAATCAAAAGTCATATTTCATTATAATTGTGGGTTAAACATTTTCTAAGAAATGAAAAATACAACTGCAAAATCAAAGAAAACAAAACAAGACACGACTATTTTCACACTGAATTACTGGGTATCTGGGTGTTTAGATAGATTTTAAATTAAAAGATTTCAGCCAGAGTCAGTTAGTTCAGTAAGCAAGTAAGAGAGGCAAGTTCCCTTAAAACTATTAATAAATTGTACACTGAAAGAAAGTGACAAGTTCTAAAGATATAGTGAAATATATAAATTGCTTTAAAGCTAAAATAATACACTTTTAAAGCTTTCTTTTTCGTATGCATGAAACATACGATATTAGAAATTTTATAGGATACCGCGAAAATATGCCGAAAGTCACAAACGCTTCTATTTCGGTATTAACAATTGATTTTACTCCGAATATACACTTATTAACTATATGATTTAATACTGAAATTTATTATTTGGATTATTCTCCCCAACTAACCGTTTAAACAATTAATAGAGTTTAAAAAAATTTATTGTTTGTTATGGCTTTAGCTGTTCACATGCCGACTTTTCGTTGGTCACTAAACCAAAATGTCAGTAAACTTTAAGCAGTTTAAAAACATTCAACCTCATATGATTATGCCAAACGCATCAAATACAATATGAGACTTCTCTATCGCATAAGAATAATACAAAATACATAATTATAGTAGGCTTAGAAAGCTTTAATACAAACAGCACAACAACATATAGACTCAACAGTCTGAGTCTGTATTATTTTTCTTGCAACATGTATACCATTACGCGCTCAAAAGTACAGTTGTATAAAACACACATAAAGCCATGATTTTGCTGAAAAGCTTATTTCATTATAATGCCGGAAACTTGGGGTACTTTTCGGACACTTTTACGCGCATTTCGGATGGTACCTCGGCGATGGTTTGACAAATTTTTGTTTTCAAATGCTTCAACTCTAGGGGACTATCCGCATAGACACGGGCTTTGACGTAATTCCACAAAAAAGTATGAAGGTGTCAAATTGCATGATCTTGTTGGTCAAATGACGACGCCAAAACGTGAAATTACACGTTTTGGAAACTTCCCATGCCATAAAGCCGAAATCGGTCATGTTGTGTGGCTCGTGGCACCATTGTCGAGCTTATCATCTTTAATTGCATGCAAAAAAAAAAATAGTCGGTTATCATACGGCCATAGTGCTCTGAATTGACGGTAACGGTTCTTCCAACGTCGTTTTCAAATAAATACGGCCCAATGCCACCTCCAGACCATAATATGCATTAGGCAGTCATTTTTTTTTGAATACTTCTGGGTTCTCCAAGCCCCACATGCGACAATTTTTCTTGTTGACGTAACCAACGATTGAGAAATGAGCTTCTTTGCTGAAGAAATTTTTTTTCCAAAAATCAGCTCTAGTACCCAATCAGCATATCTAACGCATTGTGAATGGTCAGCCGATTTTAGTTGTTTCGTGGACTTTATATGGATGAAGGAAGGTGCAAATCTAAATGTAAAATAAGCCATAATTAACCGTAACTTGGCCCAATTGCAGAGAACACCGTATACAGGCCTGACCACTTCTGTAACGCTTCCAGTCTGTTCAAATTTCTCTTAAATCTTGCCAATTGCTTGCACAGTAAGTCGATTATGACGACCATAATCACACCGCAATGCTCGAAAAGTCGCCATACTTGATCATAGTGGCCACCAGTTTTGCAGTAAGTTTTAAAAATTTTAATCAATTTTTGGTTGTTAAGTGATTCATATTCATAAATGGCAAATCTCTCACTAAATAAATGAAATTTTACATGACAAATATTTAACAGCTGAAGCTTTGGTGTTAAAACCACTAAAGGGATAAACCGATATTTACCAGGTTAAACGAAAAATAAAATCTGTATTTAAATGCTTAATATTGATATTTATTCTTTGGAATATTTTATTTATTATTATTTTTTTAATATATAACTCTAGTATTAATTATTTTTATATCTACCACAGGGAAGGAAAATGGGTCTTAAATTTTTTTACTAAAAAATATAAAATGTACTTTTTTACATCATAGTTTATTAATCTTTTATTTACTATAAACTGAAATTTTAATAAATTAATTAAAAAATTGTGCATATAAATAGTACATAAACATCGATTAGGTTTTTAGTTTTCTTTCTTTTAAATCGAAAGATCACATTTTAAAAAATATTTTGGGATGCTGATTTCAATAAGTCTTTTGAATGTATAAAATTGGAAACTGTAGAACTTTGTAGTCTATTTCATTTCTTACTTTTAATTATGCTTCGGAAAAGTATTATGTATAATAAATTAAATTTTCAGACAATAATTTTTGTAATATCTGGAAACATGTAGATGTACCTGAAGTTGAATGCAAGTGTCCAGATGTTTTACACTTGACGAAATTCGTAATTTAATAAAAACAATATACAACAAACAATGCACCTCAAAAATATACCATTTAAAATCAAAAATCAAACTGGGAAAATAAAAAGAACAGAAAAAACATTGACATTTTCAAATAGTATCATATAAGTGTCGGTAATACCACGGCCAACAAATGAAATGTAGGATTATACCATGATTTCCAGCCCTGATCTACGATATCCGTAATAAAATTATGTCATATAATCTCATAGTTATTTATTAAAGGACTTGGGGTTTTTTTTATTTCCCATGATGGTTTAGAGTAGTATTTTGTCTTGAGAAACATAGAACAGAAGCTCTAGTATTTTCAAAAAGCCATCTGGCTGACTTGGTACAGGATAAACCCAATATAATTTTCAAGTCGCAAGCGTAGTGAAGAAATCATTGGTAACGTGGTTAATGAAATCATAGAGGCAGTAGTAAAAACAATGCCTCCTAAGCGGATCCAAACACGGATCAAATGTTAAACAGAAAAAACTAAATCTTGTTTCTGGTAGCGAAATTCATTGATTCAGTAAATATTTCGTGTGTATGCGGATCTATAAAGAATTTTGTGCATTCAGACGACAATTTGATTTAAAAAATATTTTTTTCTTGTATTCTGATGCCTCAAACTTATAATCAACTGTGTCAATAAAAAAGCTCGATTGCAAATAGAATTTGCTTTTGACAAAATGTTTTTCCAATATTGTTTTAACAATAAGTTTTTCTGCGTACAACTGTCATTAACAAGGAAATTTCAAGACGCCCAGGAGTAAGATCACTTTTGCCATTGAGATTTCCAGGAATATGGTCGCCATGAAGCTCACAAATAAAAGCAGATGGTGTCACAAGCTCCAGCGTATGAAATGGAGTAAGCTTGAAAAGCAAGAGATGGGAAGGCGCCACCGAGTCGTAAGAGAGCGCCAGCGCCTGGAGCTGACAAGCGTATAAAATTGGCTTCGGATTTCGAATGTTTGTTTACTGGGCGTTTTTGCCGCTAAAAGCTTTGGGCCGTTTGGTGTCATTTTTAACTTCCTCTCTCAAAAGCTGTATTAAATACAATTTAGGTCTAATTATCTTTCGATAGAAGGAGAAAACCATGTTCCAACCCTATAAAATTGAATCAAACTGATGTACCACATGTACAGATATTTGAGTTGCATGTGTTTCTCTCAGTGTATAGACTTGAAGTTAATACGCGATGACGCGATTAATTGCAAAATTATAGTTCGTGAGGCTGGCTTTCAATACATCTGTTTTAAAGTACAGAATTGTTTTTTGTATAAATTCACAACTATTCTGTTTATATTCACATTCGTCTAACAGCGAACTAAAGTTTTTCAATAGTTTTGTTCCTTCCTATTAGTAAATAATTTTTTTTTAAATGTTTTAAGACAATGATTAAAGTGTATAAATTAATTGTAAGAAATTTCAATAAACAACTACTCAATAATTCCAAATAATTTCAATTAATTTTTTGTAAACAACATTTACGTTTATAATAAATAGTATCCTTAAGTTTTTAATAAAAAAAGGTAATAATGATTTTGTAATTATTTATTGATATCGTGAACTAAAAACAATTTAATTTGTTATATGACTTGCCACAAAATGTTAAATAAAACCAGGGAAAATTTTCTAATGTTTTCGAAATTAATAATATTTGAAAACAATTATGACAACTTAATTAAAAATTTAAATTTAAATATCTTGCGTATATTAAACATGTGATAATACGATTTTTAAAATAATGAAATTTTAGAAACGGAAAGTTGGTGAACCCGTTGACCTCATTTGAAGACAATAAAATATTTTCATAATAGTGATAAGATATACGACGAAGCAAATCTTGATGATCTTGAATAATTGAAGGACCTCAAGTAATTAAATTTTTTTTAATTTTCCATTGTTTGTTTTACTACTCCGATTTGAAATATGAAATATTTTCAAAAAACTTACTGGTTGCTTATACCTTTTTCGAGTAACTTGTCTATCACAGGGTGACAATATTTTTCTCATCTCGCATAAGATGTAGAACAAAGACTTTCAAGTCTTGCATTTTCCATAATCTGTTAAAAGTCTGCCCCGAATGGAAATGACCGTAGACAACGACTTGTGTTCGCTGATTGGACCCTGCAGCAGTAGGAAACTGACGCTGATATCCATCAAAAAATTAAGTTTAGATGAGGTCTATTTCTGATGAACGGGTGTGTCAGCAAACAAATTTGTCGAATTTAGGACGATACCAATCAACATCAGATTTAAGAGCGCCAAATTTATAACGAAGAGGTCACTATTTCATGTTAATTTTGGGCTGGTGGCGTCAACGTTCCTTGAGATCAATGTTGGCCAGGCAATCACTGTCAACGGCGCGCACTATAGGTCGATGATTACCAACTTTCCTTCACCTGAATTGTATGTCACGGATATAAATGGCATGTGGTTTCAACAGAACGGCACCACATGCCACACAGCTCATGCCGTATTGGGCATTCCGCATAAGCTATTTGAAAGTCTGGACATCTCACGTAGAGGTGATGTAAATTGGCCACCGAAATTGCACGATTTGACCTCGTTAGAGCTTTTCTTGTAGGGTTTTCTTAAACCCAGGCTTATGCGAATAAATTAAGAACCGCAGCGTCCCTCAAAGCGAATATAATCCATACCATCGGTCAAATTCAACCGGGCAAATTGTACATTTTGGGTGCGCGTCACCCAGTGAAGCCACAATAGACATTTGCACGGTGCTATATTCCATATATAATGGCATCGATAGATATTTCAAATGAATAAAATTTCACTTTGTTTTATTTAAATTTCAAGATAGTACGCGATAAATAAAAGACCCGTATTTTAATTTAAAACAACTTGGAAAAATATTCATTTTAAGTTTTAAGACCAAATTCAACTTTTATGTTGAAATTCTGAAATGACTCAGTGAATTCAGCCATAAAATCATAATCAGTGGAAAACCCAATAAAGCACCGAACATCACTATTTGTAAAAATATTTAACAGAATCGTATTTTAGTGTTATTTAATATAGAATTATTATATCTCCTCTTCTTAGTACATTGAATATGGCTTAAAAATTTGTAATGAGAAACTTTTATTAAAATATTTTAGAAATGGCCTGAATTTGCATTTTTTTCTGCATAAAAAGCTCTACATTTTCATGACATCTTCGGAAGCTCTTTTTACTCCGTCTCTCCCAAAAACATATACACCAACTTGGTCCCTGACCTTCGTAGACTAGTAGGTAGTGTACTAGACTCGTAGTGCGAAGGTCCCAGGTTCGAATCCTGCCGCAGAACTCTGACAGTTTGTGCCTGATAATTAAAGGGAGCGCACAACAAGCCTTCACTGGCTTAAGTGTATGTCGTATGACATGGGCTCTGACACCCCTCCAATCAACCTAACCTAACCTAACCTAACCTGGTCCCGTTACTCTTCTGTATGTAGTTGAGGTGGCAAAAGCGTTGACTGTTAAACATGTCAAGATGAAATAACATTCCACCGAGCTCGAGTTCACACGTCCAGTCCTAAAAATTATTTGTAAGAAAATTTACTGATGTGAACAATAAATAAATGTGTAACAACGTCTCGATCGTGACTTCCGATCCAATGAATGGAATCCATGAAAGCAAACAGCTCACAATGACAAGACTAAATATATCAAAAACATTGCAAGAAAACTGTATTTTCACTACTCCCGGAGCACAAGTTGTGCTTATTTGGGAAATCCAATCTTTTGCTTAGTCTAGCCTTGCCTGGACTGTAATAATTAATTTGTAGAATTTCGTGTATATGTGTATATATAGAAAAAGTCAGCTGCCAAGATTTTTTAACCAAATATATTTCAAATTAGTAATTAATGAAGCATACATTTTTTCTTAACTATTTTAAAGTTTGATAATTATTCAATTAGTAAAATCGAAACTGACGTATTCAAATTTATTTAACAAAGCCCACATTGAATTTCATCTTAAATAAATTCTTTAATTGCAATATACATAATAGAATTTATAAGAAAACAGAATAAAGAAGATGTAAATAAATGCTTCACAAACACACTTGGAAAAACACCTGACCTACAGCTGTGCACACTGCATACGGGGTGTTCTCCATTTTAAAGATTTTCCATTTGTTGTTTTGTGGTGATAAAAACAGACGGTGTTTTATTTGATTATATCTATCAATTTCAGTGCTTCTATAATTCTTCTAAATGCAATTGGTAATTCAACATGTCTAACAAGCGGCAATAGAGTTTATGATACGGTTTAAAGTGTACGAGTATGAGACATAAAACTTCCGCTAATAGAAAATGAAAAAAAAATTCGAAATGAAACAATCGTCAAAATTCCCAGTAAAATGAGGAGAATTAAAAAAAACACAAATAAATAACAAATTGACAGACAAACAGACAGTGGGACAAACAGACTGACTCATTGGCGAACAAATATGAAAGTTGTCTTTCATATCTGGGTCACATCTGAACTAAAAAGACACATTTCCTAATGTTTAGTTTAGTTACGTTACTTAGTTCAATCTAAAACATTTCATTTTTAACCCCTAAAACGAGGACAGACAGGATGTATGAAGCAGAGGACAGAAAAATGAAGAAATGAGAGAAGAAAAATTTATGTTCACAGTGACCCAATAAATACGTAGTACATACATACATATGTGCAACATACATACATACCCAATATACATACATACATTCTTATATATATAAAGAAGATATGAAATAAATGTATTGGTGTAGATGCCTCAAGGATGAATGATGAAGTTTTGTTCATACTCGTACACGTACGGGTATAATGTTATTAGTATGACTCATTTCAAAATGAAATGGGAAAAAGGATTTGAGACTGTTTGCCCATGGCTGTGTTTTATTTTCTTGCACATATACTTAGATATTTATAAATATATGTATGTGTATATATATATGGTATATGTGTTTGCATGTTTGTGTATGTGTTTATTATCTATCCTTCCGTTTTATCTGTATATATTTTTTGAACTAGACAAGTGCTTTTCTCTTTTAGGATTATTTTAAGTTGCACAGTGGCTTCTTAATCCCTAATGGTAAATCTTTCGCTTTTCTGCAGCCTTACACAGAGCCATTGATGGCGATTGAATCCTCAACTATTACATTTATAATATGCCAGTAAAAAAGAGCTTTTTTAGGATCCCGAAGCACCGCAAAATGAGATAGTTTTCAGTGATCTTAACATAGTGTTGCGATCGCAGGATGTTTTATTTTTTTATTCCTATTTACCGATTCGGTGGCTGCATTTCATTATTTTGAGAAAAGTAAAATTTTTATGTTTTTTTGGAAAGGAAATACTTTTATATCATTTACCACGAATTCGCCATTAATTACGATTTCTTTTCCTAATGTAAAAGTAATTTTATCATTTATTGATTGAAGAAAAATAATGTTTTCATGTAAATTTAAAGAAATAAGTAATTTTCGTTATCAAATCGTATTTGAAAACATGGTTTACAGATTTGTAGAGATAATTCAAATCTGGTCCTATAAGGAGCATAGGGCCTCTTGATTTGTTTCTGTTTCGGTAATCATTTAATTTTAAGACGAAGTTGCTGATTAGGCTTCCACATCCGATTCTGGTGCTGGGGATGCCGTAGGCCTTCTGCCATCCCCATCTGGGATATACTTGTCTCGTTCCTACTACTTCCTGAGACGCTGATTAAGCCATTCAGGGCACTCTGTTGGTTAAAAAAAATTAAGTTTCAGAGATAATTATCTCCTACTGACCTGAGACGTTATTTTAACCATCAGGTTACTTAACCGCTATCTCACATTCGCTTTATTTGAATGGGTGTTTAATAACAATTTCTCGGAGGGACACTGCTATAAGGGCACAATTTCTGGCCACTTCCAAGTAAGTAGCAATCAAGAATTTTCCACCTTTATTTGCAATGCCTATTTCCCAAAGAGATAATTCATACTTTCAATAAAATTGTTTAACTTGAAATCCTGAGAAGTTAAAAAACCGCACTATTGGATTTTGGGACGCGATTTAAATGTCGGTCCTTGGGAATTATTTGCATTTAGTTTACAATAAACGAAATAGTTGATTTGACTCTTTAATGATAAATGACTTTCTTTCTTACGCTTACATATTTCATTGAATCTTTCGATGTGATATCGCAGTCCGCTTTCCTTTAAGGATCATATCTCAACTCGATATGACTGCTATTTCCGTCTTGTGGTCCGCTATGCCAGTCCCGATAGCACCAATCGGGTGCTCGCATTTAGCATATTTCAAGCGCTACTTACTTCACCCGCTGTAATTACCAAAGCAATGTCATCCGCAAACGCAATGCTAACATTCAAGTTGAGCTGCCATGTAGTCGGATGATTTCCTAAAGTTTGGTAGTAGCCGATCCAAAATGGCAATAAATTTTTTATTGCCAGTGGATAGGTGCGGCTAACCTTGCTGAGCTGTTGCTGGAAATAGTCAGTATATGTATGTCAATCAGAACTAGGTTCAGCGTACGATTCAGGGCCTCCTCCACTCTTGATGTAATCAGATCTTCGTAGTATAGTCCCACCTCAATAATTTGGTTTATTAATTCAATTGTGAAACTATCAAATGTCATTAGTGGAAGAACCTTTAATGAAAACAATTGCCACGAAAGATTTGTTATAACTACCGACACCCCTGAACTAGCGGCTCTGGTTGCTACTGGAATCAGATAATAGACACGGGAGAGCGAAAGCTGCCTGTTAGACCTAACCTAATCTACTGATACTCTCATGTTTTTCTACCTTTTTTTGAAGTCGGTGTTAATCACTGTGCATCACTTCATATTTTATTTTGCTGCCCTTCCTTCTACTTTTATATTCTTTGGTATTACGCAAGTTTTATTGTTGCCATGACTGCTTCTGCTGCTGCTAATGCGGATATTTTTTTATCCTTGTTAATTGCTTCGTGTTTACCGCTTAGCATGTGGATTGGTTATGTGTCGGCTTTTAAGTAATTAGTATTGCGTTCATATGCGTAAATAACTAAAATCCAGATGAATAGTGTAGAAAATATAAAGAGATCCTTTTTTCCCTTATTTCGAAGGAAACCATAGCAACAAAAATGTTTGGCAGTTTGCCAAACATTTAATCGAACAACTAAAAGAAAAGGCTTTGGCAGTCATCTCGGTCCTGGTGCCAGCATACGAATATTTATAAGTTTTTCTTATGTTTACGCCACTGTTTTTGTTGTTGTTGTTGGTACATCTCCTTTTATGTGTTTGTTGGTTGATGTACCCGTTCTCAATATCTGCTGCTGGTTGTTATTTTAATAATGCGTTCATTTAGTAGCTTCATCTGTTCTGAATGTTTAGTTAAATTCCAAAGAAAGAAAAAAAAACAAACAACTTGTCTGTCCTTCTCGTCAACAGCTTTTGTGTGTCGTTTGTGTTTCTTCACCCTGGCAGCCAATGCATACGTATGTGGCCTCAGCCTCAGGTGTTTTTCCTGCAACATTGTTGTATTTCAACTGTGGCAGCTGAACGTCTCATAATCAGTTGCAGACACAAGCAAATAATCCCATAGACATACAGGAGGACAAACAAAAAATGCTTGCAAACAGAGAAAGCAAATTCATCGACTTTCGTGTTGCGTTTCATGTGTTTGTTTGTTAGATTTGAATTCTTATTGATATTTGTTTTAACAAGTACATATGCTCTCACACTACAAAGGATATGCACAACTTGGGTGACTTTTATCCTTCATGATTGCCGTTTATTGTTGGTTGCTTGTACACATGTTGTCGACAAACGTCAGTTATGTCATAAATGTTGAACATGCAATTTTCATACATCCATATAATAATGATGTTTTCATTCTGAATTTCTACTTCACAATAATAAAGATGCAAGGAACTTAATTTTGTCCTTTTGCTTGCTACGTTGCAAGAACAGTTTAAAGCAAAAGCCTCATGTTACATGCAAAACTTTGCTGCTCTAAAACCACACATGCGTGTGCATGCATGCAGAAGGACATGCGTGTTTGGCGCGTGTCAAAGAGTCTTGCAGTGTATGCAGTTTTATAAATGTTGCCTTTGCTGTCATTGAATCTAAACCGAAAACGAGGACATGTGAAGATTTCGTAATTTAGTAATCAATTGCAATTATTTATGTCGCAACTGTTGAAACAATGAATAAAGTTGTTCTTATGCAAATACAAATGGGCTTAAATTATTATAGAGGGTTATTCAATGCAGGCATGCTGATTTTGTGTCTGTCACTGTCAACATAATTTTTATGCTGTAGAACGCCTTTGAATTTTTTAAAGAACTTTTCTGCTGAAACTTACAATAAATGGCTTAAAAAATGACGGCTTCATTTTTTGGCCATCATAGTCGGCCATTTATTCGCCCATGTAGAAACTACTTGAAATAAAATGGGAAAAATTATAGATAAAAAAGAAACACTTCTCATGTAATTTAAATCATTATTATCAGATCTCTGCATTAAAAAAATATTATGATAATTGAATAAAATATTTGAAAAAAAAAAAATTGGCTCAATATTAGTTCAAAATGGGTGCCGCTCGTATGGCGTCAAAGCGGTTTTTTAACCGATTTCAAAATTATATTTTAATTTGAAAGGATTTGTTGCTTGTAGTTTAGACCCATGATTTTTTTCAAATCGAAGCAAATATGGATTGATTTTCAAAACTAATTTTTTTGTTTGAAAGAGTTTGCTTGTACTTAGAAACCATGAATTTTTTCGAAAATCGGAGGGGAACTTTATCCGATTGAATTTTGATTATCGCATAACTTTTTCATATATGGACCGATTTTCAAAATTATTATTTTTGCTTAAAAGGGTTTGCTTGAAATTTGAACCCATGTTTTTTTTTTTTGTAAATCGGAGGGACACTTTGTCCGATCGAAATTTCGATTATGGCATAACTTTTCTATATATGGACCGATTTTCAAAATTATTATTTTTTTTTGTTTAAAAGGGGTTTGCTTGTAATTTGAACCCATGATTTTTTTTAAAACGGACGCGCACTTTGCCCGATCGAAATTTTTATTGTGCATAACTTTTCCATATATGGACCGATTTTCAAAATTATTATTTTTTGCTTTAAAGGGTTTGCTTGTAGTTTGATCCTATGATTTTTTTTTGAAAATCGGAGGGGCACTTTGTCCGATCGAAATTTCGATTATGGTATAAGTTTTCCATAAATGGACCGATTTTCAAAATTATTATTTTTTGGTTTAAAAGGGGTTGCTTGTAGTTTGAACCTATGATTTTTTTTAAAACGGACGCGCACTTTGCCCGATCGAAATTTTTATTGTGCATAACTTTTCCATATATGGACCGATTTGCAAAATTATTTTTTTGTTTGAAAGGGTTTGCTTGCAGGCTTAGTTCATAATTGTTTCGAAAACCGGACGGGCAAATTGTCATTTATGAATCGATTTTGGAAAAAAAAAACTTATTTGTTTTAAAGTGTAGCTTACAGTTTGTTATCACATTAATTTAAAACGAAAATGGATGGACGAAGCGGCCTCCCCGAAATAAATATTACAACATAAGTCCGCCAGTTATAGATGTGTTTTCAAAATTTTTTATTTAGGAAGTTATCTAAATCGCTCTTGGGAGTAAAATATAAATTAGAAATAGATTATATCGGGCTTTAAACAAATCCCATAGCTGCTTCGGTCTTGTAGTCTGTTCCATTGAAGTTTTTGTATTGAAGTCGGTTAAGATTCAGTAAAAATGTCTTCGCTATTATTCAAAACATCTTATCTGATGTAGATAAAATTGTCCTTAATGTCCTGGACAATTTCTCTTGTTTTAGTAAAAATTTCAGTGAATTTTTGGAATATGTGATTGGAAAATATTCGCAATTTTTAAGACATTTTTTGTGGAAATATTTTTTTTGCAATTTTTTTAATTTAGCATCAAATAACATAAATTTTTCCAAATTTTAGTTCTTGAATTTCTTGTATATACTTGTCCCTTAAAACCTTTCAAGAATATAGAATTACTTATACATGTGACTGCAATCAAACTAAAGGAATTTTTGTCTAGGTTAATATGGTGTTGTATAGTCCAGAAGACCACCTCTGAAATATTTGAAAGACTTTACAAAAATGCTGAAATTATGCAATTGTGAAATGCAACTACAGTGGAGTTTGGTTATAAGGTACACCAGTTATAAGGAACTATTTTTTAAGTGCCAAATACAAATGTGTTTGTAAATTTTTACACTCATAATGATGAACCAACGAAATCGCCGAATTCGCTTGGTAAATTTCTAAGCCGTTGAAATAATTATTATTTTCTAGTATTTGACAGTGTTAAAAAATAAAATAAATGAAATTAAGAAAAGAATTGTGATATATTTCAATGTTGTTTACTTTCTAATTGAAAAAAAAAATTAAATTGTTTTCCGGTTACAACGAATTTCGTCTAAATGACCTAAACTAAACGATTTCATTTAATTCGTTATAACCGAAATCCACCGTTTATGTCCAAAACTTGAGGAACTATGTAATCAGCAGATGAAAATGATAAACAAATAATATTTGTTGGCCAGTGTAATTTTAAAAATTTTGTATTAAAAGTGGTATATTAACTTCATTCCTTCCTTTCTAAGCTTTTTCTATTGTTGTTTAGAAACAAAAGCATGGCAATAAGATTAAGCAGTTTATTGAACATTTTAATTGTAATTTTTTAGTTGTTTTAATAAATACTGAAGATAAATAAATTGACTTCTCTTCCTATTTCCAGTTACAACTATGCAACATCGCCAGAGTTCCAGGTAAGTTGTGTTTGATACCATTAACAATTGACAATGAACATAAATCATCATTAGGAATTTTTCCAATTGATACGAGTAGAAAAAGAAAGGAAGTTTGATTGTTACTATTTTTTTTCAATAAATTTAATGCTAATTAAATGCTTAAAAGTCCTTAATTGGTATGTTGGAAAAATGTACGATTAAAACAAAATACATTTTAAACTTCACTCAACTCCGATCACCGGTGTGTCATGACAGTGGGGGGAAAAAAGACAAAAGGTGACAGAAAACCAACAGAAAATTCTAAATGAAATTCTTTTAGCCATGTTGCAGTCAATGTATTTTTATTTCTTTCGTTTTTCCTGCAACGTTTGTTGCTGCTCTTGTGGTTGTTTATTTATTTCCAACACTTTGAATTATTTGTTATTTTATCCTTCCCTTTCACGATTGATTTGACATACACACAAGTACATTTCGTGTTCGCCATTCTTTTCTTAAGCTCTGGATTGAAGTGTGAAATCCTTAATTGGAAATCAATTGGCAAACAACTGCAACAAAAATCTAAACAAATAATGCAAACATATCATGTGTACACTGTACAGTTTGTTGGCTGCCACTCGTTTGCTTGGATTTTATAAATTTTTTTTTTCAATCACCACATTCTCAGTTCCAAACAAACACACACATTATCAACATTCTAGTTTATCAAACTACCCCGCTCGTTCTCCTTATGCGATAAAGCTTAGTGCTCGCGAGGATGTCTTGTGAGACAAAATGCCAAAAAGTGCGTTAATAACGACACATCACCTGTATTTCAAAGTGAATGAATGGCTTGTAATAAACTGATGGCAAAGAACTTTGAAGATGCTACAGCATTAGGATAAGGATTTGAATCAGTAGTTGAATTTGTGGTTTTTCATATCTCACTAACTCAGTTTCATTGTTGTTGGAAATATTGAAATGTATTAGAGAGACAATTAAATAAAATATCCTGCCATGTCTCAAGTCCCTTAGACCATTGTAGGGTGCCAGTTTCAGAAATGAAAATAAAATATTGTCCATGTTTTCAGCTGAAAACATGTCACACATCAATTCTTAAAATAAAAACAGTCGATAACTCTTGAAATTTATCCAGTGGATGTTTGCCTTCTATTAGTTATTTCCCTCTCTCTGTCTCTTTCTCTCCTCTTCGTTTAAATGTTTATCTAGAAATGGGGAAGAAAATAAAATAATACAAATTTATATATAAAAAAAGAAGTCGAAAAAGTTCTATTTTATATGCCGCTTTAAACATAAATTAAATATTGTCTTCATTGTCGCCTCAAATTACAGAAATCCTTTTAAGGCTTTTTTTGCTTCTTAGTTTTTTCTTCTTCTTCTTGTTGCAATTTGTGTTGGAAAAAATAAAGTGTTAAGGATTTCTTGATTTAGTTATAAGAGCCAACATGCATGCAGGTGTTTTTTGTTTGACGGTTTGTTTTCATTGTTTTGTCTTTCAATGACAGCAGAAGCAACAATTTTAAATGGAAGTAATGAAATAAGCGAATTGCTGAAGTTGTAGTTGGTGACAGGAGATCGAAAAGTTGTACTTTATAATAACTTTTAATTGCAATTTAAATAAAAATTGCATTTCTTCAGGGAAAGAATGTGAATTTACCTTAAGGTCCTGGCATATCTGAAAATAGAATTTGTGAATAAGAAGCAAATATAAAATATTTCCTAAAAGGAAGTGTGACTTAGATATTTAAGTTTTAATGAATTATAAAAAAAGGTGTCACAAAGAATGCTGACAAATTGAATTTTATTTTTATAATTGTGTGCTCTTATCTTTGGAAAAATTAGTTAATAGTCCTTCGAGCCAGTACATACGATGCTTCATAGAGGTATAAAAAATAGCTGCAGACATTTCCGCCACTTAAGCTCTACTACCAGGATATGTTTAAGCTGCGGCGAAACCCATAACAAACTAATAAATAAATTGATACAAAATAAATGAGCAAAAAAAAAAATGCACTCTAAGCATTTTCATTGCTAAATAGTACTTAGAAAATAATGAAATATTTGCAATTAAAAATTTTCTACAAAGTGTGACTTGTCAATTGTTAAGGGACGGAATTAAAAAACCTTTAATGGATACCAGATTAATACTAAAAACCATTAGCATAGCTAGATAAATTTTCTAGAAGGGTTATAACTCTTTCATGGGAAGAAAAAAAATGTTTAAGCCTTTGAATACCCAACTTAAAATTTTCACCATATAAATAAAACTAAAAGATCCTGTTTCAGGATATTTGAAGAGAAAGTACACTTTCTCATTTTAGAGGTCCTTGTAACAACGAGGTTTACCTTTCAAGTCAATTATTCAAACACAATTTTTGCATGACATATATAAATTTGAAGGGATCTAACAATTTAACCCAAGTTATTATCGGCTTGCTTTATATATCCAGCGATGTACAGGCAGTAGGAGAATATATGCTTCCATTCTTAAAAAAATCGGATGGACATGAAATCCAGCATAATTCGAGAAGTTTTAAGTTACCCAATACAAGCATAAGTATAGCATCTTTTGAAATCTGAATAATACAATTTGATTAACAATCAATCATTATTCACTTGCTTTCAATAATAATAACCCTATTCACAGTCTTGTGCATTTAAGATTGCAAATTTTTGCAATTGTTATTTGCAGCAGTTGGTGCAAAATATGAAATTTTCAAGTGATTGTTAAAAAGGACAATTATTAGGCGTGTCAAAATTTTGTTTTGCCGCTATTGCATTTTTTTCCTTTTCTTATAGTCAGCTCTCAACTTGTAACTAAAGCTGAAATTTCACATCACGGCTTCTATGAATTTCTATGAATTTCCTTCGCATATGCTAAAAAGTTAGAAACAGCGTCAGATGCTTTGACTCGAAAATTAGGGTCTGCTTTTTTACTTTTGCAAGCGTCATAAGTGGCGTGCGAACAGTTCAGCTGATATTGATAGCAAGGGATGACAACTTACCTTTTTAGTTTAAATGCTAAAAAAAGCATTGCATGTAGAAAAGCATAAAATGCATAAAAAGTGTAAAATGTGTACTGCGCTTATGCGAGAATGCGTCGCCATAGTGCTTTGACGACGAACGAAATTGAACAAAAATAAATGGAGAAGATTTATGCTAAAAAATCTTTATGAAAAATTGGGAAAAATTCACACAAGGATATTGGTACCTATCCATATATCCTTTTTTGGAAAATTATAATTTCAGCTAAAATAAATAACAAGGAATAGCAAAAATATGTCAGAAGTCGTAAGATATAGTTTTTATATTGCGTACAATATCTTTTTAAAATCGCAGCAAGGATATGCGTACCTCCCATATATCCTTTTTTTGGAAAATTATGATTAGAGCTAAACTAAGCAACTAAGAAAAATAAAAAACTCCCCAAAGTATAAAAACATAGCTCAGAGTCTGTAAACAAAATTTTTTCTGAGATCTCGGCAAGAACATGGTTGCCTCCCATATATCCTTTTTTGAAAAATTATGATTTATGCTTAACTAACCAACAAATAATAGCAAAAAATTCTTAAAAGTCCCAAAATATAGCTGAGAGCTTGTGTATGAATTTTTTCTGAAATCGCAGCTAGACATGGGTGCCTCTCATATATCCTTTTTTGAAAAATTATGATTTAAGCTAAACTAAACAAAAAGTAGTAGCAAAAATTTCTTAAAAGTCCCTAACTATAGCTCGGTGGTTTTAACCGAAGTTTCCTTAAGATATCAGCAAGGACATTGGTATCTCCTATATATCCTTTTTTGAACAACTATGATTTAAGCTAAACTAAGCAACAAAGAAAAGCAAAACATAGCAAAAGTAACAAAATATTTCCCTTATATATCGTTTTATAACAAATGAATTTAAAATTCTAACGAAACTTTATGCACACCTTGTATATATCCTTTTTTGGAAAGGAAATTCAAGTACAATGGCTTATCTTACTTCTCTTGATATTCTTTAAAAGAGATGTAAGTAATTTTTGAATAGTTTTAGAAAAATAAATGATAAAAAACGGTGGTTTTCAAGGTTCCGAAAACGCAGAGACAAAAAATTCTTTTGCCCTAAATGCTCTCGTCTATTATTTTTACAGTTTAGAAAGATGTTTTTCAGAAATAAAAGAAACTGATGAAAATATTAATATAATTTTCTTAATCAAACTTTGCCAATATTGATGAAGAAATTTCTGATTTTTCTAGGTCTCTATTACAGTAAAGCCTTCATCAAGAAGTGTGTTTTTGCAGAAATTTGGTGAGTTTCTCTTTTTACTATCAATCATAATGTCCTGGCCTATGTCCAACATTTAAAAGAGAAATTTTCATTAAAATATATTTTTTCTGAATTCCAAACTTTTAAAATTGTTGGACAGGCAGTAAAATAAACCCTCCTTTTGAAGGGGTTTTCAATAATATTCTTGGGAAAGGAAATAAAGGAAAATATTATACTATTTTCAGAAAAAAGGAAAGAGAAAAGAAATTAAGGGATTAGATTATTAATGCGATTTCTTCTTGTTTTCAAACATTTTTGTATGCGGGAATTTAAAATAAGTTCGTTACAAGTGAAAATTTGCTATAGACAAAGTTCATTGCAACTGCAATATTTTGTATGAAATATTTGTACAAAACTGTTGACAACGGAAAACTTGTGGGTTATAAAGGAAAGTGGACGCCTCTGCATATACTTATTGCTACCCTGGAAATACTGTGATTCTTTAAAATGGCTTCTATTTTAGGAATTTATCAAGAATACAATGGATTTCATTTTTTCTCTAAAATATAATATTGTGAAGCAACAGCATGAATCATTGCGTTATGTTTCTAAATTTTAATAAAACTCCGTTTATCTTCGTCTAGATATATTTTTTATTTAATAAGAACATAAATTGTCACTTTAACATAAAAATATTTATGCAATTTAAACAACTTACAAATCCTTAGCAATTTAAATCGGACGACTAAAATTATCATAAAAAATTATATTTTCTTACTTATAAAAGACTCCTGTAAAGCGAAAAGGAGTAAAAAGATATGCATCGCTTTTGCAAAAATTCAAAACGAAATTCCAAAAAAAGAAGCTGTTAATCAAAAAAACAACTTTTATGGTTATTTTCAATTAAAATCTTGTCTTTTAAATCATGATTGCATTTTAATCCGCCACCTTTACGTGCTACGTGTAATTCTTACATTCTTCAACTTAAAGAAATCAGCCACAAAAACCACATTAATTTACACGATAAAGCACTTCAACGCCAAATTGTAAAGAACCTTGCGGATTAAAAAAAAATTAAATGAAATCTGTTCGCATATGAAACCCTTTGAAACTGAAGAAAACAACAAAGTAGATGCACATGTGTCGTTGCATTACATACCTCACACACTATCAAGCCTGCAACAAACGTACGTCCACACACACACGCATACAAAGGGATACGAAACTGCCGTTGAACATATGGACACATACACATACACGTACAGTTTCTTGTTTATATCCCCCAAAACAGACCAGATAATAATGATTAAATGAATGTTTTGTAGGGATGTACGAGTCTGAATCTTTAAGTATTTGAAGTGTATGCACAGACGAAGGCATCATCTTTAAGTGGTCAACCAGTTAAAGTCAATGGGACAGACAAGGCAAAAGCACTGTGGTTTTGCTTACAACAAAGTGGCTATAAAAGTTGGATCTTTAATGGCATTTTCTTTTTTATTTTTGAGTGTAACCTTTTGTATCCTTTCAAGCAAGAAAAAAATGTAGAATGTAAAGGAAAAAAGTGTAAATTTATTTATTTATTTAGACGTTTATTTTAGTAGAATATAATACAACAAGTGGGTTTTTGTCATAAATGATTCCAGAGAAAATAAAAATTTTAGTTGCTCATTTTCCTTTTTTTCAAAGTATCTATCTGCCAGTGCATTCATTCGACTTCTAAGGATGTTCAGTTGCTGAAATTTAAAAGAAATACTTATTTTAACATATATAAAGTATTTATCTTAAATTTCTTAAATTTTTAATGGAAACTATGTGCGTATTACTCCTACATAAGAAAAAATAAACTTTGGCTGTTAGCATTTTCATGACTTCTTTAGAAGTTCTTTTAATTGTGTCTTTCCCAAAAGCATTTAGTCTACCAATTACCCTTAAATGCTGATATTGAGGTGGTAGAAAAAAATAAAAATTTTATGTAAATATACATAAAATATATTACATACTGAGGAACGAATCACATTTGAAGTGCTTCCAAGAAATTGGTTTTTCATAACATGTTAAGCATGTCATAAGCCTAGGTTAAAGTCACAGATCTAAATTTACACTACTTCCGAATCACAAATTCTTGCTCTTATTGACTCTTTGAAGTTCTTATTTTACTGGGATATTATATATATCCTACAAGGAGCATAGGGTCGACTTGCTGGGATATTAACTTAAAATTATTTGGCAAAAAAAGTTATAGCTGTTGCTTTAATTTTTGTGTTTGGAAATATTTGTATATTTTCTTGACGATATTTGTTTTGGAAAAAAATTTTTAAATAAATTGTTGAAAGAATTTAATGTTGATGTCCAGTAAAAATATTCTTCTGATAAAAAGATCTAATTTAATTTAATAATTGAGTAAAATACTAAAATGTAATCGAATCATAACAAAAATATAATAAAATCCCATCAAGTCAAATATTGATTGAGGGAGAAATACTTAATTAATTATTTATATACAAATGAAATTTTTGCACTTTGTTCAGAAAAGAACATGCCATAAATTGGATTAAGTTGGCAGATTGCTGATGACAGAAGTGGGGTTTAGCCCACTTTTCAATGATGGGAATGAAAAGGAAAGGCTAAAAAAAGGAATTTGGATTACAGATATTAATTTCCTGAATGTGGTGACTTGGGAGGGTAAAAATTATAAAAGAAAATCATGCAGAGTATATCATAAGAAATGTTACTTTAGAAGGGAGTCAGTGCAAAAACTAACTGCTGCTTTTAATCAAGAAACAAAATTTTGACAAGCTCCTTGACTTGTAATTTAGAGAGTATCCTGAATAATCTTCTATATGGTAAAAGCAGACTGTTGACTTCTGTGTACAAGAAGGAAGTATTGAAAATGGGTCACCATTATTTCTTCCTTCTTGTTGTTACAGCCAATACAAAACCCACTGTATCTTTGAGCGTGACCATAAGCCCTCATGACAGTACTTTTGGCAGTTCACAGATTAGCCTACGTTGCGTGTCCATTAACGGCGGCCTTACGAAAGTCTAAATTATTAATTATTCTTGATTTCATTACGTTATATTTTCTTCCAAATGAAAACTAGATATTAGAATAATGTTCAAATTAATGTTTATTTATTAATAGCAAGGCAACGCATTAAGGATGGGGCAAAGTTTTGTGAGCGTTTTCTTTTCTAAAAAAAGGGTAACACTTTCTGCCTTTTCAAGAAGAAAAAAAGCATTTGAGTGTTCATTGAAAAAAGCAAAATATACTAATGGTGATCACGTTTCTAATAAAGGTGTAACATTTTGTGGACTTATCGCTCTAGTTTAAACATGTTAGCTCCCCTGCATGAATCCTTGCTTATAACTTTTCACTCAATAAGGAACACTAAATTCCCCCTTTTTTCTCTTTGAAAGGGTAACTAATTTTGCACTGTATTTTTAGAAAAGCAAAAGCCATCAAAAAGAGCGCGCAATACTCTAAGAGTTTAAAACTTTCTAAATGAGAACGTTAATTGACTTGTTTTGCCAATTAAAAATAAAAATGTAAAATTTTTTCCAGAAAATAAAATGGCATTAGAATATTCCACGTTTCAAAAAAACATACCAGTGTTCTACAGACGACATCAAAAGACTTACAGAAATCCTTTCTTGAAATGTCACACCTAGAAACAGAGTGCAGCAGCATAAATAAAAAAGCATTTCAAACTCTTAAAGATTTTGATGCTGCAACATGCAACAAGTTTTAATCTAAACCAAAGACCAAGACAACTGTTTGCTTAAGTTTTGAGATAAACACAAATGCAAAAAAAAGAAAAGAAAAAAGTGACTCAACATTTTAAAAAGTCAAATAATAACAAATAAAAGAGTTTCATTTAAACCGATACCCTCTACTAAAGAGGTGTTTGTTGCTTATTGGAATACGAATGCAAGTGTGTTGTGTGTGTGTTCTTTTAACTGGCGCCATAAACACCATAGGAGGTGTTTAATGAAAATGCATTTTAAATGTTTTTTTTATGTTTCGTTCTCTTCAAATCTGGTTGCCTTTTAAGCCGCTTCCAAATGCAGGCATAGATTTAACTTTTTCGACACCGATTTTACTTCAACTTTAAGTGGACATTTAATAATTTTTTTTTGTACTTAATTTGTATTAGAATACATGTTGGTGTTGTCCACTGGTGTGTTCATTTTCTGTTGCTGTGAGGTACCTGATGTGTGATTTAAGTGTTTAAGCGAAATCAATGGCCAATAAATGGCAAATAAGATATTTGACTTGATGATATCTTGTACAAAATGGCTGTTATTTCTGGTATTTATTTCTTCAACAGCCAACAAAAACAAATATTTAATGGTCACCTAATCAATATTTAACTTCAGCGAAATGTCTCATAAAATATATTAAATTTTATTATGTCCTTGCAATAATGTCTCTATATATAAAAAGCGGCGTGTCCGCATTTAAGAAATGATAAAAATTCAAATGTTGGTCAGAAGAGTCGTGCCGAGAAGAATTTATATGGCGTTTAAATACACATTTCATTAAAAAATGACTTAATAGATCTTATTTAAGTGCATGAAACTGAGAAAATGTTCAATCTCTGGTTTAAAAAGCGAAATGTTCTTCTAAAGCCATCAAGTTTAATAATTTGGTTTTAATTGCCACTGAGGCAATAATTAAGTAAGTTTTGATTCGCCATCATGCAAAAAGCGTAATCCATAACAGCTCATAGTCACGGTTTTTTTATGAAAAAAAATCATGCAAGTCATATTGATAAATCTCTATTTAACGATTGCCAATATTGCAATATTTCTGATTATTTGGTCTGAGTTAAAACCTCAACGCTGCAAATTTATTTGTCAGTAAATCTGCTCTACCGAGGAGAAGTCCTTTCTTCAAAGAAAAGGACACTCTGATACAATAAGTTTAGAACTTTCCTATCGATCGAGTTCTAGAAACTTCAAACAATCAAGCAAACAGACCATCAGAGATCATGCAACGTCATCTATAATTCATAGAGCAGCCCGTGAAAAGAAATGTAAGTTGTTCTTAATGGCATCTTCTTTGCTTCTGGAGGATCCATTAGCGCATTTTTTTGAGTTCTTAAGACGTAATTGACATAATTTTAGTTTAAAAAGAGCATTCCTTCTGCAACTTTTTAAAAATCAATTTAAAAATAATTATTTTTAATTAAATGAAAAGCTTTTTCTTTTGCATTTTGTTAAAAACTCTCAGCGCAACAAGTCAAAAGAAGATGAAGGCGAACGAAAACGTAAGCATTTCTATACAAATTTGCGTCCCGCTAAGAAATTTCACTTTCGTGTATGCGTAAGCAAATGTCAAAATCAGTCCAATATGTGTAAGCAAATATTAACTCAAAAATTTATGGAAACAATTCTTAAAAATTAAAAACAGAAGGAAAAAAATGGAAATAACGGGTGTCTCATCAAACGCTTCCTATCTGTAAATTTAAATAAAGCAAAGTGCGTAAGAGATTTTATTTAAACTTTTTCATTCATTTGGAAAACTCATCAATCGCAATGTCCGCCTTGTTTTTTCTGAATGACGTGTAATCGAAATGTTCAAATTTACATGAGTCTGGTGTACAAATAAGGCTGAATTTGACTGAAAGTACAAGTCAACTTGGCTTTGTGGGTACGAGAGAAATCTATAGGGATCAAATTGCCAGTTTACATCAGCTACACGTGAAATGACTATGCCCTCAAACCGTTCATGCAGAATGTCCAATGTGGCATGAGCTTTGTGGCATGTAACGCTGTAGAAACCACACGTCGTTGGTGTCTATTATACAATTCAGGTAAAAAGAAGTTAATAATCGAAATTAACAAATTTAATAAACACAAACTGCGAAGATACTTGGCTTGTCTGCAGAAACACCCAGAGTATTTGGCAGGCATCGCAGGAATCGAACATAGAGCGCTTGACATTGGCAGAATTGGCTTACCTTTCAAAGAAATACGGACCGGTGATGCCTCTTGCTAAAATCCAATCCTAACAGTGTCTTTTTCGAAACGCCTTGGATGCTCTCGAATTTCATATGGATCAATATCTTCCCAAATAAAATATTATATTTAGTGCCTGCACCACAAATTTGGCCTCATCGCTGAGGATGATCATTTGAGGAACACTCGCGAAATGTAACCAGAACAGAACATCCATTTTTATAAAAATATTATATTATATGCACGTGTTGTTGAACGCCATATCCGTCCCTAGTAATTTGGAAAAACAGATTGGATAAATTATAGTCCCTTTGACACACGTAGCTTTAGCAGCATAGCCGCCATCAACTGTCTGGAAGTTCCTATTGGACTTTGTTTGGAAGTTCCTATTGGACTTTTATATGCATAAGACGAATTGAATTATAAGAAAAACTTTTTCTCTAGCATCAAAAAATTAACGTGGCTCATGTACGCCACTGCGGAGCGTTTCAGTTGGTACAACAATAATTCGTAGCTTCCGCAAAATAACTATGTAAGTTCCCCAGTATTTTTCTAATGAAATAAAATTGTTCCTTTTCAAATAACCCTAAATTATTTAAATTTTTTTTGGGCTTATTATATTAAATTTATTTTTTGTATAAGCTCTAGGAAAAAATTATGTCACAACAAGGATGTAAACAAAATGACATAACAAAATCATGCACATTCATGCCTGCGTATAGACCTTACGTACACTAATTTAATTTTTCGTTTACATTTTGCTGTCTCTGATGGCAAATAAAAACACCACAGAGTTAAATTTCTTGTGTGCGAAATAATTTACAATATGGCATTTATGGAATTGGATAATCTTCAAAATTGTTACGTTATAACGTAATAGTGGTCGAAGGATAAGTCAAAAGTTAGTAGGATGCTTTGTCGGACGACTGAAGTTAGCGACAGCTTCTCATTCGCTAAAGTTTTCATTCGCTATCGTGGGGCAGGCTTGTAAATGTAATTGATCAAAAATTAGAAAAAGCCTTTCATAAACAAGCGATTCAGTTTTGCTGCAAAAGTGAAACTTTTTGAATTTTACTGGCCTTCACTTTACTTTACTTCAAAATATAAATATAAATTCACTTTCGTTGAAACAATTTCATTTATTCATCCCTATAATATGATGTGAATATGTATACATTTTTATACAAACATACATATTCATATAAATGCATGCATTATACTTAAGTTCTATGTCAAGTTTAAAAGGAGTCCTTTAAAGTGAATTTGTTGTAGCTTCTATATATATGTGCCACAAGCTGCTGTCAATATTGGCGCGTCATTCAGCCGCACTACGTATGGTTAACAAAAATATTTAAGAACAATTGCACAAATTTCAAACCAGATGCAAACGTCCAAAGAATGCTACTGCTGTCAGACGTAAGGAAAAAAACAAAAATAAAAATAAAAAAGTAAATAAAAATGACACATGCCAATATTGAAATTGCAGTTGTATAAAATAAAATAATTTTTTGAGGAATTATTTGACAAAAAGAACAGAATACATTTTTCAAACAGTCATACCAGACGTTCAACTCAATCGAGTTGAAACAACATTTGCGTTTTGACGAAAATCCAAAAAGTGAGAACAACAAAAACTAACTTTCAAAACATTTGCCTGCATTTTCATTCAAACTTTTAGGCAGGTTTTGAATTTAAGTTGAAAAAATTGTTTGCATGTTTCTTTTCAGTATTTAATTTTGTTTCTGCGTTTTTTCTTCTTTTTCTTAAGAATAGTGTGTGGTGTCAAATGACATACATGAAAAATATGTGTCTTGGTTATGGGAAAAGAGTTTTCTTTGATCCCGGTAATAAAAAAATGGTAGGCATTCTATTGCTTGCAAAATCCAATATAGCATTTTTGCAACTTCCTTGGAAGTGAAGTTTTATTTTTTTTTTATTTTTTAAATAGTTATTTTCTTAAAAAATTATTTTGCTTTCAATTAATGATTTTTGCAAAAACTTACAGACAAGGAAAAAAGACATCATAAGTATTTTGCATCCGCATCCCAGTGGTAAACAACTGATTGTAATTTGAAGTAAAATCATTATCATTGCAAAAAAGCATTTTTTTAATTTAATGAACATATTGAGTACAGCTTCCAGATCGGTTTTTAATGATCATTGGAGATGTGCCGAGTTTTTACCAATTTCAAATCACTTCATTTTCATTTACGAAAAAAAGATTTCCATGAGAATGGGGAACACCTTCACAGTGTGATGCCTTTGTCCAGCTCACAGTAGAACAAAACCAGTTGCTTTGCTTGAAATAATTTATTAGTTTTTAATTTGAAAAATAAAAATTTTTTTTATATTAAATATGTTAAAAAAAAAAATCAAAATACTCTTGTTTGTATAAACAAATTAGTTAAGGCAGTTGGAAAAAATGGCAGTATCTAACCCTGAAATAAGTTGAGTTGTGCAATATATTTAAAAAAGAACACGTACTTTTTTTCACCACTGCTTATATTTTTTATGAGAACAGTTTGATAATTTCTTGACTTTTTGAATAAAAGATATTATTTTCCGGCAAAAAGCGGTTAATTTCCCATCATAACTTTTAAGCTCGATACAATTAATCCTGCATCTTCCTTATTTTACTTAATTGTATTTATGTTCCCACAAGGGACTTAAAATAGACCTCTTTGCTTGACTCAAATTTCTTTCCACCCAGCCATTTGTTCAAATTACGAAACGGGAAATTGTCGCCAGAGTTTAACCCTGAGCAGCTCGTGGTCCAATTAATTTATTTTACCCATACCTGTGCACCCTATTATTGTCTTCATACTACAGAACTTTTTTCCTTCGTTAGATGAGCTAAATTTTGCTTCAAATCAATACTGAATTTGTCAAAAAGCTCGGAATAACATTAGCCAGTAACCTCTTTAGCCTTTTTAAGCAACCGATGTTAATGGCACCTAGCGCATTCCATAATACCGTGGCCATGATCTTGTTGGCCGTGAGACAAAATGGGTCTTCCCTTCTATGATACACGTTAACCCCCAAAAGAAAATCTACGATTTGATTGTTATTTGATCTCTGGTGTGTTGAGATGAGTCCATGCATTTTCTACAGTTACAAAACGGTGCAAAAGTTTACTCTGATAACGCCGTGAAATCGTCAAACACTCCCTTAAAGTAGTGACACGGTTGTGCTTAAGGTCGAGTGTAGCAATCACAAAATGTAATGTACCCAATAGGTTGAGGTACGTACCACCTCAACCACTTTAATTCGCCATTTTATCGACTATTTCTGGTGTGATGATCTCTTTTGGGCGACTTGAACGTTTGGTGTCACTTGTGCTGGTACGACCACAACGGGTCCCAATAAACCACTTTTTAATCATTAAAATTTTATTGTTCACATTCTCCATAGTATTTATTAAGAATTTCTCTGGTTTTGCTAATGATATTTTAAATAAAAAATTATGCGTAATCAGATGGATGCTTAAAATTTAGCTCAGACGGGTTCAAATCAATTATCCACAAACACTACTCCTACTCTATCCTCCCTGTTTTCTTACCTATTGTCATAGTAGCAGCATAATGCATTGCATCAGTAGGGGTCTGATACTCCTGAGTACTGATCCAATTGATTAAATCGGAAGCAGTTTTTGTTGCGATTGCCTTACGCTTTGGAAATCTAGCATTTGCACATCTCGTTTGAGCTAAAAATAATCCCCTCCCCGTTCGTGCTGACTAACGATAGGTGATGAATAGTTTTGTATAATGATTGCTTAATTATGACAAAATGTATAATACGAATACATATTCCTGGCAAAAACCGATTTTCGTACAAAAAATCGGTCAATAAATGAAGGAGATATGCGATAACCAATATTCCCCTGCGATTTCCACTTAAACTTTTATGGTAACAAATTGCTAGCATGTCCTTTCAAAAAAATGGAAGAATTTTGAAAATCGGTGAGAATTAGGCGTGTGCAAAAGTTTAAAAAATGAAACGAATTACTGCCGAATTGATTCGTTTTTGTAGCCGGTTGAGAAAATCTAAAATCAATCAAAATCTAAAGTCCACAAAGCAAATGATATGGCTCGTACATATGGATTTCCCTTGTCCGAAAATTTATTATGCAAATGTAATTAATGCAACAACTCTTTCCCTAACCCAATAGTCAAAAGGTGTGCAAGTGGTTTTACTCGCATGCGGTTTTAAATGCTGCTGCTCTTTTAATTGAGGCATTTGTAGTGGAAAACTGTTGCAATTACTCTGTATGTAGAGAGTCAAGTTGTTTTTTTTATCGTTCGCACAAACATTTGTCGTTCATTTCATGTTCATTGTGTTGATATCAAGGAATTTGTATGTTGCAAATTTTTGTTGTAATTTAAAAATGAAATATATTTGGTTAAATTAATAATTGCTGCGTGCGGTCAAGTTGATCAGGTGTCTCGCTTCTTGTCTTTTCTCAACTTTTAGTGTTGCTTTCTATGCAGGTAGCGCACAAAAACACACACATTTACACTAAACTTGTGGTTAATTTTTTTTGCTGTGAAAGGAGATGCATTTTTGAAATTGTCAAAAGAGTTAAAACTGAAACTATTTAATTGGTCCCTCTACATATTTTTGAGGTAAATGACGCTGCATGTAACAGCGGTATTTGGTGGTAATAAGTTTAAAATTATTAAAAAAATGGATTGCATTAAAAGGTGTAGAAAAGTTTTTAATTTTATTTTTGTTGTTGTCAGCAATTCATTAAAAAGTATTAAATTATTGTTATGCACTTTAGAGTCCACTTTTTTGTTGTTTTTGAACAACATTTTGTGAGTGACGGTAAGCGTCTGCAACCAGCAGCACAGTCAAGACCAGCTGATTTTAAGCTGTGCGTGCGTTGCATTCAATATCTTCTTTAGCCATAATGAAGACTGAAATATTAATTGATTCCCACTGAAAGAGAAAGGAAATATATTGTTATTTTTACATCAACATGATTTCGCTGGCAGGCGGTCTCGGCTACGCCCGTATGTAAGAAACTGTTGTAAACACATTTTGTATGCAAATATTTAGTTGTAATTTACCAATATCTTTAATTTATGTGTATGTATATGCATTTCGTGATGATTTTATTCTGTAAATTTTTTATTTATTTTTGGTAATGGCATATGTTTTATGAAAATACAACATGTAAGCTGAATAATACGAGGGTTGGTTGAAAACTTAGCCGAACGAGAAACAGGCGCATTAGTAAAAAACTACTCTAAATCTTATTTTAGCATGATTACAATTTTTCTTTCTCTTATTTTTTATTTTTATTTTGGTAATAGTTTGAAGTTGAGAAATAATTGAACAGGACCTTGTGTACCAAATGTTCAAGGAGCAATTTATGGAAATTAAACTTTTTTCCCAATTCCGATTAGATCTAGTGAAAAACTTTCAAGTCATTCTCGCTTTTAAAATCCATTAGATCATCTTTTCTACTTTCGAGGAATTAGAAAATATCTGGTCCCGATTTGGGTAATACTTTTCTTAAAAAAAATTTCTTTTCTCTAAATCTGCATGCAAGCCTTACTTTCTTCCAATTAATAATTTTGGTTATATCATGGCTGTTTGTAAGTTCTTACCTTTTCCACACGTATTGCCAATGCTAGTGTTAAGTAGCCATTCGTAATTTATAATAAAATTATTTTGTTTGCAAAAGACATAAAATAAAAACTCTTTTCAACGTCCTGGGCGTAGGAAGAACTTTTTTTAAAGAGATCTGCAACCAAGGCAATTTTTTCCTGTGTAGATACACCCTTTATCAGAGAGATAAACTACGCCATTTATTGAAAATTTCATAGAAAGGAAAAAATTCTGGGGGGACTAAATTCATCTTGCGAAAGTAAATCCCCTCCCTCGGACATGCCTATCTACGCTCAACATGTTAATAGTAAATCATTGGGAACGATCTGAGTTTGCAATACTTCCGGTTCTTAATATTTTAGTATTTTTATGATTTTTTGGATGCTTGGAAGCTCTTTTTTACTACGAAATTTATAAACTTAGTTGGATTAAAATCTAAAGGATAATGCCTATTTGCATAATACAATATGCCACGCCTGCTAAAAGGGCAATAAAGATCAGAATTTTTATGCATCTGACTTAAATTTTGTTTTCGTTTTGAGAATTTGGGGAAAATTTTCCACCGCAATCTTCCTCCACACTGAGCGATTGTCTATTCAGTCGTATCCAAATCAGGGATAGGCAAAAATACATATAAACATTTTGTTTACGCTCACATACACACATAAAGAATCAGTGTCACCAGATCTGACATTTTCATGTCATACCTAAATTTGAAATCTTAAATCTCCATTCCCTTATAAAAATTTTGTTCATAAGAACTAGTATTTCCTCAGGTTAATTTCATATGAATTTTTGGAGATCTCACTTTTTGCATATGGCAACGCTAATTTCTAACAACAAGCGTAACACGTCCATCGTGTTTTAGTGCTCGAGTGAGACTGGTTTATGCTTTTTATTTCTCTGCAATACGTGTGCACATGTAAACGATGTAATAGCGTAAGCATTGGCGCGGCGCCCTTGTTTTGCCTATCCCTGATCCAAATGGTCATATATGAATGAAAAACGTGATATGAGCTCTACATGTTGCACTAACATTAAGACAGTGAAACAATTGATTTCTATAAATTTCTGCACAACCTCCCTGAATTTTCAATTCGTTCAGAAAATACACATTTAGGCCAGCAAGTCATACTGTTCAATGACATAATTGTAGTTACATCTTGATCATGTTTTTCTTTCATCTTTTTATCGTAATAATTGGCATTATGTTGCATTTTAAGGCTTAAAATGTTGCAAAAATCATCAAGTTCATTGTTTTTGTTCTTGCCCTCGAGGCAATTTATTAAAGAAAAAGGGTGTTATTTATTTGATTATTAAAGTAATAATTTACTAAAAGGATCCTTGGCACGTTATCACTGACTTTATCAAAATTTGTTGCAGTATATTTTATTAAAGATTATGTGGCTTTTAAATTCTTAAATTTCTTTTCCAGCTTTGAAGTGCCGTCAAGTGTTAAAAAATACTTTGTTAATTTATTGTTTTATTTTAACTGTGTTTTTAAATTAATTTCTTTTGGTTAAAAACACATGTTTTACAGGAAAATATTGTAGTAGACTCTTAAATACACTTGGAAAGGACTTTCGTTTAGCGGTTGCATTCAGACTAATGGGAGACTTAAAATTATTTATTTGTGTTTTAAAATCAATAATTTAACAATTGCCATTTGAGTTCTTTAGGCTGGAGTTAATAAAGAATAACAGCACATTTTGTTCAGGAGAAACTTTTTCGAAAAGGCTTTAAAGTCACATTTTATGTGAGTAAAACAAGGACACATGCGAAAGGCCATCAAGAAGAAATAATAGTTACATTAAGAATATAAAAAAATTAAATATTTCAAATATATTTGCGGGAATATACTTTTTTTTGTACATTTTAGTTGTTAATTTTTTTCAATTTCCATATACTGTGGATAACCAAAAATCCAAAAAGAAGGAATTATATCCACGATACATAACCCAGAAGGTCAACTCGTCTCAAAAATTTGTATAAGATCACAAAGTTTGTTCAATGAATCCTTTAAGTGTCCTTTTTCCTTAAGCAAATGTACTGGCTTGTCATAATATGAAATGTTACAGAAAAATTAATTTAAATATATTTAACCAATGACACTCTTTTGCTCGCAGATCTTTATGTTGGCCTGTCTATAGTTGCGTTAGTGCCTCATAAATAAAGCCCATTGCTTTATATCAATTTCGACTATATATGTAATAGCAGTGGACGCGAAATTAACAAGGTTCCTCTAGGAAGAGGGTATATATTCAAACTCTATATAGAAATTTATTTCATATATTGTTTGTTATTGCAAGTGGAGCTCAACCATATGCCCCTTTACACAATAAAAAAAAGATAATAAGAAAATTCAAAGAAAAAAGTAATGAAAATTTACTCGATTTGAGTTCAAAATGATTATCATTTTACGTCAAATCCTTTTTGTTGAGAATCAGTAAAAAATTTCTTCGTCTCGCTGCTACATTTTACCTAAAATCAATAAGCAAGTCCCGATTTCTCAGAAAATTTTATTTAATTTCATTCATATTTTTACTGAATTCTAGAAAAAAATTTTGAAAATGTTTTCATTAATTTTTTCTATTTATTTGAATCAGCGCCATTTAGAGAAATTTTTAATGAATTTCTTAAATATTCCTAGTGCATACCTCTGGAGGAAGAAAGGATATGGGCAAACACGGTAGCGACGTTGTTATTAGTCTTTTAGTCTTTTAAGTCAATACGATGATGGGTAGACGAAAGATAGATAAAGTATGTAGTCCTATCCCTGTCCTTCTCCCAGTTGACGTGTCTGAGCCAGCTCGTCTCTTCCACTCGGAAATTTCAGTTGTGCAAGTTTTAATTCAGCTGGAGGAAAAATGTTGAAAACATGTATTCCACTCTAAATCTTTCTCCCATCTGAATTATAACTTGCACAACTGAAATTTCCAAGTGGAAAAGTCGTACTGGCCTACACACGTCAAGTTTTCTTTCCTAAATTTTATTTCAACTGGGAGAAAGATCGGTATAGGAATACATACTTTCTACATCTATCTCCCAGCAAGCAAAATTGACATGTACATATTATTAATGACCAGTTATAATTATTATTGTTTAAAGATATTTAAGTACTACTATCTCCAATCGACTGTATGTTATCAAATCCATGATGGGTGGGATTGGATTCCTTTCCGTTTTCAAACGTCCACAATTTTATTTTATGAGAGAAAAATATGGAATATAATAAAATTTAACTACATTTTTGCAATAAATGTTTGTCTGTATGTTTAAGTATATGAGCAATAAATTTATTATGATAAATTTCAACAAATCATTGTACAAAATAATGAAATATATGTATATGTATGTACCTTTAACTACAACAACAACAATAGCAATATTAACATTTTGAAGAGAAGGAAGGAACACCAACTGTTTAACTGGCGCCAGCAAAATTAACAAAACTGTCTGCCAATACAATTGGCAGCAACAAAAATAAATATAATAACTTCACTAAAGATGTTCATAAAAACCAAAACAACAACAACAACAACAATAATAATAATAATAGCAACAACAGTGAAAATCTTTGTTTGGAAAAAAAAACAATAAAATTTTTTAAATGACTCTCAGACAAGTGCAATGAGCAGGAGAAGAAATGGAATCCAAGGAATAGGATTTGAATTTTATGACAGTCATTTAGCAGAAAAATTATAAAGGCATGACTGCAAAAACACAACCCACATAATGAAATAAAAGGCATATGGAGGGATGCTCGGCTGGCCAGATGGACGGACAAACTTTCTTTTACTGTTCCACAAACACAAGACAACAAGTGTATTTTTAGCCGAAACTGTTGTGATTTCAAACTGTGTTTGAACAATAAATTAAGGACGAAAGGGGAAGGAGAGAGAAAAAACGTGGTGGCAAGCGAAATATGAATAGTCCTTGATATATAAATTAATACAGGTAAATATTAAGGATCGGATGGAAAATGATATATTTTTAGTTTAAGCCTTGCATTTAATTATTTTTTAATATATAGTGCAATTATACACATACATATTTTTATATTTATGTATGTATATAAATTTGCAAGTCCTTCCAATACTGTTAATGGGGAAGTTTGTATGTTGGCATGTTTGTTACCTTATCATTCACGGCTGAGCGGATTTGAATGAAATTGGGCACACAGATCATTTCCTAGCGACTCATTGTGGGACAGCTTTATAAGGACTTTTAAAACTTTTTTTCTGTTTTAAGTTGTAAAAAGAGGCCCTATGCTCCTTATAGGATTGATAGGAACATATATATATATATAAGTCGTGAAAAATTCGGCCACTGGGCTACACAGACAGATGAGATGCATGACGACGTCGCCAATGGGATCAGTGGCAGAAATATTTTACATTGTGTAAAACGGGCGTGTTTAATATTTCAATGATTTGAAATCAGCTGCTTATGCATTGAAGCTGCTCAATAGGGTCTTTTTAATTAGCAAAAAAAAAAAAACTAGCAAAAATCGAGTCAGTAAATAACACCAACAAGACATGGAAAACAGACATACGGTGATGACCAGGGACGATAGCATAAATTAGCCTTTGGAATTTTTTTAACACCTTAAAAATACAAAAATTTCTTCCCATAAACTCGAGCTAAAGGTTGCTGTGCCATACCTTCCGATACGTAATCGCACTACACTCACTCGGATGGTGCAGTTGGAAAAGGCTGCATGTCAAAGAGCAGAAAAGGAATATCATACAGTCATGTGTTATTCCCAATGCAGCAAGAAAAGAGAGTGTGTTGGACCTTCGGATTTCAATTATGATTAAAAATTTGCCATTTAAATTTAAAAGGCTACAATTTGAACTTAGGGATTTGCAATTACCATCACGAAGCCCCGGAGCCAAATGCGGAATGTTTCAGCAACTTATTTAGGAGCTCCTTTTATATGGTCAGGTCTCAAAACTTACACGTACTTCCAGAAAGCAATGAATCGTTCAAAGTTGTCTGTAAAATATGCACGACTATGTATATGAGCAAAATCGGAGTAAACGTTTCTTACCAAATTCTAATTTTAACTAATCAGACAATGGGAATTTTATATAAATAATTTTATAGTTTTATGTGTATATGCTTAAAGGAGAATCGGTCTATATTTGGGCAGGAATAACCAAAAATCTTAACTTGGTTTTCTGTGGTATATTGATAAGAATATTTTGATTTCAATTACACGTATGTCTAAATAAACTCATCTAGAGCCGTCATGCGGTACGAACAAGTTGTTATGATGGTGGTCAAATTTCAATAGGACATTTTCATTGGCAATCGCCTACAGCTAGAATTAGAGTGAAGGAGTGTTTATTCTTTCAGGTTCGATTCCCCTATTTCCACGGAATGAAAAATTTTTAATTTGATAATAAAATAATTAAAAAGATTTTCTGTGGTTTAGAGCAAATACTTGACGATTTGTTTTGAAAAACCTTGGCCAGGCTTAAATGTAGCCCTTGAATGTCTAATCTAAAAATATTGCTTTTTTTACGGGCTCACGTGTGCGGCATGCATCTCCTAATGACGGCAACAGAAAGCAGGCTCCTAATAAGTTAATGACAGGCTAGAAGATCTAACTAAACAATCCGGTCGAAAAAATAAATGTAATAGACAGAATTAATATTAACAAAATAAAATTGAAAGAAAACGATATCCTTTAAGACCTGTTTAAGTCCCTGTTAGAAAAAAAGTACTGTGATTGCGAATTGTAGCAAAGCACGTTGTGCGTAAGAGAGGCGGAATAAAGAAATCATCCGGGCTAATAAAGATCCAATTTGAATAAACGGAACGAGCTAATATTAATAGCGAAATCTTTGAAAGAGGTGGAAAAGGTAATCTCTGTGTTATATTTAGTCATGAATGGTTGGTCCTGCTATCATGACTTGATTTGGATTTGGGCCTTCTGAATGTTAAGATGTCTTGCAATGACGTGGGCAAGTCAATCTCCGAGCTAATACTAAAGGATTTTCTCACAAACGCTAAGAGCTAATGTGACAGGACTTGAGATGAAACAGAACTAGTAACAGTAAAATTGGAGACGTTGTCAAATTATTGTGACAAATTGAAGAATAATAGTATGACTCTGGATGTTTGGAAGCTCTAGTATGAAAGCTCTGTACCACTTCGGCTTGCGAAGTTGTGAAGGTACTAATTTGAATGCTGTGTTGATGTATAAACCATTCGTTTCAGTGAACGAAGACGAAAAATATCGTTTGCAATGTCTTATCAAAGCCTGGAATCAAAGCATGGATAGCATAAGTCTAAAAAGAAGGCAGGAAACACATTTTTTAAGTGCCAAAAGCGGGATCAAAAAGTCTTCTTAGATTTGACCAATGTATGTTGCAACATTTTAACTGTGCATGTTGCAACATACTTTTTTAAATTTTGTTTTGATACCTCCCATCAGGGACTTTAGCGGCAATAAATATTAAATTAGGTAAATTATTTGAGTAGGATAGATGCGTTGGTGGCTTCAACTATTACACAATTGAGCTTGGTTTGTGAGATATAATGCTTCATATAGAATCTTTAGCCATATTTCTGATTAAATCAAATTTGTCAAATAATTTTCATAAAATTTTGAATAGATGCAGCTAACGTATGCCATACGTAATTTTCTTTCTGTTTTGCCGTCTATGTTATAATTCCCAAATGCCATATTGAATAGTTTACATATTTGCTAACAAGGTGATTTTCGTTTGTAATTTGTGCTTGTCTTGTTGCAAATGCAACAAGTGCATTTTCTTGTGCCCAACACGTGCTGAATGTTTTTACATAAATTTTCATTGTTCGTACAAAACAAAAGCAACAACAACATTACGGAGACTTCATGTTGTCTTTTTTGCAATTGTTTGCCTTTTCAGTTGAAAATTATGGGCGGTATGAAGTGGTGCCTACTCTTGTTGCAACAAGTAACGTTGCCAAATGCAACTAACTACTAAAGGCGAGAGATCATATTGTCGTTGCAAATATTTTGCATAGAAATACTCGTTTATTAAAATTAATAACAAATATATGAGGAAGTTAGACCGAATAATTTACAATAAATGAATGGAGAAAAAATATATTCTGTGAAAAGGAGAGATATCGCCTTGAGCTAAAATCCAACAGCTCAATCATAAGGAACTCCTTGCGAGTTTATTCCTCTTCTTATAAATTAGTTCTTTTCCTTTGTTTATCAACTGGGGAAACGGAGAAAAACTCCCCTGATAAGGGAATGTTCTTTGAATGCCAGAAGTGGACGATTATGGGTTATTCTTGAAATTTTGTTTACTTGCAAATTGCATGGGAATCTTAAAAATTTAAATAATATTTTTTTAGTTAAGCTTAAATGAAAATAAACGATCCTTTTAAATCAAAAAGCTTAAATAGAAAGCCGTTGCTGCAATTATTGATCTTCTTGCCGCCAATTGAATGTGTGCTACAAGCATTTTAAATAAATACAGAAAAGTTTACTTATTCACTCGGTAAATATTTGAAAACTAGTAAAAATTTAGAAAAATCTGTTTAACGAAAAAGTATATTACACACTCAGATCATTGCAGCAATTGCGAAAATGGTAGAAACTATAAATTATATGTTGTTTTTATGCATTAAACACATTCGAGACAGCAGGCTACCGACTACAACCTGTCACAAATAGAATACATGTGTGTATATGAAAATGATTATATTCACAACTGCACGGCTACGGACTGCAGGTTGTTGTCCATGCTACTTTTGTCGTGTAGTCAAATTAAACTAAGTTCTATTTTTGTTGGTTATAAAAAAACAGTGTTGACAATATAACAAAATATGGAAAGCAAATTACCGATTAGAAATATTTTTTATTGCAAAATAAAAAAGAAAATTCCATAATTTATATTTTATAATATATATGCATCCAGAATTTTTAAATAAATAAATTTATTTGTTTTATTGTTATATATCATATTGACTTGAGCCAAAAATACCAACATTGTTGAAGATTAAAAAATCACAGGGTAATGGCCCTTTTTAACATAAAAATTTTAGTGTAATTTCGTTCGGTCCGGAGTTACGGCGTTCAAAACTCTAATATGTTACTGATCATAAATTCTACAATATAGAATAGGCTCTTAGGCTCTATTTTAAGATATTTTATTTTTTGAGAGTTGGACGAGACTTGTCCCATGAAAAAAAGGAAACTTTAACAAATTAAAAGCGCTAAATATGCACCACTGTAATATACATAAAAGAATTGTTGCAACTGTAGCTGACTACAGGGCGACATTTGTAGTCGTGTAGCCTGCTCTCTCGAATGTGTTTAATGTATTAGTTGTCAATTTTATTGCCAGCGGCCCTAAAGATCTCAGTATTTTAGGCAAAGAGTTTTTATTTAAAATTTTCTTATAAAGTCGGTGATACCGATACCTCTGATTTTTTTCTCATATTTGTTAAATTGGCTTTAGATTATGAGCAGCCAGAAGTACGATAACCAGGTACCAAGTTGTATATGAGTGCCACTCGTACTGCTCCTATTTAGTCAGCTTTCAGTGAGACTGCGAGTATTGAATTTAGGTTTAGGTTGATCCTAATCAGTCAGCTTTCTGTAAGACTGCAATTATAGCCTGTAGAGCAACTCACACCCATTTGTAATACTGTCACTATTATAATCAGCAAAATATACGATTGCTAAATTTTACTCATATTTTGTATGGGCGGTACCTTTTCCTTAGCGCTTCACATACTGTTTCAGATGGAACCACCTCTGGACCATATCCTTTCATATAAATAAAGAATTTTAAAAATCGGCTTACAAGTAATGACAAAATCGGTGAGCATTAAAAAATATGTATATAACATTTTCCTTTTTTCAAAATCGGTTAAAAAATTAAAATAAATTCAATTTAATGCGGCCTTGCCTGGCCTTTCATTTCTTAATTGAGGCTTTTCTTGAACAAAAATATTTTCTATAAGCGTTGGAAAGGTGAACTAGACCGTAAATCTTATTATAGTGCTTTGCTCATTCCACTCCCGACGGCGGGCAAACTCGAGTTAGATTAACAAAATTTTGAGTTCAATAAAGTAAAATAATGAAAATATGAAATATATTAAAATAAAATTAAATAGAGCGAAATAAAATAAAATTAAAATAAATAAAATAGAAATGTAATTAAATCAATTTATATAAAATAAACTGAAACAAAATAATAAAAAATAAAAAATTTTTTAAATTCAAAACAGAAAATTCAATTGCACCTGGGAACAGTCGACTCGAATTTTTGTTTATTTTTTGTTATTATTTATGTCACAGAATGTGAACGAAAACTCCTAAAAATTGACATGAAGACAGGCTTTGTTTTTCATTGCAAAATTGTTAAACGATTTGACATTTGGGTGTTTAACTTTTAAAATTAAAAAAAAAACAACAACAACATATTGTTAGAAACTTTTAAATGGAATCGAATTCCCAATCAATAATACACAAAAAAAAACCAAGAGTTCTACTTTATTATTAACTTCAAAAGGTGTAAGACAAAAACAAAACTTCAAATGCACTGACAAAACAACCTCATGCTGGTTTCTCGTTTAAAACAAACTGCAAAAAAAAGAAGAAAAAGGAAATAAAAACATTTTAAAAACGCTCCCACACTTGTTAGTGGAGGAGACTTAATGGAGTTGAAAGTGTTTTTTTACGTGCCACAGTAGCTAATGTGGGGATACAGTAGTTCTAAAATAACAACTACACAAATTGAAATTAACAATTGGAAAACAACAACAATAGCAACATAGGCAACAGAAACAATAGGAACCAAAAAAAAAATAATAATAAAAAAATTAAAAACAAAATGAGAAATGATTGGAGGAGACCATGTCAGCTGGAGGCAATCTCGATTTTAGAATTATTGGAAACATACAATCAATAATGGTTGGTTGGAGTGTATTTGAGTGGGTAACGAAACTACAATAAGAAAAACTTTTGCTTTTTCTGTAATTTGTGCTGTTGTACTGATCGTTTTCATTACTAGAGGGCGCGAAATACAGAAGCTTATAGAAAGAGAAACTTTTTTCCTTTTATCAGCTTTTGGGTCTTTTTTTGGTTTTTTTTTTGTTGTTTTCAAATGTGTGATGTAAGATGTACGTATGCAATGTGATGAGAAATTGCATGGTTGAATTGTTGCAATTTGCAGCAGCTGAACATCAGTCAAACACAAGAGCTTGAGGGTGTGTTTTTTTGTGTGTTTAAAGTTCGGGTGCTGCTTTTCTTTAAGGAAGCGTGGGAAATTGAAATATCGTTTTGGGTTAAAGCTTAAATTTTACATTGCGTGTTCTATAACCGAAAAATCTTGACATTATGATCAGTAGTCTCGGACAAATTTTCAAGTTAAATTGCTTTGGTGTTCCTTTACTCTGCCTTGGCTGCTTTAATAGACTCTCGTCTAATGTGTTTTTATTTAGTTTTCAATGCAAAAGGCCTGGCTATTACTTGCTGCCGACTGCAACTTAACTTTTCGTTAACATTTGAATCACAAAACAATATCTTTTCAAAACTTTTGTGTTTTAAATTCAGCTTCTTTATGTATCCGACCGTATTTGGTTTGGTTTTGAATGTTATGTTCACCCTACATGTGGTCTAGATCAAATTGCAGACAAGTTTAGAATTCATGTAGGGAACTCGTATGGCTTATAACTGGATTAATAAAATTACATTATATTTTTATTTGCAGTTTATGAGTAGTAGATTATGACTAGGCAGATTATGACCAAACTATGACTGTGACTAGACGACTATTAGATCATAACTATGCTTGTAATCGCTGGAAGTATGTAATCTTTTAAGGATATACTCAGCCCGTATTGTAAAACATGCACGTTTTTAAAACCTCGCCCACTAACAAGTCGAAACCTTAGCAATACCACAAGATTTCGAGTTGTTAGAGGGTTCCTCTTCCTGTAACTAAATATGTACGGCTGTCTGAAGTGTATGAAATGCTTCCCAGTTTTCTTGAGATTTATATTAAGGATATTGTCGGCCTTCAAGTTTACTCTAAGCTGTAGCAACAACTTTGATCGCAATTTTTAAGCCATGGACTCTTAAATGTTACGTTTTCTGTATTTGCATCCCCTTATAAACATTTGGATAAGTGGGAGACTTATACTGTCCACATGTGGATAATTTTCCATATTCTTCGGCGGTCTAGTTAAGTAATGTGGTATTAGTTTTTAGTTCCAGTGACCTGTACGAGAATTTTCACATCGTCTTTGCCATTTTAACATCAAATTTTCCATTTCAGCTTTCTAATAATAGTTTCTTGGGACTGCTTCCGCTGATATAATCCTACATTCGCTACAGACTATTAGACAACTTCCTTCATATAATTTGTCTGTCTTTCTTATCGCTTCCTTCTTAAATGGAGCTCCATATTGATAGTTTCGTTGGCATAAGACTGCACTTTGTTTATTAATCTTGCTCGGACTAGTATCAGGATGTCATCTGCAAGCCGTATACATACTTTTGATGTGGCATTAAATTTTAAAGTTAACACAAAATTTACATAAATGAATTTAAATTCATGACATGGTTCTATTTGACTAACACAGCCGGTAGCTTGAATCGTACACATAATGCAACAAACAATGCATTTTGCAAAAGCTTTAATTGTTTTAACGATTAGTTGGGGAGAGTATCCCGAATAACAAATTATTAGTATTTAAAATAAAGATTTTATTTTTAATTTTTTTCTGATTGAATACAATCATGAACGACCAACGGATGTTTAATTGTATGAAGAAAAATAAAGTAGACTCATGTTGAGTATAATTGTTTGTTGTGTTGTTTGTATAAAAGCATTCGAAGCCTACTACGATTATGTATTTTGTTATAATTCACAGACAGTATTGAATTCTCATATTGTATTTGATTTGTATGGCATAAACATGCGAGGTTGAATATTTTTCAAGCTGCTTACTGACGATTTGGTTTGAAATGTGGGCATATGAAGAGCTAAAGCCACAACAAATAATGCAGTTTTTATTAGTATTAAATATTGCAAAATTTTTTGTTATTGTTAAATCAAGTCTGTTCGAGTATTAAAAAAGGAAAAAATATCCTGCATGGTAATCGTGAGATTATAAGCCCAAAAAATCTAATTCATCTATGGGTCTATAGGTCATCTATGGCTTCAATCAACTCCATTTTCTTAATTTTTTTTTTACAAATACGCTCTTAAGTCAAGCATTCCGTAATTGATTTAAGGAAACTTTTGACTTGATTTTGTTTCGAGCTTTAGACTTTTAGAATTGGTCGTCCTACTCGCCCATAAATTTTTGTTAAGTAGGGTACCTAAAATTCTTCTGATCATGTTTATAAAATTTTTTGTTTGATTTTCTTAGTTCTTACTCCTTAAGGCTGTCACGTTGTTATAATTTTTGCTTTGCAATTCGTATTTTAATTTAATACTTTTCTATCGAAATAACAACAAATTTTCGTTGAAGGATCTGTTGTTGTTGTTGTTGTTTTTTAAAATTTAAAATTAAGGCGTGTAATTTCCAATATCAGTTTTTGTGCATGTGCTCGATTTGATCGATACTCGTTTATTTTAGTTTAATGTCCGACTATATCGTTAATGTTACTTAATGATTTAATTGAAGTTTTTCTCCGCTCTAAAGTTTTCGATTAAGTTTATTTACTGGACGCAGCCAGTTCTCAACAGTTGCATGCCAAAAGTTCATTTAATACATGAGGCTTTTGTGTTTGATCCCCTATTAGCCTTGAGCTTTAATATTAACGAAGGTCCCATTTTTGGAAATAATTTATTGGGAATTGAATATTGTTTGGATGGTATGCAATAATTTTCACTCCTTTTTTTTCACTATATGCTAATCAATGTCTGGTTTGTTGTTGTGGTTGTTTTGTTTTGTTTAAAAATATTAATTTCACACACATTAGGATTTAAAAGACTGAATAAGACTGAAGTTTTAGGTAGTACAACTAGGAATTTAATTCATTTGGTTCATCTAAGTGATTGAGCAAGGAATATTTTAATTCAAAGCAATCTACAGGATATTCCTATAATGGAGAATTTCGCCTTAAGAAAATAAAAAATATGCATCTTATAAAAATATTTCTAAAGATATTTTTGTTTTAATTAAAGTAATTAGAAGACGATATTTGTTCTTCTCAAAAAATATTACTAAGAGAGACCAAATGAACTTTCAAGTCACTAGGACAAGACAAAATCTCTTTTTCCTTTTAATTTAAAATTACTTTTCCTTAACGAAAAAGTACTTAATATTAAGTGTTAGAAATGGCAAGTGATAGACCATCACGAATACCATGTGGTGTCAAAATCTATCTTTTGTTATTAAACAGCCCCCAGAAACAACGATGAAATTATAAAATTTTTTCTTACAATTTTCTATCTAATGTAATTTATGCATTGAAAAGTTTCCCTTTCTCTTATGCCTCAACTACTTTGTGGCATTTGTATACAATATAAATTTAATGGCTTTTGAATGCACAATTATGCAGCCATTAGAATTCATTTTACACACAATGTGCAAGTGTTTGACTTAAAACAAATAATTTGAATTTAATCACGATTAGGTAATTTACAAATAGTTGACAGCCTATTTATAGCCAAATGATAATAAGTGTTTCCAAACGACAGAGAAAATATATATTCAAATGACTTTGGAACAACTCACTTTGCCAGCCAAATGGCATGTGTTTGGGCAAGAAAATTTTAAGAAATCTGTGGATAATTTTGCTTAAGATGTCTTTAGATTTAAAAAAAAATATATTGATAAATAGATGCCCTAATAGATTAAATAACATTGTCCTTATCCAAAACTATTCCAATGTATAAAACGAAAATGGTCCATTTAACATTACAATGTCTTAGGACAGGGCCGCGTACACTCGCTCTACATCATATCAGACTATTTCTAATTTTTTCAGACCATTGACCACCCACAGAATATAGATTATAATCGTGAAAACTAGCACTATTTGCTTGAAAATGACATAAGGTTTCTCTAATAGAGACCTGCGTAAGATACTCGCACGTAAATGGAGGGAAGCCTTCATGGCCTTTACGTTTCATAAAATTTTCTTTATTTGATTCCAAATGACTCTATTTCCATGATCATCACTGTCGATAAGAAGTTCTTGTCATAAACACGATAACACCAATCGATGATATATGTACATATTTCCATTTCCGTAACCAGAATAATAAAATTAAAAAAAACGTGTTAAACAGCTAAAAATACAAGAGACACAATAAGTGGAAAAAAAAATTAACACAAACGAAATCAGAAGTCGCAGAGATTGAAAAATAAAATGTAAATAATTGAAAGACAATTTGCCGACAATCTGGGCAACATCTTTTCAATGTTTAGACAAGACAGAAATAAGAAACCAATTGACTGACTATTAAGAGTTTCAAGAAACAGCAAAAATAACAATAAATAAAAACAAAAACGAAATAAAAAAACAAAAGCCCATAAGCCACCACACCATTTATTCATGGGTCCATTCCAGTACTTAAGAAAATACACAACAAATAAAGAACAAATAGCACGATCATACAAAATGAATCAAGAAGGAAAAAAAAAGGATTGCAAATGGATGTTTGTATATTATTTTTTTGTGCCTGCCTTCCTTGTGCATCTACACACACTCGTACACATGTATGTATGTATATTCCTGGTAAAAATACCAGAGTAATCTTAATGATATTTGAATAAACAGATATTTTTTTTTACTTTTTCACAGTTTAAACAGCAGGAAGTAAATGTTTAGCAGTAATAAATCCTGTAAAACATTCAGAAAAGCGAACGAGGAACGAGGAACGGAGGATAAAGCAGCATTACTCACATACGTACAACTCGTGCAACACATGTGTTTTTAACGCTAAAATTACAATCGTTTTTGGAAACACTTGAATTTCGAGGTGATAACGACACACAGACATATGTTGGCCGAATGGCTGGTTGTATGATTTGTTGCAAGGTTGCTTCATTTCTTGCTGCAAACTGAATCTGGTTTGATTTTCATGCTGGCATTTTCAATATATTTAAATTGTTTTCTCACTTAAGTGAGTACAAAATTATTGCATTGATCTTTACTCGGGATCAGGAATGGTAAAAAAAATTTGAAATGTAATAGAACTTTAAGTTAAATGTTATTTCTTTGGCAGCAATAGTAATTTGAACTGAAATAAATATGGGAATCAGCATCCGTTGCTAAGTAATTTTTTGAAAATCTGTTAAATCAGTGTAGGGAATATATTATAGTGCTCGTATTTTTCTATTATGAGCAAAATGAGTTGACTTAAGCAAATCATGTCGCAGTGTTTCCATTATATTTATATATTCCCATCGATCCTATAAGGAGCATGAGACCTGTAGTTCATTTATTTGTTTGCAGTTTCGTTAATTATTCTATTTCGGATGAGCAAATGATAAGTCTACTGTATCCTAGTCTGATGATGGGGCTGCCATCTTAACCAACAGACTGGCTGAGTTTAAAACACATTTTATATAGCGAACCGCTTAGTATAAGAACAGACGTCCGCTTGCAGCCACCCCAACTAGAAGAACAGACGTTGCAGACGCCTTTCACAATTCGTAGATTTTTGACGGTTGTCAAGAACATCTCCCAGGGACCACCACTTGGAGGTTTTGTGTAATTTATAAGTATCACCCTGGTTGCACCAAGTAGAACCAATCAGAAGTTTTGCCTTATCATTATAGCCCTGGCCACCGCACTGTTTCCATTAGACTGAAAATTCTTTTGTGTTGGAAATTTTCAAACTCAAGGTTTATGTTGTTTGTTAATAAAACGAACTGTTGTGTTCAATGAGCGACCAAAAATGTTTCAAAAAATTCATATAAACCAAAAGGTACATTCCTATCATTATTTTTGCAAATTTTGGAAAGAAAATATTTTTTCTCAAAATGACTGAAATTTATACAATTTTACGGTTTTTTCAATCGCCAGATTTACATTTGTAGTCATAACAGAGTCATAGAAGCAACGAACTTTTGCACAGACAAATTTCTACATTATTTGCTGCAAAACAGATAGATATGTGAGGTGTTTTGGTAACATGATAAATGTATGGAAAATCATGTAGCAGGACACGTCTTATGTGCAAATATTTGTTTTGGCACACCTTACGTATATAGAAACGTGCCGTAAGATTATTGATACACATCTGATTCCGAGAATGAATTATTGCTTTTTACATCGTACAGCTATTGCGGTATTTCATGAGAAGAAAAAAATTTATATTGGAGTTCCCAACCCTGCTATTAATGTGTAATAGTTCAGCGTTGCAACTACATTAATTTGTAGTCCTTATGGTATTTGCTGGAATTCTTGTTACAAATATTCGACTTTATACGCCGGGTTTAAAATGATTTTTCGATTTTTATTGAGTTTTTAAATTACTGAGTTTATTTTGCGATTAAAATCAAAAGTTTTTCAAGAATTTTTCAAAAACTTTCGTATTGAATTTCTGATGATTTTTAAAAATATTATTTTGATATTTTTTGAATCGAAATCAAACTTATTCCAAATTTTATTTTTATTCGATGTTCAATCAATTTTTGCATTTTATTTATTTATTGCTGTTTAAGGAAATATCGGAATTAATGATTTTTTTTTTAAATTTTTAGACACTCATATTGTTTTCTAATTTAAATCAGAATTGAGAATTTTTTTGAGACATATTTAAAAAAAAAGTTTTCTGTGAGTTTTTTTTAATAAAAATTGTTGATCTATGGTCTCATTTTATAAAACAAAACGTAATAAAAATTTGAATTGGCCGCCAGTTTTGCAGATGGCACCAAATGTTGCTGTACTTGGACATTTATGATGACGAGATTTCTATGAAGAGCCATTTCAACCCTTATTGGCCCGCCATAATCGTAAATGATAAGCGTTTAAGGCTGATGTTGAATGAGTTTTATTGCCGCAAGTTGCTATATTGAGTCTCGATCATTGTTGGTTCTAACAGTATAGAGCAATTGTTCACACAGATCGGGCAATGATTGAGATTGTGAGACTCCCATTTCCAGGTCGAGTAATCTTCCATTTTAGAGATTTGAAAAGTAGACTTCTTCCTTTGGGTTTTTATGATCTCGCGTTTACCAGAACGTGGTTTGTTCTGGTAAAATTTTCAAGCCTTGAAAGATAATATTGAAAAAGAATTGGCCAATTTGAGCCACATCATATGCGAGCAACACTTCAAAAATCCGTAAAAGGGCAGCAATTATGATTCAACTCGGGAGGTGGCCATTCGAGGATAAATTTTTTTAAAATTATTTTCATCAATTTTATATTTTCAAATAAAATTTTTATGAAAACAAAACTGTTTTCTATTTATGACTTTACTTTTGCAGCACCTTGTATAGAAAATACTGGGAATTTGTAATAAGGGGATTTGTTTTACAAAATGTGGCATTTAAGCTGAAATTAGAATTGAGATCTTTTTAAATATTTTTTTCGAATTTTTTTTTCCAAATACATATTTATTTTATTACAAAATTTTTTCTGTTAAAAGTATATGTATTACTAAATATTTATATTGAATTAAAATTTTTATGAGTTTTTAAAACTTATGCGGGTTAGTCTGAAATATAAATTAAAGTTTTTGAGAATTTTCGCTGAAGTAATTTTTTCAGTTTTTCAATTTTGTGGTTATTAATTGAAATTTTTAAATTTTTTCGTTTAATTGTAGACATAATTAATTAATTTCCTTGTGAATAAATATTGCACATTTGATTTCTTTAGAAATTTAATTTTTTCTTAAATATATTTTTAGGATTTTTTTTTTTCAAAATTACATTTGTTGCTTTATGTATAAGACATATTAAAATTTTATTTGTTGAATTCAAACCGATATTAATTTAACATAATTTAATTGAAATTTTTTAAAATTTGCAACGCCTTCAAATATATAAATTTTGAATGGATTCTCGTTTTTTTGTTTGTAGTTTTTTTTTAACTTTTGCTTTAGTTTTTTGCATTAAGAGTGTTTAAATTTGGAATTTGAATTCAATTTTTTTGATAAATTTTTATAATTTTTTTGGTAAATCGTAGGGGAGTATTTGATTCCTATATTTAGCTTGCAGTTACTTGTTAAGTAAATTTAATTTAAATCTAGAGGTTCCTTCTCTGGGGTAGCACTCTCTGATCCAACTAAATTTTAATTTTTTGTTTTCTGAATACACATTTTAAGGCACAACATAAAAGTAAGAAAAAAATATTACAAAGCGAAAGACGCCTATTCTGTTCGTCTTTCGCTTTGTAATATTTTTTTCTTACTTATTTGAGTTTTGAGTTTTTAATTTTCATATTTAAACATTGTCAAATCATTTGGCTCATTTATAAGGATCTTTAATATAGGAGTACTTTTCTAGGATTAAAATCCTGTAAGGTCATTGGAAAATATTCCTTTTTTGAATATTAAAATTTTGAATAATTAAATAAATTCCTTCAAGGGAAATATATCAAGTTTTAATGTTAGTAAAAGTATTAGTGAAAACTTGGCAACATTTAATACTCATATGGTCTATCCATTCATTAGTGGCTTCAGATTTGAAGAATTTCATCTTCTCACACTTGCTGATAAAAGGCCTTCATCTCACGCACACACACTCATTTGAACTCATGTGGATGTGAATCGTATCACACATTTCATCTGGCGTCATCATGACTATGAATGTTTTTACATACGAGCATTTTCAGTTTTTTGTAAAAACAATCGAATTCCATCCCATTATACTCATATCAACTACATATGGTCACCAGAAGCATTTTTGTTAAAGGGAAATCTGATTTTTTCCTCTGAAGACCGCATGGATCTGTAGAAAATTTGTGTTAAATTGTAACCTTGAATTTAGAAATTTGTTTTTTTTTTGCATACTAAATGTGTGAAAATATTGAAATGACACGAATTTCAGTTTTGGCTCTTTGGACTCTAGTTGTGTTCCTACATCCTTCGAAGATGTCATTGAGTTTATTTTGTATATAGACGTGGTGTGGTGGTGGGTAACATTGTCTCAAACTGGTGGGAAATAATTGCAAATTGCAAGTTTTTAATTGAAATGGGAAGATGTTTTGAACTTTTTTTCAAACTATAAGTTGTGATTTAGAAATGCGAAGAAAACAGATGGAAAATACACAAGAAGGAAATACTTATTGCAGTTAAATAAATAAAAAATAAAAAAAGTTTTGTTGTAGTTCAACCATATGGCAATTTTTTTTTTAAATGGAAAAAAATTTGTTTGTGAAATAGCAACATGAGAGTGTTAAACATGACTAATTTTATGCTGGGAACATTAAACGGAACCGTTTGTATTCCAATTGTACGATTCGATTTCTTGAATCTTTTGGGGGTCTGAAATTTAAGTAAATTAAAAAAAAAATTTACTTTTCATTTTCTATATTATTCACCCTTATTCTGTTTGGTGTCGGCAACATCGTCATCATTTTTAAGTCAACATCATTATGTATCGACATCAATATCAATTCAATAAAATATTTGCATTCTGTAACAACCCTGCAACGACGATGCCATTTTATCGATTTTTTGATTAAAAAAAAAACATATCTCTATATATTTAGTATTCGAGAACACTGAAGATGGCACAAAGCCGAAACCGGTCTGTTCATAAACCAAATTTGACGTGGGATGACGGAAAATCGTTCCAAATTCTATATATTTAAGTTAGTTGACGTATATAGTTTGATATTTTGTGGGAAAGGTAAATTAATAATTAAAAATGTTTTTTATTTGTGAAGCAAGTTGTGCTTCCAGCGATGATGAGAAAATAATAAAAAAAACCTGGTATTGGAAAGAAAATTGGAAGTGTCCGTCAACAGCTCTGCCTGCTCAGTACTATGCTTATTTAGTAACTCACTATGACTAATACAGTCACATTTCTTTTTATAATTATTTTTAGTGTTATTTTTTATTTTCTTGTCCAGCTGAGAATTGATTTCCTTTTGCGGAGGCGTTGAAGGCTGTATTATTTCGCTGTGCACTTTTTTATTTGAATCCGTAGAACGCTTGAAATCTTTTTGCGTTTCCGCTTCTCTTAGTAATGCATGTTCCGCTTCTACGGACTGATCATTCAAAACTCCCTTTAGGAATGCATTATATGCGCCCATTTTTTTCTTACCTTCTGCCATCCATCTTCTAATCTTATCGGTGGACCAAGCGAATTTAATACTTTTCCCATTTCTTCCCACTGCGCTTTAAAATTGCTGGGAATAGTGCCTCTACGAAATCCCACTACAAGAGAGAGATTTTTCTGTAATTCTTCCACTAATTTTTCAAACCGATTTGTGTTTGTTACTTTAATTTTTTCCTGTTTTTCCATAGTTAAGTTTTTATTGCTTCAAAACAGCTCAAGTCGTTATCTAAAATGGCGACGACAAAATCAGTGCCGACTCAACACAATATCGCCGTCACATTTTATTATAGAATGCGAAACTCATATTGATAGCGAACGACAATTTCCGATAACGACAACTGGAATTACAAATTGAAGTAGGCAACACTAGACAACATCGTTAATTGTCGGTGTTGACAACTAGAATAAGGGAGATTCTGAAATTCCAAAATTTTTCACCTTATATAGTGTAAGTTATTGGGGTTTCTTAATTTTCCCTTGAATTTAGCATGTTTTTCTTATATTTTGTTGATTAATGGCCTGTTAATACGAGAAATGCCATTTAAAACTTTCATTCAAATGATTAAAAAATATTTTTTTTTTGCATTTTTGTAGAGTGTATGGCTGATTTTCCAGAATTTTAATGCAAAAACTGACATTTTTATTTGAAAATCAAACATTTAACTATTCAATATCATTCGTGCATATTAGGAGTTGGGGCAGATCGATATTTTTGTTTTCACATAACACGGGAAATACTGCTTTTATATTTAATTTTCACTATAGAAATACTATTTTTAAAAAATTGAGTGCTCGTATAGAAAATGGAATTCTTAAATATGCCCTTCTGCTAAGAAGTTGTCAGGCGTTGAATTTATACTTCCAAGTATGATTATACATACGAGTTCTACGTCCAAATATGGTGGACATGTAATAAGTGGACATATAACCACCCATATTCCAGTTGTCGTAGTCAACACCCCCATCATTTTAGTTCCAATGCCACTTTGTTTCAACGTCATCCCGAATTCAAAAACAATGACTACAACGTTGACTATTTATCGTTTGTGTCAACACACATTATTATTTTTTAAGACAAATTTTATTAAAAATTAAAAATGTTTTTTTTTACTTTTAAGATGAATTCAGACTCGAGTGACAATGAAAAGACAAGAGAACAAAACTTTTCTATTAGAATGAAACACAGAAATTCAATATATTTAGTCTATCGGACAGCAAGTGAGAAGCGGGGTAAGATCGACATACATTTCCAAAAGAAGGAAGTTGGCAGCCACGTTAAGATTTTTAGCACAATTGTCATACCAACTAGATGTTGGCAACGATTTGAACTTTGAACTATCGCAATCAATATTTTTTTAAAGATTTTGTAGGAAACGCTGAATGCACTGGCATTGACAGTTTATCCTCAATGGATTGAATTCGAAATTACGGATGGGGAAAAAGATAATGAAAAATTAAAATTTTTTTTCTATAAATGGTTTTCCTGGAAATATTGGATGGTTGTATGGATGGTACATACATCAAAATTATTACTCCAAATAAAGATAATCATCATTTGTACTTTAATCGTGAATGATTTTTTCGTTTTTTTTTTTTAATTTTTAATTATTTACAAAAAAGTAAAGTCGATATCAAAAATGGCGAAGATGAATTCTAAGTCGTTTCAAAACAATATCGCCGTCAAGTTTTCTTATAGAATGTAAATTCTATGTTGACAGTCGTCGACAATCTTCGATAACGACAACTGGAATAACAATTTGAAGTAAACAAGGCAACATAATATCGAGTTGTTTTCATGCTTCCAACTGGAATAAGGGTGAATATGATAATTAACAAAATTTTTAATTTTTACAGAAGTTAATTTGGAAGCATAAGCTTGATTAATTATACACAAAAATATAAAAAGTGTCGAATAAAATTCATTAAATATTTTATAAAAAATTATATCCAAACAATAGTTATTTTTTACATTTATGTAAATAGAATTCTAGTCCTAGTACAGGTTTATTTAAGGGAGCCTCACTGTCTAATGTCCTCAATTTCCATATGAAGATAGTAAAACACACACACTCTCAGACACAACGTTTTTCTAATCAAATTTGCATGAAGTCGGCATATGAGCCAGAAAATATTAAATGATAAATTAAATTGTAGATGAATATTTAGTCAACAAATAAATTTAGGTTCTCATATATTTAAAAGGAATACTTGCGTTCAAGAAAATCTATCGGAAAAACTACTTCAATACGAAAAAAAAAGAAAAATGTGAATAACGATACAAAAACAAGGACAATGTTAGAGAAAAACAAAAAAAAAAAAACTTATGGATGTTCAATAAATATCAAAGACGGCGGGAGGCTGCAAATGTTCCTTGTGTATGAGAACTGTTCATCATATGGTTAAATCAGCCTGATGACAAAATTATGGTCATACAACCATTTCAACGCAGAACAAGACGATAGAACGAAAACCCAGCCACCCCATTTTGTTTCAATAAAGATTGAGTAAGAAGTATGAGGCAATGTGAAACAAAAAAGTAATAAAATCATATATGTATAGTATGTGGCACAACGAACACACAACGAATCATTCTCAACATCATCCTTCCTGTTCCATTTAGTCGTCATAAGCAACCTCATCATCATGCCATGTGTGAGACCCACACACCGTAAAAAATGAAATTATTCTCTTGTTGTTTTTTTTTTCTTTTTTTGCCCAAATCAGTGGTGGAGGTGGCAGAATGTGTATTTTGTTTACAGAAATGTATGTATGTAGAAATTCTTTCATTTCGATTACTTGTAGCCCTAAATCGACAAATGTGTTCTTTCCACTTCAAAAATATTGAAACAATCTGCCACCCCAGACTGGCAGGCTGAACAACTGTGCCTTTGCTGGCCACATGTGCAACAAGAATAAATAACACTTTAGCGCGGAGAGCATATTTTATTTTTATCTTCTGTGTCTAATAGTAAAAAAAGAGAAATTGAATAAAAAATTTTAAGTTTAGTTTTTCAAGTCTATTAAAGAAATTAATACTCTTGGCAAAAAATTTATATGGATGATTGTTTTCACCTGAACTTGTGAGGGCACTTTTGAAAATTTAACTGTCTTATGATTTTAGTTAAAATTGTCATATTTGACCCTTTGAGAAATCAAAATATTTTTTTTTGATAAGATTAAAAGCTGCCATAGTAGTGGCCCCTTTTTTTATCAATGTGTTCTAACTTTGACATGAAATTAAGCACTCGAAGACTTTGAAAAAAACGAGCCAAGACGAAAGTGTTTCTAGATAAAACCTTTTAATGTTACTAATGCTGTTACAATTACAAATTACGCTATAAATTGGGTTCAAACAAACAAATGCCTTCATTCGCTTGTGGCACATACAGAGCCTTAGGTGGGAATTGAACCCATAAACGTTGCATTGATAGGGTAGTGTGTTACTCCTCTAGCATTACGATGTTTGCCCTAATTGCTATTTAATCAGATCTGAATGAAATATTCCTAAAAGTATTTGCATGTCTGCTGCACACATGTTATTTGGACGCCGATAAATCTTTTGTATCCAAAATATTTATCTATGAATCGGTATCATACCTCCGCGGATCAAAATAAGTCGCTTTGCGGTTGAAGAATGTTGGGATGTATAGAGCGTGAGCGCTTTGTTGCAACCACCACGAGGCATGTATGCGAAATTGTGCCAAGAGTTCTTGAGACTGGCTTGCCGGTGGACATGTCTTCATGGTATTCGTTGTAGAACGGTGCACACCGGCGACGATGTAGCTGCTGTGGCCGAAAGTGTGCAACTCAATCAGAGAACATTGACTCACCATTGAACTGAAGAACTCGGCAGTTCATGCAACAGTACTTTTACACAAAGATCTCAGATTACTTGCTACATGGTTCGATAGACTCCGCAATTGACGTTGGCTTTTCAGCTTTGAGACTTGGAGAAATATCGTCCGTCTCGGGGCCTTTCTTTTCTATTTTAGACTAGCCATAATATTTTAATGGCATAAAATTATACATTATAATGCTCAAGTTAGAGAATATATTCTGTTGTCTCAATTATATATGTATGGTTGGAATGAGCCAAAAATGTTTATAATGATCATATATTAACCATGTTCTTCTTAGCGTGTAGATGGAGTAAAAATTACCTACAATCACGTTTGATATATGCCAATCAAATAAAACGCGTTCATTTCTATTATATATATGTGAAACATATACCAATCATTTGCTGCGACAACGTCATAACTCGAAATATTAGATTTTTAATCTAAAAACGGCTGAATTAATCCACATATCATTCTTCGTATTGTGTAATAATTTTATAAAAATATCACTCCTGAGTTTTTTTTTGCTGTGCGCAAATTAAACATTTTAAGCTCATTTTCTGTGAAACTAGTTTTTCGAATTATGAGGTTGCTGCAGCAAACAAGCGATTATATTTCACAAAAGCTCTGAATGTACGCAAGCATTATATTTTAGAAGAAACGTAACACAAAATTCTCGTACATAATAAGCAGGCACATGCAACCAACATGTGATGTCATACATGTACGTTCAGGTCGCAGGGGATGAAACTGTCGAAGTAATACAAACGCATACGCACGGGATGTTTTTCAGATTGTTCTTATTATTATCATTGTTGTTACACGAGCGTTACCCCAACTGATGGGTTGATTAACATCACCTATAACAACTCATGTTTCTTTTTTGTTTGTTGCAAAACTGAATAAATAAACGATTGACTGCACAATAATGGTGGCATCATATCCCATTCATATTGAATTCAATGAATTTTGTAGTCTATCAACATTATGTAGTTACAGTCATTCCAAAGCCAATTCGGCTAAACTTCTCCCTCTCCCCCATTTCCTTCATTGATTTACCATTCAGTTATTTGCTGTTATTATTAAATGGCACGTGCCACGTGTCATTTGTTTGTTATTGCCTCGCAAAATACACACACGCACACAGGCTCCAGCCAAGATACGCATACAGCAGTAGACTACAAATATCTACATTAACGAGTATATTTGCACAAAAAATTTGTAGGCTTTTCCCAAATGTACTCCAATTCCAACTCTATTGATTAAATGACTTAGTGTGTGTGTGTGTGTGATGGGCATAAAATCTCTGTATTTCGAGTAGTTGCAAATTAAACATCAAATACATATCAGTACGTATGTGTGTATGTATTCGTACACTGATATTTTCTGATACCATTTGCTGTGGACTTGGCTGGGTTATATGTACTTTTAATATAAACACACGTGCAGGTAGAAGCTCATCCGTAAATGCGAATGTACACACTTCATAACGGGGATGATTTAACCCTTACCACGCTGGATAGAGAATGAAATGTAACCGGAAATAGATTCTATTTTATAGTGATCGCAAGGAAATGTTTCTCGAATGACTGGAAAAAAATATAGTTTCATCCAGAACAGGCTGACCCATCTTCCAATAGCGACTTTTGAGCTTTGCTACTTCATAGCCGCCATATTGTTAAAGCTGCATCTGTCAAATTAGCTGTCATTTATTCAGTATACCTTTCCGAACCACTATGTATGTATATAGCGTCGAAAAAAACGTGCAAACTATAAACTGACTTATTAAAATGGGTGCTCTGTTCGGCCAACGTTCCATACGCCTGGCCAAATTTATGGACGGTTTAATAGTTCTACCGAAAGGACTGTTCGAAGTTGTGTTCATAAATTTGAATCCGCTGATTCCACAAACAATTGACCAACACTCGTATTATGACAAAACAAAAGATCTGTTAAAAAATTGCAACTGACCCAGAAAAAATGTCGTGTGTTTAATGAATGTGCCTGACAAGCAAAATTGTCGAATTTGCGACGATAACAATCCGGAGCAGATCCAAAAGCGTCCAAGACATTACGAAAAAAATTACTGTATGTTATAGATTTTAGGCTGACGGTGTCAATTGCAAATATTTCTTTGAGAACGACATTTTTCAGGCCCTCACCGTTAATGGCGAGCACTTTTGAACGATGATAACCAACTTAATTTGGCCTGAATGGGATGATATGGATGCCAACGACAGGTGGTTTCAACAGGACATGTTATTTCGTAGATCGTGCGATTTGAATTTAAAGTTTTTCTTAAGCTACTACTGCCCCCAAAGTCTACATATTATTAACCTATGACATTGATCAAATTCAGCCTGATTTATGCGTCATAGTCATGGAAAATTGGACATTTTCAGATACGCGCCACTCAGCGAAGGCACAGCGGACATTTGCACGATGAAATATTCCATACATAATTGCATCGGTAATTAAAATTTGCTGCAAATTTTATTAAAGCCGACTAATTCGTTCCAAAATTATCGTTGGCGAAAAATTTCAAAGAAAGTATGTTTTTAAAACTTGATATATTCTTGACGAATTGTTTTTCTTAAATCTGTCACTTTTCTGGACTTTCCAAGATGTTTCGAATGCCATAAGTTTCATCTTAATTGACTTATTGGCTGGGAAGATTTTGTTTTCGAAGAAACTCGAAAATAAACACAATTTTAATATTAAATTACTTAGAAAATTTGTTTCCTTTATCTCTTTTTATTTGCTTGGCCGACTGACTTCCTTTGCCTTCTTTTGGCCTTCTGTCTGATTGTATTTTTGTCTGAAATTGTAAATAAATTGAAAGCTTTAAACTCCTTTTTTCCAAATAAACTTTTTTGACTTGTGACATTTTTACAACGACTGCCATGAAAAACTAATTGGAAAATATGCAGGTGTGTATGTATGTATACATCGCAAATTATAACATGTTTTATTAAAAAAAATGTTCTCTAAAATGTGCTTCCACCAGGGTTAAATATGTTCATTTGTACTTATACATACATACTTACGTACGTGGCACATACATGTATAAATTAAGGATGTTGTAAAGTCCACTTACGAAATTGTTTACTGTTTCGGTTTTTGCACGTTTGCTGGAAGTATATCAAAGTAAATGTTTACGATAATCCGCTTGTCTGTCTCTCTAACTTTCACATTGTATTATTTTCTATGAAATTGGAATATATGCTTAAGGCTGTCATCATACAATAGGTGCGTTCCCTAGGATTTTTGCAAGTTCAAACAAATGAGTTTATAAACAAATTTGATTTTACCAATTAAAATAAAAAAATTTATTTAAACGTGTAAAAACGTTAAAAATCATGTTGGAAGCAAAGAGAAAAGTTGTTGCAATAAACCCATCAATTTCAGTCGATTGGAACTTATAAGATTACAACATTTATATATATAAGCCAATATTTCAAATAAGTTACATACGCTTTTCACTTTAGTTATTTCAAAATGAATATATTTTATAATTTAATAACGAGCTTTAGGTCTTTTTATAAAAAGCAAATTTATTTAATTTCAATATTTTGACGCCTTTTGGGGCGTCTTCTTCAGAAAAAAATTTTTCCAAATACATATTGAAATTAAATAATTTTTTTTATTAAAAGACTTAAAGCTCGTTAATAAAATAAAAAATTTATTAAAAAATTCGAAAAAATTGTGTTAATTAATTAAATATATTTTATGCTTTTTTTTGGAAAATTACACTGTGACAAAAAAAAACTTGTTTCCTAAAATTGTTGAAAATACTTGATTGTTGTTAATTTTGGCCTGCTAAACACGAATTTTTATTTATTTTTAAAACGTATCGTTTTAAAAGTATTAAACATTTTAGTTAAATAAATGGCTAAGAATAGTGTAAAAGTAAAAAAATCAGCATTTTGAATATGAATATAAAGTATTAATATTTTATAAACGTGTTCATGTAATGTGAACCAAATTAGCAAAAAACTTAAAAACTTAAAATGAATAACTTTTAATTAATAATTTAACTTCCCAATAATATTTCTATATTTTTTTAACTTTTTATAACAATTTGATTAAAATGTTATTTGAGCTTAAGGTCTTATTTAGTTGTTAAACAGTTTTATTTGAAATGATCAATATTTCGATACTCATTGAATATCATCTTCTGAAAAATTCTGTAAAATGTAAATCGCCTTGAACAAGAAACCAACAGTGATCTGCAAACATTTAAGCATTTTGTTTCCCCTGGTAATGCTCTTTTATCCCTATAATATCCTCGTAAAGCGTTCACCTTGTTCCTCAAAATGCTAATGCCGAAAACTGTTTTTTTTAAATAACTTTAAGAACAAATGTGTTTTTGTCATCTTCTGATTTTAATTCATTATATATTAATCTGTTAGGAGCATATAACCATGCGAGGGCGTATCAATAAGTCCATGATTGTTTGACTGAAATAGGGGTTTTTGGATAAAATATCATTTTGTTATTCAACTTACGAGTAGTCCCCTTTGAGCTCTATCCACTATGCCCAATGTTTCTCCAATTTTTATAAGATTTTTCGAGTTTATCAAAATCGATACTTGTTAGTGAGATGAGCCAAGCAGGGCCGATGAGGGAGCAATTCGTAGCCTAATTCATGGAATTTCGCCATGGAATCTGCACATACATATGTGCATCCTTATATTTTCCTAGTGGAAAAGAAAATTTTTCTTTGCCAAATGCGGCCATTTTTTCAAGTCCTCATTCGACCAATAAGTTGGCATAATATTTGCCATTGATTGTTTTACTAGTTTGAAGGCAGTCAATGTGAATTATAGTGCGTGTATCCCAAGAAAAAGGTCGCCATGACAGTATTGGCTCATAAAACCAACTTGTCTTCGTTTGGCGCCGATCCATTCCAACAAACCCACTGCTTTTATTGCTGTTTGAACTCTGGTGTGCTAAGGTGATGTTTCGTCCGCGATTACGAAACGACACAAAAATTCGTTCACATTTCGGTTAAAAAACCCCAAACACTACTGCAAAGTTGTCACATGATTGTGTTTGTGGTCGATTGTAAGCAAACGCGGCACCCATCTTACCGAAATCTTTCTCGTACCCAAGTGATTATTTAAAATTGAAATCACTGCGATATGATATGCCTATGGATTCCATTTTCAATACCCGATCGGCCAACGCTATATCGTGAATTTATTCGATTGTTTCAGATGTAGAAAATTCAATTGGATGTCGAGAACTTTGAACGTCTTCCATGTTTGTATGTCAACAACGAAATTCAGCAAACCACTTTTTTTACCATTAATGATCCAGAGTTGGCATAGTATGTGTCAAGCTTAGCCTTTGTGCTTAATGAACACACGAAATTTACTTTTTTCTATTTTCTCCTCATCTCACGCGGTAGTCTGATATTAATGATTGTCAAACACAAACTAAATGACGCAGCTTGTTTAAATTATGACAGCAGTCAGCTGACAGATGTCTCTTGACAGAAGCAGTAATGTCCTTTCAGTTAAAAGTCGGGAAATACGAAAAGTTACGTACTAATTGACTCGCACTTACTCGCACATACAACTGATTTAATAGTTTGAAATGTGAAGTCCTTCACCTCATCACACAGCCAAAGGTTTCATAACTTAAAAATGGTACATGTTTACGATTTTTTTATTTTTATTTTTTATTTTATTAAATTATTTTAATCAACGCAATTAAAAAAAATGATTTTTTTACAATATTATTGGCAATATACATTCAATATTAAAATACTCGTACCCTTATTTATTTCTATTCGATATCTTTGCTAATTTTACCAAGTGATTTAACAGATTTATTTTTTTTAGCTAAAACTTACGTCAGTTGGTAACACAAGTGGCTTTATGTCTGACAATTTGCTGGTGCTCATGCCAACTCATTAGTGGAAAAGTTAGAAAGTTCGTATGATTATATAAAAATTCCTAAAAGACTTAAAATAAGTTTTATAAGAATATAGAACCCTCAAAGGCCTTTTCGAAACAAGACAATAATTACAAAATTTTATATTAAATACAATTATGGAATTTCGTACGAAGTATGTACGCACTAGTATGTCACATTTCTGACTTTTAGCAGTTCCTTAGGAAACCGTAAACAACAGTTCATTTCATACTTTCCGAAATGCAGTTGCAAGGCAGCTCTTGAGCTCGCCTCAGCTTAATAATTATTAACTAAACGTTTGCATTTAATCCGTTACGCTTTTGCGTCTATCTAGCGTTCTAATCCATACCTTGCACTATATATTTTTATAAGCCACAAAATAAAAATTAATTTTAAAAGCTTAAGTTCACGTAAGAAATTAAGCTGCATTTCTTTTGCTGAATTTTTGTGTCGTAAAACACTTTTGAAGTGCATATTGCTTCATTAATAGTGTAGAACACATATAAGGGACATTTTATTGTATACGAGTACATTATATCATTTTAATATTCCTAATGCCTTCTTGTTTATTTTGTTATGTTGTTGACAGTTTGAAGTGTTTTGTTTTGTTATGCTTCTCAAGAATGTTTTTGTTTTCATAAACATTAACGTAAAAGTTTGGAAACAGTTTAAGCGAGAATGGAATACATAAGAATTGGTATATAACACAGTACAACATTTTTCAGATGATTCCTTCGGGACTCAATTCTGATAATTGTTTATGAAAGTAGACCCAAAACGAAGAACTTCTGCATCATTCGTTTGGTCAAGGTACATCAAATAATAATTTAATAATTAATTTGAAGTTAGTAAGTATCGTATAGGGGAATTTGTCACGTTTTAGGCTCTTTTGTTTGTCATAATTCGAGAAGCACTAGTCCGAATAAGAATTTTGTGCATATCGAGCAAATTTTTGAAATTCATACCTTTATTTAATCTATATATATTTATTTAATCTATATATATATACATATATTTTATTTAATCTATATATGTATGTATGTATGTATGTATGTATGTTTGTAACGTAATGGCTCCAAAACTTTTCAGGGAACCTTCAGAATACTCGGGTGGGTGACACTGTGAAGTCCGATTGTTTATTTTCGGTCTGTAGGCGGAGGGGCGTGGCAAAATCCAATAATTCATAAAATGAGAACGGCTGGGCCGATTTCTGTAAAACTTTTTGTAAGTTGTTCGTATTTTCGCGGAGAAGGTTTTTATGGAAGAAAATTTTGGAAAATCCCTCCGGAAAAGTCGGAAAATTGGAAAAATCGAAAATCGAGTTTTTGTATGAAATTTTGTTTGAAATTATTCCTTAATGGCTTTTCAAATTAAGAAATAGAAAGTTTGTCTGAAGGCTTAAAATAGGGGCGAGGCGAAGTTCGCCTGGTCCGCTAGTTGTAAATAAAAGCGAAACGCGTTCATCGGTTTTCATGATTTATGTCTCGTTTTGTTCATAGGTTATGCGACTTTACGTGAAAGTAATAGGACTTGACACTTTTTTAACGTTTTGGATTTTTTTATGAATTAAAAATAAAAAATTTCAATTTTCTAGGCAAAAAATATTTGTTTTCTTCATACATTTATTTATAACTGCGAAACTGTTACTTATGTAGCGAAACGTTGTATGAACAGATTAAAGGAATTGTAATTCTTAATTTTTAAGAATTTGTTTCAGCTTATTCGGACTAGTGGTTGTCGAATTATGACAAACAAAAGAGCCTAAAACGTGACAAATTCCCCCATACAATACTTACTAACTTCAAATTAATTATTAAATTATTATTTGATGTACCTTGACCAAACGAATGATGCAGAAGTTCTTCTTTTTGGGGCTATTTTCAGAAACATTTATTAGAAATGAGTCGCGAAATCAAGTGTTGTAATACGGCAAAAAAAAGAGAATTTCTTGAATTCATAAGGTTTGTGGTCAGAATGGTAAAGTTATAAAGTTTCCTTACGAATAGACATTCCTCATAACAAATGGTTGAATTATTTTTTCGAGTTTGAGGTCTTTTTTTCATAAGCAATATATTTATTTTTCAATATTTCTACACACCCTGTGGGTGTCTTCCTGAGGAACATACCTAAAGGTCGAATAAAATCATCAATTTATTAAGCAATTGAATGAAAGAAATATCCACCCCAAAACAAATATCATAGTGTAGCATTGAATAAATATAGATTAGAAATTAAAACAATGACAACCTCATTGATTAGTCAACTCTTATAATTTATGCCTGGAGTCTTAAAAGTATTTTGATTTTAAATGTAAAAAAAATAAAAAATTATAATTCCAATATAATTCCAATAATATTGAAATTTATTATTCGGGATGTTCTCCGCTACTATGATTATGTATTTTCTTATGATTCATATACAATACTGAATTCTCGTATTGTGTTTGAGTTATGTGGCATAAACATCCGAGGTTGAATGTTTTCAAACTGCTTAAACTTCACTGCCGATTTGGTTTAGCGACCAATGAAGAGCTAAAGCCACAACAAACAATATAAGTTTGCTAAACTAAAAAAATCCATTTCATTACTAAAAATTATGAAATAAATTGATTTATATTGGTTGCAATATAAGCACATGTCTATCTATTTTACCCTCGCCAATTATTTTACTTTATTCTAGAATAAACGCAAATAATATTTTTTAAGAGCATGTGGCGTATGATAGATATTTTCGAAAGTTGCAGGTAAACTTGTTGCCTCTTTCATGACCAAAGATTTACCCAAAAACCTCAATTGAAAATACATATATTTATACAATCAAAAAGCATTTCTCGCTTATTGGATTAGTCATTGCGTTTGAAAGAAGCAACAAGTTTAATAGAAACTTTCGAAAATATTTATCATACGCCACATATTCCTCGAGAAAATATTTCTGCTTTTATTCTACAATGCAGTTAAATAATTGGCTAGATTAAAATAGGTAAATAGTCATATCGTAACAAATATAAATAAATGTGATTATTTTATTATACATAATGCGTATCAAACGCCTTCTTTTAGCTTTTTAAACTGCATGTGGACTTACAGAATAAATTTTTCAATGAAATTCGTTGCATGCAGCTTCTGTTATTCGCTGATTTTATTAATATTGAAGCCAATGGGATGGCAAAACTGGCAGCATGTACAATTTCTTACCAAGTCTTACCCTATTTTTTATGCAAACTTTTTCACTTTATCTTGTGTTGGCAAATAAATAATGTTAAATGCATGTTGAATGCATGCATGGCTCATGTACTGTTTATATAAAAACCTCATTATGTGCTCTGTAATATTCATATGTGATAGATAATTCTCGTATTGTATTTGAATGTTTTAGCATAAAGATCCGAGGTTGAATATTTTCAAATTGCTTAAAGTTCACTAACGATTTGTTTTAGGGACCAATGAAATATCGGCATATGAACAGCTAAAATCCCAGCAAACAATAAATTTTTGAAACTCTAATTGTCTAAACAATTAGTTGGGTTAAATAAAAAACTAAATAAGTTTTATTAGATATAGGAAAAACAATATTTTTTCTGGCTTAGGAAAATAAATCGTATGTTTTAAACCATAAAATCTTTAAAGGGATATTACAACATATTCGGATTTTGCATTTGCCCTCGTCCCAAATTGTTGCGCAAAGTGAGGGTGTACGGAATAAGGAAATAAGAACTACTTTTTGGGAACGTTCCTACTATTTCCTAGACTATTGTATTATAATTCAACTACACATATATGTAAAATTTAACTTCGATCGGACCCTTCGTGGTGGACGATACATACGTTAAAATATAGTTTTTTACGTATTTACATACAAGTACATACATATGAGCGTATGTATATAAAATTATTATTGGAATAAAAAATTTTAAGATATAAGTTACGTTGGCAAAATCAAATTATTGTTAATGTGAAAGCCAACCAACCAACGCTTGTTTCCAATTTTTATTTCATTCATTTATAACGATAAATTCTGTTGCATCAATATAAAGTCTTAAATATCGATGTAAATGAAACTCATAAATCAGAATATTCCCAACAAAAAAATAATAAAAGAGCTATAAAATTCCTTTAAGGTTTTTTTTTTTTTTTTTTTTTTTTTTTTTTTTTTTTGATCCACAAAACCACTTGCGGAAATCACGCCCAAACCATACACCACTTAAGATACAACTTTATGCTTCTGCTCGGATTTCAGTGCATAAGGACATGCATACCACAAACAGCCAAACGATTCATTAAACCATATGGAAATTCCCAAACACAGATGTCCAAAGCGTTCAAGCATACTTCATGATGACAATGATGTGGATGATGATGGTAATGATGATGATGATATTGTTGTCGAAGTTAAGGCTGCTGCATGCAATTCGTTGCCAACTGAGACACCAATAATGCAACATAAAAATGAAAACGAACAAAAGAAAGATTGGAAGAGAAGATCAAATGTCTGCAATAAATGTGCCTTTCTTTTGCATGTTCGATATTATTATTCATTTTTTTTCTCAAATCGAGTTCTGACTCGCCGCGTGGACTTTTCACTTTTTCTAATCCTTCAATAAATATAAATGCAAAGGAATCCCATGCAAACATTTGAATTAAGGAATAACGTGCAATGGTCAGAAGGCAATAAAATGAGTATGTGGCAAATTATTATCATTTGATGTTGTTGCTATTGTTGTGGCTGTTTCATTTCAATTGGTACGTGAAGATACTTAAAGACAAGCCAAAAGAACATAAGGACAGCCGGACAGACAATGAGGCATTTAAAGCATTCATTCCTGCTCGAGATATTGATGTTCAAGTTACAGACACCTTAAACGACCTGGATACTTGAATAAAAAATAAAAAATTATTAAGTATATGAGTATTTAAAACCTGCAAGGATATGACTTGAATGTAACACAACTTAACAGGTTGGTTGCTTGGATGACTGGTCGTTTATTTCATTTTATTTCATTTTTATTTTTTGTTTTATTTTTGGCAGTCACAGCAAAATGCTGTAGTCATTTGTAAGGCAAATGCCAAGATGAGCCAAAATAATAATATTCGTTCGTTGGTTCGTTTCATTTTTGGAAGTAAGACACAGACACAGCTGTTCCTCGATTATTATAAGCAGGTAGTTAGTTGAGTTGGGTATTGTATGCGAGTGTTGTACAACAAGTAATAGTAGCACAAGCTGATTGCAACACCGGCTTAAGAGGTTAAATAAAATAAAAAGGCAGCAACAGCTACAGCAACAAAATGTACAAAATTAAATTCTTATAGATTTGCACCTGATTAAACCAGACTGTATTTATTATTATATTTTCTTCTCTGTAACATTCTTGGCCCAAGCAATTTAATCAAACTTGGCAAGTGAACAACCAACCAGCCAACCAAACATCTATCCACTCAGCTAAACAAACAGTCAGTGAGTCAGTCAGTCATTCAGTCAGTCGTTCCAATAAACAAAATCTTAATTTTTATTTTTTTGTTTTTTTTTTGTTTAGTAAACGATTTTGAAAATTTGGCTTTAATGGCCCTAGAATGCATCTGAGTGAGTAATAATGTAGAAATATCGAATGATATATGATGGCATTGAAAGTCTATAATTATGTAGAGTTCTTATTTTGTTAAGGAGTTATTTATGTTTTTAATATTTTTTTTGGTTTATTTTCTTTTAGAAATCTTAAGAAAACAACACAAACAACAAACTGAGGAAGTAATAGTTGTTGGCCTACCTTTTGTTTGTTTAGTGATTAAGAAACACCTTTAATAGCCATCTCGCGAATTGCCCGTATATTATGAATTAAGAACTATGATTTATAAGGGTTGTAAAGGTCAATTTGATTTACAGGTGGATTTTTTCCTTTAGGGAGATTTTAAATTCATGAACGGGGAAAGAGACAACAGAGCAACTGATATTTTTATTTGTTTCTTTAGGAAACGCAAAAAGCTTTAAGGAAGTCATAAATATATTTTAATATCTATGTATATATAAGTATCGATTTTAAGCTGTTAAGATTTATTTAATTGCGACACCGTTTGAAAGTTTTCCCATATTTGTTATCACTTTGAATCCTTTCTTTCATTTGAATTAAGTGGCTGCTAAAAAGACACATTTGCAGATAAAAGTTTTGTACAAAAAATAATTGTTTTATATAAATTTTAAGTTCCTGTTTTTCCAGAGAAAACTCCCTCTTGCAATTTCTCTTGGATTGCAAATCTCGGAAAAAGCCATCGTTAACAATCAATCAAAAAAAATGCAAAAATTTTCCTGGAATTGGCGCTATTTCATAAAAAAATAAAACAAACTTTCCATAATAAAGTGAATTTGTGTCGCCGCAATCTAATACCCAACAAACACAACCTCAAACGTTTGATGGTTTTATTACTCAATATCAAACATTATTTTCTAAACTTTTTCAAAATAACAAAAATTTGGTAACAAATTTATGCTGTCTTCGGAATAGATCTTTCTATGCGATTATATTCGATAAAAAGTTCCACTGCATTTCAAAAACAATCATTTCGAATTTTTCGAAAAGAAACTTTCGTTATCGCCCGAATCAATTAACCCATTTATATATAGCAGATTAAAAAGTTCAACAAAAACTGAACGAATTAAAAAAACCGATTCAACAGGAATATATAGAGTGATTTAAGAAAACATAATTTTAAACTGCGGTGTCTGTCGAGCAAATGAACCGATTCTTATAAAATTTTGCGGTATTTGAAGCAGCTCGATCAGTTTCGAAATATGGTTGAATATATTAAATCGGTTTAAACGGTATCTAAATATTTCAGAACAACTTACTAGGACCTAACATTTTCCAGATCTGATGATAACGGAATTTTCCAAAACCGATTCGATTTGGTAATAAAAACTTTCGAAAGCAATTTCCCAATCGAAGGAAAAATCGTGCTGCGTAACCCAATCGAAGTGATGACAGAGTTGTATTTGTAAACAAGAGTGCTAAACTGAGAACACTGCAACATAAATGTCATAATTGATAAAAATATCCCGAGACAACAAAGTGAGCAAAGGAAATACAGTTAAAAAAATGCATTTTGTGTACAAAATATTTTATTTGTCATTTTTATTATAACGATAGAATGTTTCTTAATGGACTGAAGTTCTATTTAAAATATGATTTCATATGGCCATGTTTAAAGTAACGTATAAATAGACCTTCTCCCAGCTTTTAACTTCACTTTCAGGTGCTCCATAAATTTCATAACAGATTTACTTATTAATTTTTAGGATCTGCAGCATAAAGTTGCCCCGCTTTGCTAGATCTGGATGATACGACATGAATTGAATTTCCATAATAATTGAAGAAGACAAATACATATCAAAATATTTTCAATAACAATTTAATGTTGTTATAATTAATTTATTTTTTTTTATAAAGAGAAACAACACTCAAGCAACTGATGTCTACTACTGAAAGTGTTGCTTCTTTTGTGAAAAGAATAGTGGAAGAGATGGTACAGAATGTTAAAATGAGAATGAGAGAGAGAGAGAGAGAGGGAGAGAGAGAGAGAGAGTTTTATTTAATAATTTTGTATTGCAATATTGTAGCGCCTCTGGTGTTGAGTAGACGCATAAACTTTCTGAAGCTGCATGCATGGTTGTAGCCATTTTATTAATTGTTTTACTTCCCTAAATCGTCAGCCAACATTAAATTTTAGAAAGAAAAAATCTTAATTTTTGACTAAAATTTTATAGATCTTATATCCCTGTCTGATCGCGTATCGTATTCAATTTGAGTTCGGAACCCTGTGTTTGTTGGGCAATTACATGGTGCAACACTTACACTTGAAAATGTTGGAAAAAAATACTATAAAAATGTTCAGGTCTAATCAAGTAAATACGTGTAAGTGGTAAAGTCGTTAGTGTAAAACTTTGCAACGCACTTGGTCAGACATAACAAAAACATATTTACATACACACATACATACATACATAAAGCTATAGAGAAATGTAATCAACTGACTGGTGATGATGTTCAGAGAGAAGTTCATTTGTACGAGTATTATAGCGAAAGCCACTAACCAACCTGCTTATTAAAAATATATTTTTGCTTAAATTCATAAATTTTACATAAAATTAATTTCGCACAAACACACACACACAGGCAAAACAGATTTTAAATAATTCCCTGGACTTGCCTTGCATTTGTTTGGGAGTGAGATAAAAATTTATCAAAAAATTCATTTCCTAGAATTTTAGTTTATCTCACTTTTGGGTGCCTGTGAGCATACGTTTGGTTGTAGTTGTTGACTTATCTGTCAAATTGTTTAGGATGAATGTATATGTTGTAGTTGTTTTTATTATTCTGCACCTACAGGTATGCAAACTTCAAAACGGCGCTAAGGAAACTCCTGTAGAACTATGAATGGTTGCTGTGATGAGCAAAACTAAAAATGAATACTTTTGCTTTGGGTTTTACCAAGAAACTGGTCATTATGTAAAAGCAGACTAAAAGCAATTAGTTTCCAGACTTGTAATAACAAACATTGTCTGGTTGATGTCTATTATTTATTGTTCTTGAATTTGAAACACCTCTAATTTGAGATTTTGTTTAGAAAGTGTGCTGCATGTGTGATGAGGAACTCATAAGAATATCGGGTTGTTAAAATAAACATTTAAAGAAGAACCATGTTTGTAATTCAATTAAATAAATCTGTCTCACTGTATTAAATCACTCAAATTATAATAATAATAGAAAATTAGAATAAACTGAATGTTGAACACCATTTAATTAGAAAATGGGTATAATTTTTTTAGGATTTAAGAAAATGTAGAGTCCAGTTCAAATGCCATTTAATGGAAATAATCCTTCACAAGGAAACCAAAATTCTTAAATACTGTTAAGATTATTTGAAATTATTTGATGTTTAAATAAAAACATATAGACATATTTACCGCTGTCGGTTCATTTTAATCGCATAATATGAAACCAAAAAATATCAGTTTATAAAATAACTTTTAAATAAAAATCTATTAAATTGTCTGGTTGACAGAGTTTTGCTTTAAATTCATGAATTTTTATCAGTTTTATGGAAGGATTGCATCTGTCAGTATGCCGTTTAGAGTGATTACATTTTATTTTCTCTCCTAATCTCAGAAAATCCCTTCATAAAAATTAATAAACCACTGATTTGGGTAAAATTTAAAATGCGATCTCTCTAAGAAAAGTCTTTCAATTGTTGTGTGGCTACTAGAAAATTCTTAAATACATAGTCACAGGAAGAAATGAAATGGGTAAAAACTGGTGGTAAACTGACTTTTCCTGGAACAAGACCAGGCTAGATCGATTTTTTGTAGCCGAAAACCTCTAAACCGTGAATCTCATCGAAATCCTCAGACTTTTAAACGAATGATTCTTTTTTGAATAAAACACTGACTTTTCAGCTCCAATTTTTTTTGCTAATTTTAATGTCACTTAAATAGTTCTTCAAATGATTTGGGTCATAAGCTTTAACATAAACCAATAACACTGCCTTATGATTTTCTTAATAACGATTCTTCATATTAGAGTTGGCGATTTTACTCTGATCAATACCAGGGGCTGATTCCGACTATTCAATGGCTGTGTTGAGTTTTTTCTTCCATTTTTTTCTCGTTAAGGTGCTATCAATATGAACGGGCAGACCTGTGCCTCCGGAATCTTCTATTATCCTTTTCGCCAACAACAGAGTTGATAGACGGAGGTTGATAGGAACTAGACTTTTCCAGTACGAGGATTCCCTTTAGAATTAAACACAATTCTTTTATATCCGTTAACCAATTTTCTTTGATTTTTTGTTTCCTTTTTAATTCGTAAGTGCTACAATAAAAAGGACAATTATTTATGAAAAAGTCTATCGATGAGTTGGGATTAACACCAACGAGATGCAGTCAACTAAACAGCTTCAATTAAGACGACTAAATTTTTTTAAAATAAATGAGAATTTACCGACAAATTTTGGTTAAATCTTAAAAACATAAATAGTGTCGACTATGTTCAAGAAATTAATCCTTATTGATTTATATCCCTCGTCGAAAATGGTACTTTTCTAAGAAATACTTTTCTAAGTGTTTCCGGTGGCCTTAAAATTTTTCCAGGATCACTTATTCCTTAGTAACTTTTCAAATGTTGATTTTATGAGATATAGCTGTGTTTAATGGTCGCATGGATACTTTTGCTTTAACTTTGGCTTTGCTTCATATCAAGCTCTTATAGACGAAAAAAAACGTAACCGACATAATTTTAAAATTTCACTTTTTCATCGCAACCGATAATTCACAGTCATTAAAACCAATTCTCAAAATTTTTTAACCATCTCAAGTGAAATCACTTCTAGAACTTCATACAAAATCAGTTAATAAAAAAGCTTCTCCTATCACTTTTTTCCTATCGTTTTTTTCACAGTTAAAAGGCTCGATATCATCATGATTTTTTTTACCTACAAAGAGGACATTAAGGGATACTTTTTCCCCAATAATTGAAAATTTTTAATATTTGAGGCATGTCTATGTTGCATTAAAGATCGTTTTGTATATACACCATTGTTTTGTAATTAAAAACGCTTTCTAATATTTTTATATGTAAAATTTTAGATTATTTTTTAATCCATATCCCAAAACCGCAGCCATATAATTCTGCCAGCGATGTGTTCGATTTTATAAAATAAAATGGAGCGGATAAATTTTGTTTGAAATCTAATGAATAACTCTTAATGAAGTCATGACTCAACAAATTCCTATTATGCTAATAGATTTCGACGGTTTTGATAGATCTAACTCAACCAATAATAAGACCACACAACACACTCCATCCAACTCTCAAACAAATACAATCATTATCAAACACAAGAAATGCAATCATCATAAATAATACTTAACAAAATCATTTCGACTATGATAAATCTCTGTAGAGAAGATCCATATAGAGCTAAATCATCGCATCTGAAAAAAATGAAGAAAGAGAGAAATGGGTACAACTAAATTAACATAATGCAACTTGTTGAAAGTAAAAAAAATGTATTAAAAAAAAATTATACACTAATATTTACAATAATGATAATTAAGAATTCAGCCAAGTAAAACGAGAAATCAAGAGAAAAAATCAAAAATTAATAATTCTAGGAATAAATATCAAAGGATTTTGCACGATCATGTCTACTTAAGTAAATTGAAAATATTTAAAATAAGAAAAAAAGAAATTGAAATACTGCAACCACTTTTAGGTTGCTATATATATATATATATATATATATATATATATATATATATATATATATATATATATATATATATATATATATATATATATATATATATATATATACAAAGGTATATTAGGTCGAATCTGAGGTACTCTTCAGCTGATCATGATTTTTTCTATCTATTAAAGTATTTTTGATGAAAAGTGCAATTTATGTCTAACGAAGAACTTTTTTCTTAAAGTTTAACAGTTCAACAGGTGGCATAGTCCTGAAAATTTTTAGATTCTGGAGAAATAAACGATGTAAATTTTTTGCGTCAAGGAGCCATTGTTTCGTTGGCTTTGTGGCAAGTGGTATCATCCTGTTGGAACCACATATCGTCCAGGTCCATATCCTCAATTTCTGGCCACAAGAAGTCCCTTATAATCTCGCGATAGCACACACCATTCACGGTAAGTGTTTGGCGGATCATATTTTCGCAGAAGTACGGCACGATGACGCCACCAGCCCATAAACGGCATCAAAAATTCATTCTTTGTGGATGCATCGGCCTTACAACAATCACTCATGGATTCTCATTTACCCAAAATACGGGAATTCTGCTTTTTAGCGAGTCCACTGAGGTGAAAGTGTGCCTCATCGTTGAACATGAAGTGAACGAAATGCATTTTTATTTAAACAACTATTTTCGTAAAAGGCTGCAACAATCTTAACGCGCTTCTCAAGTGTAAACCTCTGCATGGTTGAATTTGTCAAACACTGAAACAAAGAAATGCCAAATTAAGTTGGGCAAAAAACTTGACGATAAGGTGTGACTCACAATTAACATCATCGCGCATTATGGTTGGACCACCCTTTATACTGTTTGAATTCCGAAACTTGTGCTAATTTAAAGTTCAGTCACTTAGTTATTCAATTAGCCGGGTTATAACCTGCTTAGATTTTCGGCCGAGAGTAGATTGGATTTTCAAGTGCTCCGATCATCTGTACTTTCTCCTCAATTTTCAATACTTAACCTGGTCTTTCCCACATTCTTCTCCTGCTTTGTCTTCGGCCAGTGCTGAATTAATGATTTTCCCTCTAGAGCATCTTCGACCATTCGCATAACAGGACCTAGCCAACGCATTCTTTGAATTTGAATGCGTTGAACTACATTAGTGTAATGCTATTGTTTCACATACTTGAGGGAGAGATTTTTTCTTGAACACTCCAAGCTCTGTCTCGTCTGACTGCGCCAGTGTTAATGCCTCAGCTTTATAGAGTCTTATGAAGTGTTATTTTCATCATATATTTCATTATACATACACTTCATCATATACGAGTATATAGACATTAAACGTTATATTTTTGTTCTATTGTGAGCTTTGAAAAAGGCATCACTTTGCGTGGATTTTGGTAACATGTAAAGCAAAATTCCTGTTAGCGTGACATGATATAGATATATTTTTTAAATGATAACGTCATAACAGGTTGCGAATACATATTGTAAGATTTTGCAAACGTCATGACAAACTTGTATCGTTTGTGCCACTACTGAAGGGTGTGAACGCGAAACGTGCAACAGTTTTTTTTGATTCTTTCTTCTAGTTAAAATTCGTTCTGTTTTTCTTAGCATAACAACAACTTAACGAAAGGAATACCTTTAGATCATGATGAAAACTAATATAAAAAAACTAATGTGTAACAACAACAATAAAAGAGGTTACCAGAACCCAACCAGCAGATGTGCCTTTTGAGATGTTTTCAAAGTTTGCCGCTATTTAAAAAAAATTAAATAAAAGTAGAATTTGTATTATTTTGTGTGTCTTAGTTTTGTTTATAGACCACATTTACCACAAGAAGTGGAAGAATATAAAAGAAAAGATGACTTTCGCTTTTAACTAGTCACAAAATAACAGATACGACGACAGACAGTGCGAGTATGAAAAAGAAAATTTTAAAGTTGCCACATATTTGAAATCGTACCACCGATATCGATCGAAATTTTCATATAGTCGTATAGTCTGTTGAAATGTCACTCGATATGGGGTCTCAGATATCTTGTTGTAAAAAGACTTTAATTTTATTACATAAAAAATAAATTTAAATTAAATATTTAAAATTTAAATTTAATATTTATTGTCATTTTATAAAAAAAATTTATGAAAAATTATTTCAAAAACTTTATTCAAGAAGACAAAAAGGGGATACCAAAAGAGAGAGAAACATTAAATAATTGCTTCTTTTTTAGAAAATGCATTTTTTGTAATTTGTTTTAATTCTTTAATTGAAAATTAAACGATCCAATTTTCTTCTGACATTTGAACCTCTCAAAGATGTCGTGTTCATTTGTCTACGAAAAAAAATTCAATTAGAAAATTGAGCACCTGATTAAAACAGGCTGCCGCATTCCGCTTCCGCTGTGATAAATATTTTCTGTATGCGGTATAATTAGGAAAAACGATGTATGTTGCTTTTCTATAGAAAGTATTAAATACATAAAGGAGCATTTTTCTGAACGTTGACAGATATGGGCCGCAGAGACCGTGAAATTTGACCTGACCATACATTTTAGTGGAGCTTATGAAGCAATAGTTGTTATTTTTGCAAGCGAAATGGCTTTTAAAACTCATAAATAACCATACCATAGCCAGCTTTCTCTGAAAGGCATACCTTCCGGTTGCATGGTACGAATCGGATTCGGAACATTTCTCACCCACTTGATTCTGTTTCGCTTTTAGAATAAAAAGTTTTTGTCTTTACCTATTTTTCATGGTGTCCAAAACTCTTCCTTAAGTTTGTTTGGACGTACCTCGTTTCCAAGATAGACTATTTCCACCAATCTGGCAAGCGTCAACAGTCAACTGATTGGGATTCTAATCTAAACACAAGTTCCTCTCAGACACAACCCGCACAATCTTTTTTTCAAGTGAAAACGAAATTTAATGTTTTTAGATTTTATTCATTCTTAAGCCTTTTTGCAGTCGTTTTTCTGCTTTCCTTATTGTGGCAAACGAAAGCTTCTTTTTTAAATACAAGGAATTTTGTCGATTTAAGTTCAAGGATTTTTTTCTTCTACATCTTTGTATTGTAAAGAATTTTTTGTTGTTGGTTCTTGGGGTTTTTTTTGTTGCAAGATGTTTAAATATTTTGGTGTTTTTTTAAGCAACATACACGTACATATACGATACTTTTTTTAATCTCAATTTTTTTCTTAACTTTGCTTAAAAATAATTCGTACGTGTCGGCGTAATTTGATATTTTACTTTGAAAAGTTTAACAGTTTATTTTTTTATAGACTTCATTTGTCCTTCTTAAAATTTGTTAAGGCCTTTGTAGACTTAGTTTTTTTTTGGAATATAAGATTTTGTCAAAATATATTTTATATAAAAGAAATAATACGTAGTTTTTTTCTCATTGTTGTTAGTTATTGATTTGGCTTCTGCTAAATATTTTGTTGGCCGTGTTGATCCCTAGTGTTTATGTGTGCATATCAAACTATACTGTGCAACCTCGCTTAACGAAACATGTAGAAGAAATTTGGTGAGCTGCGACAACTAGATCACAATTAAATGTAACTAGCAAGGACAACAACCATATTTTTAGCCAAGCCAATGTCACAAATAATATAGCTTCCTTCATCACTAAAACAAAATCATACTTACTTTTTGCCCATCTCTTATAATTTTTGAAGAAAAGGATGATATACGATTGGGCACACACATAGCCGGAGGAACGTTGTAAGGACAACGAATAAGAAAATAAACATTTAGTAAGAAAAAGGGTACTGCAAATGGCACATAGGCGAAACCGATCTGTTTACAAACAGAATATGACATTGGATGATGGAAAATCAACTCAAAATACATTCCAATTTCAAAAAAAAAAAAAAAAAAAACTTGAATGACGTTACCCTTTGACTATTGAAATACACTTAAGCCAGTGAAGGCTTGTTGTGCGCTCCCTTTAATTATCAAACATAAACTGTCAGAGTTTCTGCGGCAGGATTCGAACCTGCGACCTTCGCACTACGAGTCTAGTACAGTATCTACTAGTCTACGAAGGCCAGTTAGCATTTTTATAAGGACTTAGACGTTTTATTAGCTAAAACTGGGGTATCAAAGCACGTGACAATATGTATAGAAAGACATGAGCACGTGACATTATGCATAGAAAAACATGAGTATCACCCAATTCTTCTACCACACAATATTTAGCCACACTTGGCTGATAAGGAGAGACACTATTGCTCTTAGCCGAACTTGAGAAATCTAAAGGACCAATTTTTTATAAAAAATTTTTCCAAATCCAGCTTAAAAGATTTCTAGAAATAATTTACATTTTTCAACAGAATATTTTTGACATGACTTCGTAGGTAATTAAGAGAATGGCATATTGGATATTGGGAAGCAATGAAAATGTCGTTTCTTGAGATAGATTTCTTCTTTTTCAATCGGATATAATGCAGGCACAAACGCAAAAAAAAACATGGTTGAGGTAACCATAGACTACGAACAAAGTTATGCTTAAATTTTACATAAATCATGTCAAGGAAAGACTTAATTTGATGCCGTTCGATTATCTCTTTTTTGGCGAATGTAAAATTTGAAAAAAAAAAATGGACCTTAGGACCGAAGAACCGGAGATAGCAGATACTACTCGGTGGATGTCACACAAAATTGAAGCTGGAATCAAACCTTTAACACAGCGATGTAATATAAAAACTGGGCTGAATTATTTTGTTTAACTAATTCGTTCAGTAGATCAGTTGCTCAGTTGATTGAAATCTTTCCATGCGTGTGAAGATAATTTTAAATTTATACAGCGGAGCCACAAACCATTTTCTGTAATATTGCTCTTTTACGGTTAACAGAGCTCTTTTAAACACATGACAGTCATGGTAAATTTATTGAAATTTAGAAAATTAAGGAATTGATTTCAGGTCCATGTTTAAAAATGTTTCAAATGATGCAAAAAAGCAATATTCAAAATAGACGTTTTCTCGGTAAGAAATTTTTTTTTTTTAATTTCTTGATAACATTAGTGGCCATTACGGAAAAGTGATGCTGCCATTATTCTTCTGTGTCCATTGATGACAATGTTAAGGAAACCAATAATATTCCGATACTTTATTTAAAAAAAAGCTGGACTAGAAGGAAAAGTAATGAAGACATTTAAGTTTTGGAATTAAAATTACTATATCTGATCTGCAATAATCGAGAACTTGAATTGATCAAGTGTTGCGTTGAACGAGATTGTACTGTACGAGTATACATTTTCCTTTATTTTATTTATATTTTATATACTTTTTTGTGCTGCAGCAAAAATCACTAAATATGATCCCTGGCTATTTTGTATCAAACCAGGCTACTGTTAGTTTTGTTTGAATTTTTTTTATGTTTTTTTATATTTCATTTTTATTTTATGGCTCTGATTTTTGTTAATTGGTTTCAAGTTTCAATTTTCAGTGCATCTTGGGCTATTGCCCCTCAGACTTCTTTAGTCGTCGTTTGTATTTAACAACCGGAAGCATTACACACTTGATGAAGTGTGTTTATTTCGATAAAGATTTTAATGAAGATTTTTATAAAAATTCCTTTTAAAAATATAAACTCGAGTATAAAAATGTTCTAATGAATTTTTGTATATTTAAAAGCTGTAAATGGTTGTCTTCAATTTTAGTTCATGTCTACTTCCCCCTACTTTAATAAAACCCTATTTGAATAAAAAAAAGCTTTAAAAAGGTATTTTTTAACTCATGGCTTTTTGGAGTTTGGGAATGTTTCCCACAAACTCAAAACTAGAGACGAAACAATAAAGTTTTACTCCCTTATTTGAAATTTATAATTTCATTTCTTATGCAGAACGCCCCAATAAACAAAATAGTGGTGGCTAAATTCCACATTCAAATTATAAAATGATAAATTTTTGATCTCGTATAAAAATATATATTGAAATATTATTCCTCCAATGAAAAAAATGATTTAAGGAAAATAACTCTTCATCGCATTATAGACTTAGACTAGTAAAAACATTGCTATAGTTTTTGTCCATCCATCTTTTTTCTTCAAAGGAAGACACCAAAAATTCATAATTTTAAAAAGTTGTGAAAAAAGTATAAATTGGTAAAAAAAATTAAAATATTTTTCTAAAAGATTTCTAAGAATCTATTACAAATTTCATTAGAATTAGGTAACATTTTCAAAGAATTTTCATTGATATTACATAAACTATTTTTACTAGCAGCAATGACCATAATTTTACGGAATCATTTTGACGCCACCCGATAACAATTCTCGACTCATTATATTTTTCAGTGTAAATGTAATGAAAAATAAAGGGGAACTACAAATGTAGACCTGGAAGCAAAGTAAATATTTCGATATCGATCAAGGTATGAACATTAAAATTCACATAGAATTGGCTGTCATATCTTCCGTCCGTTTTACCAAATCACCATGGACGAACAACACGCGCTAGAGTTAAAATGATTTTATCAAAATGGCAACGTTCCGCATGCCCCGCCAATTTCATGGTCATCATTATACAGAGAAGACTATCCACAGTGTGATGGATAAATTTGAGTCCACTGGTCAGCAAACAATAAACCAACAATACGATGGTGAAACGCAAGAATCCGAGGCAATGGATGTCGCGCAATGGAACCCAATCCTTCGCAGAGCAAAACCTGGCGAATTTCGAGTCGTGACCGCGCATACAATTCAATTCACACAAAGGCTGAAGGTAAACGACCAGAGACAACGACGGGTGTGCGTTTAATGGATCCTGGAGCAGTTGGAGACTGATCCTAATTTTCCAAAAATTATGAAGAGAACATCAACGAGCAAAATTTTCGAATCATGATACCAATGCATCCCGATAAAGTCACTTTTTGGTTTATATTTCAGGCTGTCTTTGAGAACGACATGGACCAGGCCATTACCGTCAACGGCGAGCGCTATTGGTTGATGATTACTAACTTCTCTCGGCCTGAATTTGATGATATATGTATGTAGACGCATTGTCATCTCACGTGGGGGTGATATGAACTGGCCACCGAGATCGTTCGATTTAGCCTCGTTAGACTGCGTCATGTGGTGTTTTCCCAAGGCGCAGATCTATGACAATAAGCTACAAACCATAACGGCCCCCAAAGCCAACATAAACCACATCAGTCAAATTCAATCTGATTTATGCATCATAGTCATGACAGATTAAACATTTGGTTTCAACGTCTCCCATCGAAGCCGCGCCATACATTTGCACAATGTTGTATCGCGTGCAAATGGCTCGACAGACCTTTCAAAAGAATATGAATGACATCTCGCACACCCAAAGCTTTTTGAAAGATCTGTTTTTGTTACTTCTATCACCATTTTTAAGTGGATATAACACAGTATGTCGCAAGAATTCTGCAAGATTTATGCACCAGAATCCTTGAAATTAGCACCAATTGGACCTTTAGAGCCATTGACGAAGAAGAATCATTCTGGAAGGTTTCGAGGGTTGCATTTTGGAACAATTTACAATGTTTTGCTGCAAAGCATCAAGTATTTAGGAAAACTCCCGAAATTGTGGTTTCGCTAATGCGTTGCACCATGAAAAGCTGCTCTTGTGGCTTGTACTAGACAAATTTCTTTACTTTCATTGATGTATTTTTTGGACACCTTTACCCAATAGAAATCAAACGATTGAGGCACCTGTTTAGAAACAAAAACGAATTGATACTCGGAGATACGAGTATTTAATAATTTTTACAAAACGTTTTCTGTTGTCTTCTGTCCATTAGTATCCTTTTTAATATTTCAGTTTCCAATTAACTTTTCACACAAGCAACTCTCGGTAACACAAAAAGCCATTAAATTTTATAATAACATTTATTTTACGTTGTGCAATAAAACTAGTCAAACAACCAACATCAATATTATTGCCACACAAATTCCTTAAGGCTGCTGGTATCTACCAAATTGTACAACAAGCAAAAAAGTAAAAGCCGCAGATACACAACGTACACAACGCGAATGTATGCAAAACTAAAGCTGAACATAAAATAAGTTCAAGTTCAAAGTTACGACGAAATGAAGTGAAATAAAACGACACATTCGTACACAAAAGCAATAAAATGCGAAAGAACGCGGGGGTAAAAACAATCCTACAAGAAAGACTAACGACAAACATCTGGTCCCAGAGGATTTTCAACATAAGATGACAGTAAATGTCTCTCTGCGAGTCTTTGGCGAATGTGTGTGGTTTGTTTTAGGTTTTTCGATTTGTTGTTGTTGTTGTTGCTTTCTTAAGACGAAAATTAATGAAACAACATGGTACATGGACAACGGCTTGTATCCGAACATCCATTCTCAGACCATTCCATAGCTTAATTCCTTTGTAGCCCACCTAGAGGCGGGAGGCCAATGAAACCAAGGCAATCAACACATGACAAATACCGACTAAGGAGTTGGCAAAAGTAAACCACTGCGCATTTTAATATAATTGCATTAAGAAGGATTGTAAGCCAATCTTTTTTTGTTGTTGTTGTTGTTGCTGTTGTTGTAAACACAAGCACTTTACGACAGAATAGAGGAATCGCAGGGTTTGTTAAGTTTGTCCTATTGTAGGATGACGAGGAGTGTTTTAAAAAATGCTGCAGAGGAATTTTATTGCAAAAAAAATATATTTTTAAGGTTTCTTTCTGTATGACGGAAAAATTGGATCTACGGGTATGGCCAGTAAATAAAAAGATCTTTTAAAAACTATGAAATTAAGGAGAGGGCGATGCGAACGTAGTGCGCAGCTCTCTTTCATTTACCAAATTGGAAGCTATTCGAAATATATTGAGAAAGTATGTTTGGAGTTGTATTTCTTTTTCGATACACCCGGCAATCATGCGCCCACGAAATGAAAGAAAAAAAATATGGACAAAGGGATGAGTAGAGTCAGGGAGGGGGGGAGAGAGACGGGGGAAATGGAAAGAAGAAGTATACAGAAACCCAGGAGCGGGCACACACAACCGAAGGAACTGTATAAGGATAACGGACATGTATTCACAGCCCTGCTGTATAAGTTTTACAATATTGATAAAAGGTTTAGAATATTTTATAACTATTTCGAAAATACGTTAGGAAAAAATAAAATAAGAAATGCAGTTTTTAATGAAACAATGTAATTTGAATTCTTGGGTTAAATAATCATAAATTAAATGAATGAAATCAGAAGGAAAAAATTTGGTGAGAATTAGAATGTGGTGTGCCTGAAAAATCTGTTTACAAATCAAATATTAAAGCCGGTTTTTTCTTTCTTCGAAAGAAACATTATTGTATCCAATTCCTAATAAGGACATGCATTGGCATCCAAAGGGCGTCTAATCAATTGTATACAAATTGGAGGAAAAACAAAATAGATTCATATCGAACGTAAATTGTTTATTCTGCTATTTGTATAAAAGCATTTTCAGTCTATGTACTTTGTAATATTCATATACGATAGATAATTCTCATATTGTATTTGAATATTTTGGTATTAGGATATGAGGTTGTGTGTTTTCAAAATGCTTAAAGTTCACTGGCAATTTGCTTCAGGGACCAATGAAAAGTAGGCATATCAATAGCTAAAGCCACAACACACAAATTTTAAAAGTTAATTATTCAAATATTTTTTTATTTACAATGCAATCGCAATAAATTTCAATATTATGTATTAAATTCCTATTAATTGTTTATCGTATCAACACAGGTATGTTTCAGAAATGGTGAAAAAAATTTTTCTTTGATGAAAGTGAATCTAAGTTACAAATTGTGAAAATTTGCGTATTCAGACAGATCCATACTTTACACCACTTAAAACTGAGTTTTCAAAATATTTGATAGTACACATTATAAAGAAACGATATCTAGAGCCGTCTGGGTTAAAATATCGAATCATTTTAGGATTAAGATTTGACTTCTCATTGGCGGTTTCATTTGTATTGAAAATACAAATTGTTTGTGAATATGGAAATTGTTTACGAGTATAAAAAGTAAAAAAATATATATTTTCATGAAATTTTAGTAAAACGAAAAATTTTGAATAAAAAAATGTATTCATAAAAACTAGAACAGAGTTTCACAAATTTGAAGTGGTAGATTGGATTAGATTAACTGGGCGCTGATAAATAAGAAAAATTGGTCAGCTCGCCTGAGTCCATTAATTATGACACTTGGTGAAAGAGAGATGAGGGAGGCATGTAAAAGGAAAATAATAGTACTGATAAGCTGCAACAGTGGAAAACCGTTTGAAGAGGGGCTGTGATTTGAGCTAAAGGAATGTAGTGTAAAAATAACTCCACGGTCTTAATATAATAATTTGTTACACGAAATCCTTTTGTTGGCAGTTCGGATAGACTACTGACGGGACCTGCGGGCAGATGCCTTAACCATAACCTCTCTACAGAGGGGGGAAGAAACATAAGATATAATATACCATCTTTTCCTCCTCTTCATCATGATAGCTGAACAGATACTGATATGGGAGATTTATTCTTTTGATATTATTTCCGAGCTCACAGAATTCGCATTGTTCTTGTCTTATCAAAGCGAGGAAAGAATATTTTAGTTAGTAACTACTAACTAGTCTGGTAGTTAGTTTTGGAATTCCACTTGATATGAACAATCTGCGTTAGAGTATCATCAATGCGTGTCCAGTAAGACGAGAGGACAGAGATTGCAAGGTTTTCCGGTTTGTTAAAGTTTAATTTACTATTTTATGAACATGACTGGCAGGATACAAAAAAGCTTAATTGTTACTTTGGAAAGAAGAAAAATGTCGCTCGCTTAAGAACGTATTCCTCTTTTTCCACTATATAATTTAGTTAACAACATTCCTAAAAACAACAAGATTTCTACTTCTAAACCCTTTTCGATTTATTTCGACCCCGTTGCCATTTCGATCACAACTTAAGTATATCTTTATTAATGATATGAAAAAGTTTTGTTCTGCTCTATGGAGCTTCCCAATCCAAGATTCGATTCCAATCTGCAAATATAAGCAATCGACTAGAAAACTCTATGTAAGATAAAATTATTTTCTCTATCTCTATATCGGTCGATATATGTAGATTATACGATGAACGTGCATATGTTTATCAAATTACATCTAGGACTAAGCCATAATATAAAACTGTTATCCTGCTTGCTGTATAGTATATACATAAGTGATCCTTAAAAGTAGACATCTCCATAGACTAAAGGGTGAAGTATGAAATTAGTAGCCTATTATTAGTTTAAGCTCCCACTCCAAAATGGATCTAAATCTAGAGAATTATGATGGGCATAAATCGATCAAGTGGCGAGTTGACTCTTAAATCCTCCAACCCTGCTTTGCATTTTATAAAAATAATTCCAATTATGCGAATGTAGAGTATTCAATATTCTTTACAAACTTTAATAACTAATTTGTTATTTACTTCTTGGTATTATTCAGCTGTTCCTTGGGTAACAGAATTGTCATTAATTCATGGTGGTAGGTTAAGTTGTGATGTGATAAACCGCCTTCTATAAATTGCTTTGGTGCTTTAACCAGACAAAAAATATAATATAATAATAATGAAACCAAAAAGAAAATAGAAACATCCACAGCTTGAAATTTTGCTCCTTGAGTGGTGGTAATGTAATCAAGGGACCTGCCTGCTGGCTGCCTGACTAGTTAGTTGAATAGTTGCTTGATTTGAGTGGTTACTAATAAAAAAAATACCTTGCAACAAGATGATGGCTTTGAGAATTTAATTTACGAGTTCCTAAGCTTAAGGAATTTATCTGAATATAAAAATGACATCATTTAGACAGAAATGCGATCAAACCCATTTGTACTGGGAGAAAAAATTTAAGCACATGCCTAAATTTGGGGTAAATTATGATTCACACTTATGATGATGAACATTAAAATTATGTTTTCGATGATATTTTGCTATTGTAATATGTAATTTAGAATACTGTTAAATTGTTTAAGTCTTAAATTATACCTCCTGCTGCCGCTGGAATGATCAAACAACCTGTAGCATCAATAATGATGATCATTAAAATTGCAAAATTGCTTTAATTTGGGAATTTTTTTTCAAAAGGATATTTTATTTAGTCTGTATCAAATAGTAAATTAATTTACATTTTTAAAAAAGCTATTAGTATATTTATAAATATAATCTACTTCCAGATTTTCAACTTCAAAATGGAACTCCTCATCTTGGCGATTTTCAGGTGAGTTACATCCAAGTGAATGCAAGTTTTTTTTAAAGCTTTCAATTAAAATAAATAAATATTTGATTATATCGAACTGTGATATTAATCTCAAAAGCGTCATAAATAAATTTTTAAAATTAAATACATTGTATTCGCAACACTTTGTTGTTGGTACTGGAAATAATTTTGCGTGCCACTAAATCCACAAAATTTCAATTCTAAATAATATCGGAGGCGCGAACCACCAAGAATATTACAAATTTCAAATGGCCAAATTATTAACAAACTCTTATGATCTATTGCAATATCCATGTTCATCTATTGCAGTTGTTATCAAATGACCCTGGAGATAAAACACAGCTGGTCTGTGTTTATTCAATTTACTCGTAATTCCCAGAAGACTTAAGAAATATGTTAAACCAAAAAAAAAGCTTTTTAGCAAAAAAATTCAACCGACTTCAAATATAGTCTCTAAAAGCTTCGAAATAAAAATTTTTGTTGTACATGTTTAATCAAAATTTGGTTACTTTTTCCCCACTGTGCAGATGTAGGCATTTTTATCGTCTTGGATAATTTTTTTTTGGAAATGAAAATTTTTGAAGTCCAAAAACTCCTTGAACTAATACTTGGTTAAAGGAGGAATTCATTAAGAAAGCAAAATCTCGAATAAGGATTTCTAAGATAAGAAAAAGATTTTGTTAACCCTTCTTGGACCTAGACGGGAATATGGCCAAGCTTTTTATCACTTTATCTGTAATTTACATACATATTTTTGCAATTTTTCTAGAGACTTGAAACTCTAATCATCTACCCTGCTCAAAATTGTCTATCTCTCTAGCGGTTGAAGAAAACAAATATAAGGATTGTTGCAAGGATATGATGATGCAGAGTTATGATTCGTATGAGAAATTACATAGTGCCACCATTTAATTAATTATTTCTATATCTATGCATAAAATCACTAAAATGGTATAAGTGTTTAAGAAAATTCAATAAAGAAACTACAGGTTGCCCAGAAGACCAGAAATACTCAAATTGAATAAAACCAATAAAACCCGTACATAAATAGTTTCCGTGCGATTGTTGCCGGCAATTTTTCCATGTACCAACCGTGTACCTACACTAGTCCTAGTGGCTTTATTCGATCCAATTAAAAACGTGTCCCTATAGAAATAAAAAACCATTCTTTATATATTGTTTTAAATTTTTTTTCTTTTGTTGGATTCGTTTAGCAGCAGTTGTTCCATAGTATATTATTCAATATGGTTTTCACTATGTGGATCCGATATTTCCCATTTCTCAACTAAACCACAGACTTTTGCTTCTATTGCAATTATGTCATTGGCTGCAAAGAAATGATTGTAGATGAAGTTTATCAAGTACGTTATTCAATACATAAATTTTTCCAAATATTGAAAATATAACAATTCATCACTGCTCTGGCCATCGAATCGGGTTTCGGATGTCCATCTTGGTTTCATGCGGTGAACATTTGCATGATGTTATATTCCATACTTAATGGCATCATTGTTTTATTTCAATTTAAAGACAATCAGATGCCAATGAAAGAGCCTCTACTATATATTTTTTTTTAATTTATTAACAGATTTTTTTTCATATTTTTTTCTGAAAAATGTGTTCTATTTTTATTCCTAATTGCAGAAAAATCAGTTAAACGTACTCGCTTAGAAAGTATAAATCTCTCAAAATTTGCACTTTTTAGTGAGAATTTTAATACATTTTCCTTTTTGGAGGGCGAAAAGTTTTACACCTTTTTTAAGAAACGAACACGCAATTATTGTAATATGTAAAAAATCACTTTTAAAAATATTGACTTGATATAAGACCATTAGAAAGGCCTGCCAAACTGTAATGGAAAAAAATATGATAAATTTTGTCAGAAATTTATAAATTAAATGCCCACTTCTTGAGTTGATGTCATTGTCTGATGAATGCAAACTTTCAAAAAAAAAATTTCTTTTCTTTTTCTATACAAATCTAAATGTTTAGGTGTACCATTATAAGTTAAAAAATACATACTTCTTCTCTTAATCAGCTAAAACATTGAAAACTGGACATTAATAAGACTTGAACTAAATTTTATGTATGTACGTGTGTGATTCAGAAACTAAAATATACAAGTTCCATTTAAAATATTCCAATGATTCACACTAGCAAGTTAATACTTTCAATATATGCCAAACGACATTTGATATTTGGTTTGAAGATTTAAATAAATCCTGTTTCTATGGAAGAACCTAAAGAACCTTTCAAACGTGGGCGTTTTTTTAATTCTATTTTATTTGCAAACTGTATTGTTCGGTGTTAATAAATTTTATTCAAATTTATTGTACAAATTGCTTTTGTATTTCTATCAAATCTTGTTATGGACTCGCATATATTCATGTTTCTTTCTTCTTTCATTATAATCTTTTAAATGAAAACCTATTAATTTTATGTTAAATGTCTAGTGTGTGTATTTTTTTTTTTTTTTGTCAGAAATACAAACATGAATGGAAATACAGTAGTTTTAGAATATCTATTTGGTTTGCATAACAAAGGTTGGCTTATTTTAAAGTGGAAAGGTGAAGAGCAAAATAATTTTATGCACAATGTGATGTTTTGATATCTACAATTATCAAAAATGTAATAAAATGACAAACTGGCAGACAACAACTGATCGAACAAACAACGAAGTAAATATTCCTTCACTAATCCATTAATTTATTACTTAAAATTTTATAAAGATTTTTCATAAAAGCCAAATTTGATATGATTAGTTTTGACGGGCAAAGAATGGCAAATGTATTTAAAAAAAATTAGAAAACATCGAAATCATTTTATATTATGTTTTCGTAGTAAATTTTTGTGGAGAGTTATCTGCGTTTATGCCCATACTTGTACAGTGACTTCTACATTGTGAGTTCCTTTAATTAGAAAAAAGGATTTCCAAAGAATTCAATAAGTAGTGAAAACTTGGATCTATTTCAATGGTTTTATTATTTGCTTGTCAGTGCAAGAGGATCCCTTTTTCGGATCTCGTTCATTGGATCTGAAGTCATGTTAAAGATGTGATAAAAAAAGATTTTTTGCAAATACTACAAATGCTCAGTATATGAGTATTTTACATTGTATTGCATATGGAAATCAAATTTATTTTTTTTTCACACAATATAACTTTATTCCCTACTGAAGTCGATTTGAACTCGAATTCGAGAATCCTCAGCGTTTAAAAGTTTAATACGGTCTCAAACTATTTCGGTTCCCATCAGTTGTTTCACAAGGCCACCACCTTGGTTCGCTGTTACTCTTAATATTTATAAATGATTTACCATCCATTCTTCATTTAAAACTCTAAAATATTAATGCACGCCGATAACATAAAGCTCATTCTTGGTCTTGAAAAGCCTTTCTATAGTTCATTAATTTAATCTGACTTGAACGATTTAATGGAGCGTAATTTGAACTAATGCAAATGTATGCCATTTCCTAGAATAATTAGTATATTCCTTAATTTTGATAGAAAATAGATTTTTAATTTGCATATTTTACACAAAAGTGAACAAGGCTAAAGGAGCCTTAGGACTCATACTGTAGTCTGTAACACAAAATATAACCTGCACTTTAATAGAATCAGTCCAATAAAAATTTATGTTTATTTGTCTTCTATGTTTTCCTTGGAGGAATATTGTGTTATTGCTGCAACAACAACTATTGTAAAGTGGGTCTACGAGTATTAAGGTGTTGCTTTTTTAATCTAAAAATACCATATTGAAACAAAATACTCTTTAATCACATACACAGTAGTAAATATTTGGCTATTGCCTGATTTGCAGGATTTTCTACACTTTTTGTAATTTTTTTTTGTTGATAACATTCTAAAAAAAAATTCCTTAGATATTGTAATTTACCTCTCTCTTTTGGTGGTATCAAAACTTTTTTCAAAACTTTAAACGGTTACAGAGTTAAAAAATATACGCTTTTAAAAAATGCAACAATTAGTTGTATGTAAAAAGGCTGCAAGTTAATGTGGCTGACCAAAAAAGTCAATAAATATAAGGAAAATGTACCGAAAAATGCAAAAAGGGACTTGTATTTTTTGAAAAAGAACTAAAACAAAGAGCTAAATACGGTGCGAAAAGAGCTGAGTTGGCATCACCGCTCGTTACCATAAGGTAAGAAATTCATATCAAATATAAGTCTTGTGTACAGTTGCTCGTATTAAAGCTTTTTAAGCTCATTGGAGTTATCTTTGCAGTTTTCATATATAATTGAATTCTGATATTGCAATTGAAAGCTTTTATAGAAGTACGCGAGGTTGCATGCTTTAAAAACATAACATATGATGTCTACTGATAACTTTGCCAACGCCAAGGTCAGACATATAGACAGCTAAAACTACAACAAACAACAATTTTTCGAATAATTATTTGGAAATATATTCCGAGTAATTTTTTTATAAATATATTATTTTTTTTTTGAATTTTTTTAATAGAAAATAATATAATTTTCGCTACGAAAATAAATTCAACAGGTCGAATCTTTTTGATAGTGAAAGTTGATAGGAAAATGAATTGGGTTTTTTTCGCATTTCGGAAGAGGAAAAATTTATATTTTACGAATGTATATGTGTGATAAAACTCATCTGAAATAAAGAAATCAAATCAAACTTAAATTGTTGTATTCAAACGCAAGCTTATTATCGAGTAACATCATTAAAAATTTTGATATACTCTACTCGATAATGAATGACAGCATTCAAATATTGTAAATTTTGCTCGTGATTGACTGCGTTTGAGAGCTCATCTTCTTAAATATTTGCTACAGCAAATTCGCTGCAAAATGTACCACAGTGCGAATGACGTCAATGACCTAATTTTTTTTTTATTTCACAAATTTTTCTTAGTTTCATATGCTGGCATTAGATTACAAAGTATTTAAGAGGGAATACCTCAATTCAAAAAATCTAAGTAGGTTAGGTCAATAATTATCTGAATAGTTGACCTTTAAAAAATAAGGCTTCATCATGCGGAGAGTATAAGACTTTTTTTTAAATTACAAAAAACGAAATGAAAATAAATAAATAAAAATATTGACTTTGCTTGCGAAAATAATGAAGAATAAGATATGGTTCCCACGAAAAGTGACGTTTGCGTTGCAACCACCAGAAGACTTAACCTGCTTAAAATTCACTAACATGCCACTAATACTCAATTACACCACGGCTTTTGTCTCTCATTACATTCCCACCTGATACGAGTATTTTCCCCCAAACTAACGTATGCCAACATCTATATTATGTACGGGTACTTAAGCATATTCCCCCTTTTCTTGCTTAAGCTAATGATCACAATTTAGACTTATTTACACGGAATTTGCAAACACAAGACGGTCGAAAATAATAGAGATACAAAATGCTGTTAACGCAACAACTTACAACATCATTCTGTCCCTCCATCACATCAAACGTGTATCAAAAGCAAATCAATAAATAAGTATGATCATGATGATTATTGCCCACGCACACATGAATTGCGTTCATCCGTCTGTCCACTCAACTGTCCGCTTGCATTTTCTTCTGTCTATTTATCTTCCATTGTGTGTTGATGTCTGTCCGCTTGTCTTTTTGTTTGGTCTATAAAGTAATCAAAAATAACCCAGGTGTACAATAGTATGTGTAGTATTTTTAACCAACAGGCAATCAAGAAAAAGAATATCGATGCAAGCAGACACCACTCAGTGGTGTACGAGTAGTGGCCAGCAAATAAAACAGACGCCGCTGCCGCCGCCGCCACCGCCACCAACATCATGCAGAAATAGTTGGTGGGGTCAGACTAAAAAGTAACAACGGAAAATGATGAAGATGAGTAAAAACAGAAACCTCCATCAATTCAATAACTACATTTGTTACTGGGGAAAAAAAGAAAAGGGGAAAAATCAACAACAACAACAAAAGTCCAGCAACAATTTACTACGATACAAAAAGAAAAAGCGCAGAAAATCGAAGTGGTAAGCAAATGATTCAAGTTGTTGCACGAAACAAAAAAAATTCAACGAGATTTCAAAGGTCGTACAACACAAATAAGTCCCTGTATTGTAAAAAAAGCTTGGGTAGCACGAAAACCCATCAAGGAAACAGTTCTCAATGCATAATGGGACGAATTCAAAATAGTTATTTTAAAACAGTGCATGAAAAAACAAAACAAAACATTTCGCCATCGTTTTTTTGAGAAGAAACCATAGTTTTTCAAATTTTAAAATTAAGTGACATCAATCCATCCAAGAAGCCCCTGACCTCCCCTCTCCCTGGAAAAGAGGATAACAAAAGAAAATAAAAACGAATGTTTCGTTTTGTTTATTTTCGTACTCTGCTTTTGAATGTGCACTGTTTATATGTAGTATATCTCCCATCTCTGGCCTGTGAGGAGAAAAAATTATCTAATATTAAAATTTTACTTTTATAAGGCAACACAAAATGTTTTCGAACCAAAAATAAAATTTTAAATTCTTTCAAATTTCTAGTCTTTAATATATGGGTGCCTTCGTAGACTAGACTACTGCCGCAGATTCCGGGTGTTTCTGCAGACAATCCAGGTAGCTTCGCAGTTTAAGTTTGTTAATTAAAAAGGATGTACCCCTTATGACTCCAAATCTATAGCCATCCGAAGTAGAACATATCGGATGTTATTCCGAAAAACCAGAGATATTAAGCAGTGCGTATCATGGAACGCTTCATCAGATTTAGATAAAAGTATACGCGAGTGGCAAGTGTTAGACTTCACTATTTCTTTTACAGAAAATGGACAAAGAGTATTGATTTAAGTTAAAATAATAACTTTCAACTTTCATTGGTGCTCATATACTTATAAAAAAAATTAATAAATACTATATAAGAATTCCATAGAAATCAATAATAATTTTGAACTATAAAAGTGTAATAGTTTTGGAAAACTTTCATACAAACATCAGAAATATTTATTATAGACTTATGTTCTTTTAATTATCTTACACCAGCGTACAACTGAATGTATTTATAATGCAAAATGAAAAACAAAATTTATAATAAAAACATTTATTAAACTCATATGGGTTTGAGTGCTTTTCAAACATGATTCGGCTGAAGAGTACGGACGATTTTCTAACACCAATAAAATGCGGGGATATACTCAGCTAAACCAACAACAAGCACTGGACATATTTTAAATAATTATATGGATAAATATGCCAAATAATAAAATTTTGTAAATTGTATACCGATACAATTGCCCACAATTTTAAAAAAGGGTTTTAGTGGGTTTAAAGTTTTAATTTTTTAATTTCGAATGAGGTGTACGATTTAGATTTCAAAAATCATTTTGCCTCCATTTTTCCAACTTGTGATTCAAAGTGGGAAGCAATTTTTTTCCGAATTCTGCAATGAATATATTCTTATCAGATACTCTCACCTCTGGTTTGATATAAATGTTGCGAATCCCTGAACCTTTTAATGTTGCAAGAAAAAAATCAATACCATTTCTCTATCACGAGAAAAATAAAGACGGCGGCGCAGGATAGAAAATTATAAAAATCTTCTCTACACGATATGATCAACCGTGCAGCTTGAAAAGGAATTAAAGTAGTTCTGCTCAGTGTAAAATAGTGTGCCCTGAAATTCACATTATTTCAGGAATGTCATTAATATGCATCCAGTTTTCATATCATTTGCAGTGTTATCCACTAAAGTAAAACCTTTAAAATAAAGAAAAGAAATGACTTTGATATTTTATCACAGTTATCTAAGCACGCAGGGTAATTATCAATAGTAATTTGTGCAATTACTGAGAACAAATCTGTTCAAAGGCAAAATTTTTTTTCCTTAGTTCAAAAAATCTCTATTAGCTCAATTATTTATTTTAGCATCAGTCCCATTGTGCACTATATGACGGCTTATTTGCCATAAAAATAAATCTACAAACGAGGTAAAAACAAGTGAAAATTTACGCGAATTGTGAGGTAACTTAAGTGCAACACCACCATCATCAAGCTCGTTCGGCGTCGTTTTCGTTGCAATGTCTTCAATTGTACTGCATTTGCCACGGGTGACGATGAAGATAATGATGACGAAAATACAATAACAACAACAACAATGTTGATGACGATGGTTAGTGGTTGATATTTACGTTAATCCACATGAAGAAGATAATATTTCTGCCACAAACAAAAAACAATAATTCAGAGAATGTTAAGCTTCTGGTGGCTATGCGCGTATATTCTGATTTTTTGTGTGTTTGTTGCCAGTCTTTTGCAAATTGTTGCCGTTTTTTGTTGTTGCCACAATTGCCGTTGCTATTGTTGTTGTTGCTATCGCCGTCGTGAGCCCAATTTTAATATACCAGTTACAAACGCGCACACAACATTGAAATGACGTGAATGCCACCAACTGTGGAAATTGTGCGTATATACTTTGATACACACACACATACACATACACAAATATATATTTGCAATATTTCTCTGATTTTATGCAAATCCTTAACACGAACATTGGTTTGTATAAATATTTTTAGTTTTATTTCTTTGTGGCTGTTTCTTTAGTCGCAAAACATGTTAACGACACAACTGGCTGAAAGACCGACTGTGTGTGTGTGTATGCATATGCATGTGTGTGTCTCGTTGTGTGTTTAGTTTTGTTGGCGGTGTTGGCGTCAATGGCATAAGCCATTATAATTGTGGTAACACCAGCGATTGCCAGTTGCAGAAAACATCAAGAGAATATTAAATATACGCTGCATGATATGGAAATTATGCAAGGTGGCCAAGTAATTTAGACATTTTAATAAGAACTTGAACTTTTTGGGGTAAATTTTACTAACTTTAGATTATATCAGATACTGATTTCCGAAAAGTGCAATTTCTAATGTGCCATTTGAAATTTATTCATAGAGTGTAATATCGTCATTTGTGGGAAAAAATTTTACAAATCTCCAGATAGAAAAATATTTACAAAAGAATGAAAGATTATCTTCCACATCAATATTTGGGGTTTTCAAAGATGTGATATGACTTACGAAACTCTTGAATCCGAGCTGCAGAGAACGAATTTTTTTCTCTTAGAGCTCAACATGCCAGTCAGCGACATATTCTTCAGACAGTCCAGGTTTCACAGTAAATCATTGCCTAAATGTCAATGTCTGTGCTCTTGCCAAGCCATCCGATCACAGAGGGTATATTGCCAGATTAGGGTAGGTTTAGTTAGGTAGCTTTCATTCCCTGGAGTCCATAATTTGGATCCTTTCTGATACTCGAAGTACAAAGGGAGTGGAAAAGGGAAAATAGGAGAATAATAAAACAGAAAATTGAAAACACTCAGAGTCTACAGCAGAACCCCTAGTCTAGTGCATTGGCCACTAGTTTGTGAGACCGCAGAGTAACTCACGCTCATTTGGATCAATATCATTACTATTTTAAGTATGATATAATATTATTCAATTTGTTACTTTGTATGTGAGTTATCCATGCACCCTGTCCTATCATTTATAATTTAAAATGGGACCATTTCTGGAGCATAATCCTTCACATAAAAAATAATTATCAAAACCAAACCACATTATTGAATTTATTGCATCCTTTTTTAACCCTAAAATGCAGCTGAGTGTAAAACATGCAATAACATTTACATGTCCAATGTGCAACATATTAAGAAATGTTGCTTTAGTACTGCTCCTTGTTTATTTATTTATTTTTTTACAAGAGAATACATTTCTGTCGGAAATGAAAACATCATGAGTGAAATATAATAGTATAGAATCCGTTCTAAATAGCAGAAAGAATGTTCTTAAAATGGATGCTAAGTTCATATGTGTGAAAGAGTTCAATTAATGAATGAAATGTTGCTACTGTTGCGTATACTTTACACAGAGTACCTGCATTAATCCGTATAACGTATACGCCTGGTAGTTCAAATACTCGTACCTAAAAAACAAAATAATAAACACTTAAAAACTAGATACAAATTTTTTGCTATTTCAGACTATGTTCAGACATGCTTCTTAACTGAGGGAAATAAATTTAGTTATCGACTTTGGTGTTCACAAATTATCAATAGAGATCAATTAATTAGCATTTGACAGCTGAAAATGTTTTCACTTAAAATCTTTGTCTCAAAAGTTTTAATAAAAAATAATAAATTTTCGTATGTTTCGAAGGCGATGCTGACCGCCGGGAGAATTAGTTGAGTTGGAGGTAGTGTTTACGTACTTCTATTAGTAGTATTGTTCTGGGCAAAATTAATAGTCGTAAAACAATGTCGATATTGAATTGGTTTGTGTTGGTATTGTAGGAATTAGTGTTTGAATGTTAATACAAATATATCCAGCGCGTTTAAACAAAAGAAAGAATTAATTTCTTACTCTTCATTACAATGATTCAAATTAGTGATTCAAATGAATGTTTCGAATGATTCGAATTATTCGGGTGATCCAAATCAATGAATGGAATGTTTCAAATAAATTATTAGAATGAATGATTCAAATGAATGCTTCAATTGAATGCTCCAAATAAATGATGTTTCAAATTAATGATTTGAACGATTCAAATAAATGATTCACATGAGTGATTTGATTGATTCAAATGAATGATTCGAAATATTCAAATGAATGACTCGAATGATTCAAATAATTGATTCAATTAATGATTCGAGTTATTTTTATGAATGATTCGATTGAATCAAGTGAATGACTCGAATGATTCCAATTAATGATACGTATGATTTAAATAACTGATTCGAATGAATGATTCGAAATATTAAAATGAATCATTTGAACGATTCATATTATTGATTCTAATAAATGATTCGAGTTATTGTTATGAATGATTCGAATGACTCAAGTGAATGACTCGAATGATGCAATTTAATGATTCGTATGATTCAAATAATTGATTCGAATGAATGATTTGAATTATTCAAATGAATGATTCGAATGAATGATAAGAATCACTCAAGTGATTAATTCGAATGATTCAAATAGATTATTCGAATGATTCAAATTAATGCTTCAAATGAATGCCTTAAATGATTCATAGAAATATTTCAAATGATTCAAACACATTCAAATGAACGATCCAAATAAACTAATTTTGTTAATTAAAATTATATATAAATAAACTGAGTGAAATGGTTGTTTATTCTTTCTTCTTTGATGAGAGTTTTTATTTTCATTCGGCTGTATACATTTAAGAAATCGATTGATGTTGGGCTTGCTGGTGCCGATGTGAGCGTTTCTGTTCGAATATTTTTCGTGACGTTTGATTTTGTCATTGTATACAATTTTCCATTCTCTCTGAGCAGACTTCCCAAGGGATGCATTTGGAAAGTCACTCAAATTGTCATGCAATTAAGAATTAATGGCTCAATTTATTAATTGAACTCTTGTATAGTGAATTGATCCCAATTGAAATTCAAGTTGCACAATTAAGGTGCACAACTGGATATAGTATCAAAATCCAATCTATTTATGATATGAAATAGATCATATAAATATTTTTGCATCTTGGAATAGGCAAGTGAGTCTATTTTTTTATAAACTCATTGAAATAACATGAATATTTCCTAAAATTTTAAAGCAAAAAAGAACAACAGAGAAAAGTTTGGTCACCTTTTCTTGTGCATATTTTGCTAAATCGAAGTGTAAACTTTAAACTTTTTGTAACATGCAAATGGCAATGCAATGCGTTAAGATTTTCTGTTTCAACTAAATTCGCAAACGACATCATCATAATATTTTTACACGAGTCGCAGTGGAACTGGGGAATCAACTTGGCGTAGGCTGCATTAGCATGATGTTGATTACGACGACGATGGCGATGGTGGTGGTGGTGGTGGTGGTGGTGGTTGTTGTTGTTATGTTGTCTTGCAGACGTACGTACGTGAAATATGGTCGTTTGGTTGTTATGGACCAGATGTGTTTGCATACAAACTTGCTGTAGAAGTTTTTGTTGATATTGCCGTAGTTGTTGTTGTTATTATTGTTTTTGCATGCATGCTTAAGTGGCACGACAACTGGCACTTATACCCTGAGAAGTAGATGATGATGACGATGAAGGAGAAGAATGAAAAAATATTCGGAATAACTATGCTGCCGTTTTCTACTGTTGCTATTGTTGTTTTTTTTTTTTTTGCTGATGATGTGGATAATACTAATGTTGTTTGTTAAGTGTCTTCTCTTTTTGTTGCTGCTGTTGTTGTTCTTGCTTTGCCAGATTATAGACTAGTGGCGCTGATGAAGATGATGTTGTTGATGATAGCGACGGATGGTGCTGGTTCTAGCTGTGGTAGTGGTGGCAGCGGTGGCAATTCAGCTCTTATGGTATTCACACATGTATGCATGCATGAGTGCATGCTTGCATGCATGTGCATATTGTTTGCATATGAAACGTGCTGTTAATGTTACATTGAATTTGTATGCATGACATTCGTCGTTTATTTGTTTTGCTAACGCAGCAACCCAAAGTACCAATCATTGCCAGCCAACATTGCAGTCATACTTAAATTTAAATAATACGAGCACCGACTATGGTCATCACTACCGCCAAAACCAAATGCAGTCACCTCCGCCTCAAAAGAAAAATTAAAATAAACTGCACATAAAGATTTTTCCCAAACTTTTAAATGTTAGTAGTTAAATGCCGAAATGGCTGAATGTCCATTATGTTAGAAGTTCCAGAAATAGTTGAACTTCGTAGCAACAAATGATTTAATCCTGAAAACAAAACTCTGCTCTTTTTTTATAGGAAGATTGGCAAAACAATAGTTTAGACTGTTGTGCCACAAATGCAATCTGCTTTCGCTTTTAAAGACTTAGTTGTTCTCCAATGGCGGTGTAGTTGTGTCTACTACTCCGGTCGTAACAATTCTAAATCTATTGTTAACACAATTCTACCATAAAAAGCACCTCCAGCTTAGCAGGCAAAGCTAAATAAAACGAAAATAACGAGCAAGACAAACAATACCGACTATCCTTTTTGTTACGAATGAGTACACTACTGCCGACGCTATTCCTTGGATAAAACGTGGTTGCATGCATCTGATAAAGCACATTTGTGGTACACAAACAAACCAACTGCCAACATGAGTAACTACGACGACAACGACGAATACTACAAAATACTGCTGAATGCACCTACACGTATTGAATTCAAAACTACTACACACTTACATACATATGTACATACATACATATATGCTTAAAATGTTATTTGCAACACACTACTAGTTTGTTTAACCATTACGTGGCTGCCACATGTATTCTGATTGCATGAAGCTCTGAAGGATTTATTTAAATTCACCAAATGCGTTGTTCATGTTTTCTGTCTGTTTTTTATTTTTTTATTTATTTTTATTTTGTTTGTTTGCATTTTGGATTTGATCTGTCGTTTTTATTTCTTCAGTTTTTTTTTATTTATTGCACATGCGACTTGAGCAATACTTTTATACTAAAATGTATTGATAATGTTGTCTAAAGTTTTAAATTTGTGAACATTTCGTTTCACAAAAAATACGAAATAAGAATCAATAGCTGTACTAGAAGAATTCGTTTAAACATTTTAGATTCTTTAAACAATTCTTGTGAATACACTAATTAAGTCTTATTAGAAATGGTGCATAAGTATCATTTTCCGGAATAATTGGTTTTATTATCTTGTGTAGGTACTCTGGTAGGGTAGGAATACACAGATGTGTCTAAGTTTAACGAGATTATCTACCTTATGCCCCAACTACTTCACGCTGTTCTTAACACTGGATAAAGACAAGCGTCGGTCTTCAGAGCCAACAGCTTTGCAATAATATTAAACCTCAATATTAAACCTCTATGCACAGACACTTTGCTGAAGCGCTGGTATCTAATTAACCTCCACTCCAATGGCTAATAGTTCCCCTAAAATACGCCACTTACAAATCACAAAGATCAGGACAGCCCTGTCGAATAGCAACATCATCTAGAGAAACACGAAAGCATAGGATATTCACGATACGGCCACTCCACCAACCCACAACTCATCATGCAATGTTCGGTTCGAACCACAGGCAAGAGGTGATCCAGAAGAGGCCTCACCAACAACCCAGCTAGGACAAGTCTGAGGACTACTAGTATCGGTAGCAGGAGATAAGTCTCTGGTCAGCCTTGTGACTAATAAACTCCTCCGATATCAGTCTCCTGCAAACTCTGGCATCGGTAACATCTATATCAAGACTAATGTATTCAAGTCTACTTCCTTTAAATGCTCATATGCACGCCCATTGTCCTGTCATTGTTTTTATGCGTATCCGTAAAAAGTCTAGGTGTGGAAAATCCCTTTTCCCCAGAAGTCACAGCAACAAGTTATAAGGCAAACCAAGACATATAGACTGTACCCGCTGGAGGGGGCTTTCACACACAGTGAAATTTAATAATCATATATCTTGCTTAATATAACACTGAGACTATTTTTTGCAGCCAGGGCACGCTGGCTCAAGATAAACTGACTGGATAGCAGCCAGAACAGTGGTACCTCTCACAAAAATTAATATCTAATTATCGTAGTTATATCCACTTAACTACAATAGTGAGAGTGTTCAAAGTTGTTATGCTCTATTAGTAAGGGGAAGGGTATCTTCCATACATATTTCGAAAATACTTTCTAAAAAGTTTTTGCCAAAAAATTTCAAACGACTTCAAATTTAGCCTCTCAAAAGCCCGAAATATACGCAATTCTGTGCAATATTTAAGCAGTACTTTTGGATCGCCCTTAAAGATCACGAACAATAGTGCGAATAGTAATTTTATTTAACCCTTTCATGCCCACTGTTGCCTATAGGCAACATTGTACTTATCGGCTTCTAAGTCCCCTTATTTTAATTTTAGCAACCTGCGGTTTTTTGAATTGTGTAGCCTTATGTGTTGTAAAAGATTATAGCGATTTGTTTTATTGTAAGCTGTGCACGTGTTCATTCAGTAGGCGTTCTCCGTATAGTGAAATTTTCAAGATCGTTTCGCGAAAAAAATGTTTTTAAAAAAAGTGTTTAAAATCATTGAAATAACTGTTTCATTGTAAAATCAAGTGAACAATATAAATTAATAAAGGTAAGAGAGTTATTTAAAAAAAATAAATCATGAAAAAAGTGTTTAGTTTGTTTATAATAATTTTCTAAAAGTGCTGTTGCCTATAGGCAACATTGGTCAATTGTGGTAATTTCCGAACAATGTACATTTATTTATATATATTCATATTTAGATACGTCCAAAAGGTCTTACGCAGACAGAAATTTAAAAAATTTTTCATTTTGACTGGGATGATTCTGCGGATGAGGAAAATGAAGAAGAAGAGCAGGAAACAACATCAACTTTCGAAAACATCATCGAAGAAACATTGAAAAATGTGATTGATAAGGGCGAAAATATGGAAGTTGGTCTGATTGAGCAACTAAAATGACGGAAAGGAAATTGAAATTGAAGAGGTTGTACAGGAAGTGACGGAAAAAATTGATTTTAAAAGTTTGAGGTGGAGGACTGTAGAGGTAATGAATGTGATACCAGTTAGAAAAGCGAAGTGCGCAGCAATAAGGTAAAACAACCAATCGAAATATTCACCTAGTTCAAAAGGGGCAACCTGGCTATGATAAGTTATATAAAGCTAAGTAATTATATGTACACATATGTATGTACACATAGATTTCTATCTAATTCAAAATATATTTTTCATTAGGTCAACACAGTTTGGAACAATATCTGCCAAATAAGCTCCACAAGTGGGGCTTCAAAATGTTCTCTAGGGCTGGTGTTCTGGCATTATTTATGATTTTACCCTCTACATTGGAGTAGAATTGATTGATTGTTTGTCTTTTGGACATTGTTTTATATTTAGCATCCAATATTCCAAGGAAGAGGTCGCCCATTATCAATCCTTTCAACGATGGAGTCAACCCCATCATCACCGGGTTTTTTACCATCGGTTCCATCTTCACCAACTCTTTCGACGGCCTCTGAATCGAGCTCTTATAAAAGAGCGTATACTGCAGAACCTGCAAAATACATACGATTTGACAAATCTTGGACACTGGGTAGAATGGGGAGCAAAAGGCAGATGCAGACTATGCCACACTGGTTATCCGCGCCCCAAATGTAGCAAATGCAATGTTTATTTGTGCTACAATCCACAAAAAAATTGTTTTGTGTCTTATCATACTTAAGTTTCAATAAAAATGCATTAAAAAAATAAAAAACATGTTTTTTTTTAATTTACCACCACTGCCCAATGTTGCCTATAGGCAACATCCTGTAACTAACGAACCAGGACACCAAGGACTTTGAAATTTTTATCAGTTCATATCTGAGTCAAGACTAACACATATCTGTCCTCAAAAAATTTTTAGCTCTGCACATTTTAATTCGGGCATGAGAGGGTTAAATTTATTTTATAGGCTTTTTTTAAGGTTCAACTCAGGATCAACTCAGGGGATGACCCCTTCTCGTTAAAGTATTTTTAAAAAAAGTTTGCTCTTTATAATTCCAAAATGACTGAAAAGTGATTTTAACTATTACAAATTAAATTTAAGAAATAGGGACTTGGCTTCAGGCAGAAATGGCTTTGGACAAAATGTTTGGCATGAAGTTCAAGTGATACCATGCGCAATGTTTTTTTCTATATCCATCTTGGAGTAGACTTGATTAAGCAATTGTTAATACATATATACATTTTTATATCCTTCCTATTTTTGTGTATCAATTCGTCAATAATTTATCATTTAAAAATTTTATTTGCATGATATCGGTCTTGACCCCAGGCCTTCCTATTCATTGCATGTTCGACAGCAAATTTAACATTAAAATACCGACACCCTAGAGTCAATATATACATAAAATAACAAAGACTTCTCGCATATAATTCCAGGATAGATTTAGAGTTATTCTTGTATAAATTTTTAAAAACAATTTTGATGGCCTTTTCTTACCATCAAAAAAGCGATCATCCTCATTACTAGCGCTTACATCTGTTCACTATCACAAACGTATAGAAAAGAATTCAACTCCAACTATTCAGCCAGACATCTTTTCCACTGAACAATATTTTGTTAGCAAAAGATTAATGTGCAAAATTAAAAATTCAAGGTTCTGTGAAGTGCATAAAAATGTGCATAAATATTTCGTGTTAATCATTTTTAAGAGGTGTAAATGTTTTTGTTGCAAGATGCATATTGGGTGGCCACAACACTTCGCACCTTAATTTGCATACAAAAATTAAAATTCCAATATATTCGTAGGCAACAACAAGAATTTTTATTTAGAGCAGTCCACTGAGTGATGGAGGACATGAATGAGTGGCACAGAAAACCACTTCCTCTTAAATAAATTGAGTGAAAATTTGATGAAATCATCGGGACACTTATAAACTATTTACGTGTCTAGCATTGACACTTCAATGTGTGCGTCAATGGAAACGTGACAGCAGCAGCAACTGTATGAATGACTGGACGGAATGGTTTTAGCTTTAGTTTTAAAATCGTTCAAGTTGACAGATTACGTCGATTTTAAACACGAGTACATATGTAAATAGCAAAAGTATTGATATGGTTAATAATAATAATGTTAAGGATAAATTTTTTTCCATTCATAATGAAGTGTTTAATGCACAGGTCACATGTAACTAAGCCGGTACAAAGTGTCGTAAGGACTTACACTAATACCTATAAAAGATCATAATCATTAGTGTTGGGGTGCAACATGTGCTCCAATTTGCCGTATTGAAGGAGATATTTAAGGATAAAAGTGTTATTTTGAATAGAGTGGGTATGTGGCTGCTTTCCATATTTTAGATAAAAATTGTTTTTAAATGCAATTTAACTTAACAATGCCTTATAAAGCTGTTTTAATTTTTTTTAGTAACAAAAGAAACAAATAACTGCAACGATTTAATTAATTCTTATGAAAAATGGACTCCAAAAAGAAAATTTTTCTAAAAATAACTTTTGTTATTTTAAAATGAAATGCTCAGAAAAATACACACTCACACAGAGACAGAGAATTAACTGAAGGGAATATTAAGGATCCATATGTGTCCATTTGCACAATAATAAAACACACACACACACACATACAAAAACCATGTGTTATTCGTGCTGTCCATTTTACGAGTATTTTTACATTTTGCCAAGTAGCAAAGTAAGCCACCTTAAACAACACCCGTTGTTTTAACAAAAAAAAAAAAAAAGAAGTTAAAAGACAATAAACAAATGAAATTGAAGGCTGATTACAATAGAGCCAAAGCCGCCTCGGCCACAAACAAAATTTATACAAATAAAAAGGAAGATTGAAACATTTTTAAAACGAACAAGGAAAAAAGTTGTACCAACAATGCATACAACTGATAGTCTTCAAAAAAAAAAAAAAAAAAAAATTATGCATATAAAACAATATTGAAATCGGGGAAAAAAATTGAGACGACAATTCCCCAAAGCTTTTACATTGACGTTACAATTGAAAACACAAAACGCATTATAACAAAGATAATGAACAACGAAAAGAGAAGCTTCAGAAAGATTGAGAAATGAAACCCAGTTGATAAAATTTCAATTTGGACTCCAAAAGATATGGAACGCAATAACAAAAACAAACTGAACTAAAAGAGTTACCACAAACAACACTTTTGTTTTATTTCTTTCTTCGGACCACTACCAAAAACAACATGCGACACTTGAGGGCACATGCAGTAAACAATGTTTTTCCCAAAAAGACGGGCTACTTTGGAAACACAATGATGTGGACTTAACAAAATTCATTATTGGCCAGTGACCGCGGATAGATGGAAGTTTGTGTATATGTGTAGGGACTAGAGGGCAAACGGACGGATGGTCAACCGAATATACGAACATTTGGTAAGAAAATTTCAACTGCAATAAAAAACAAAAATCTTTAACAATAATCGTGCACATTCACAGTTACAACTACTACGAAGCTTTGGTTTAAATGGCCAAAATAAAAATTCGAAATGAAAAGCAATAAACAGGGAAAAAGAAAAAAATTCACATAAATACGAGGCCTGTGCGTGTTATACTAATGCAACGAATGTCACTGTTTACACATTTGCAAGCACGAATATTTCTGTCAATCTTCACGCATGCAAATGCGAATCTTTAATTTGAAATTTAGGGATATTTATCTATGGCCCGATACAAATACAAAATACAAAAAAAAATCTTATTGCGTTAATAATCTTGTTCGCGTATATGAAAAATCTTAGATTTTAAAAAAATTTCCCACAAACTTAAAACTAGAGACGAAACAACAACTCATTTCAAAGGATATTTGAACTTGAAACTATTGCACTCTTTTATTTGAAATTAATTATTTCACTTCTTATACAGAACGCCCCAATAGATTAAAATATATTGAAATATTGTTCCTCTAATGAAAACAAAAAATGATTTGCTTTGGAAAATGAAGGAAATTCTTGAGCTAGAACTTGAGAAATATTACTTGAATTACAATTTTCATGAAACCCCGATGTAACTCTTCATTGCATTGTAGACTTAAAGACTAGTAAAAATATTGCTATAGTTTTTGACCATCCTTTTTTTATTCAAATGAAGACACCAAAAATTCATGATTTTAAAAAGTTGAGAGTTGAGAGAAAGTTTAGTGCTAAAAAAATTTTGCCCAAACACCATGGACGAACAGCACGCGCAAACGATAAAATGTTTTTATCAAAATGGCAACGTTCCGCGTGCCCCACCAATTTCATGGTCGCCGTAATCGTTCTACAGAGAAGACTATCCGCAGTGTGATGGATAAATTTGAGTCCATTGGTTTAGCAAACCATAAGCCAACAGCCGTACGATGATGAAACGCAAGAATGCGGGGCAATGGATGTCGCGCACAGGAATTTATTCCTTAGCAGACCATGATACCAAACCACACAAAATCCACTAGCGGCCAATGGATCCCAAAAAAGGCACTGTTTGGTTTATATTTCCGACAGGCCACATCATCGATTTATATTCCTTTGAGAACGACGTTTCCAAGTTATCACCGCCAATGGCGATCGCTATAGCACAATGATAACCAACTTCTCTTGGCCTAAATAAGACAATATATACATCAGTGGCATGTAGTTTCAATAGGGCAGCGCTAAGTGTCATACAACTCATGCCACATTGAATATTCTGCACGAATGATTTGGGGACACGGTGGAAGTGATGTGTACTAACCACCGTAAGAATTTTTCTTGTTGGTTTTTCGCAAGTCTATGCGTATAAGCCAGAAACCACAGTGACCCTCATATCCATTATTAAAATTTCGAGTAAAATACAGATGGAGAGGGAGGCTCAAATTTATTGTAGCACTATGGGTATGTGGTAAGCCCAGAAAAAAAGGAATTAAAAATTTATTGTTCAATATTTTTCATTAAAAATTATTTGTGGATTACGTAGAAGAAGATGGTTGATAACACATTTTATGTAGACAAATAAACAATAAACTTCGTAGCAATCGATATCAAAACACACGCATGTTATAAAAAACAATTCATTCTCTTTAACAAGTTGCACAAACCTCTACTTCAATGAGATGTATGTGGCAACTTATTTGATTCTCCTGGCTGATATTTAAACAAATAAACAGCCGAATGCTCCCCATGCAACGTGTATATGTGTATGTGGACACATATTCACAGCATATTTAAGAATTTGGGGACTCCTGCTACAAAGTAAATGTTCGTTCAGTCCATAGGACAATACTGGCCCTAGAGTGAGGATTTCCAGATCCTTCACAGTATATTTTGTTTTGGAAACATTTGTTCTTATATTTTCCTATGCTCATATATTTACATATTTATATTTCCACAAATTGCTGCCATATATGTACTTGTATTTCAATTGAAAAAAATTTGATAATTGACACTGTGAGGAACTACAAAATGACAGTCTCTGTCTTGAAATCTTTGCACGTCCTTCCTAATCTCTTTCAGTTTTACATCGCTCTTACAATCACAATATGCACCATGTTGTAAGTACTAAAATTTTGTTAGCAACAGTAACAAACTTACACATTTATGTATATATTGTATAGTGAGCAACAACAAGAACAAAAGAACTTTATCGGCAAACATCAGATTTACACAAATACACAGCCACACACGCATACACACATACACATATATATATAAAAACATGGCAACACCAGTAATAACAAAAGTAAAAATGATGGCAACATACTACTCAGCAACATTGAAAGAACGACAGCAGTTGGCAATGGTCCGTGCGGCGCCAGTTGTGTCATATTTTTGTGGTATGCGCTGCTGCTGCTTATTGTTTAACTACTGCACTGGCACACACAAGCACACACATACACTCATGCAAGTAAGAAGGAGCACGGGTGCTACAATCCAAAATCATGCCACCACAATCATGAGCTTTTTTAGCCAACGCCAAAGTCACAGCCAAGCAGTCATGGTTAATTTTTAAGCCATATTTCCTTTATGGTGTGCTTGAGTATGTGTGTAGTTGTTTACGTATGAGTGTCAGTATATTGTATGTTTGAATAATGTTATAACAAAGAACAATGTTTAACAAAAATTAAAAAATAGAGAAATTAAATAAAGGAAGCAAGTAGAATTTTGCTCTAACGATGAAAACGAATTGAAAATTCACTGCTTCGCAAAAGGTCTAATTACAATGAGGCATGGGATCATTGTGTTGGCTTTTCTAATTTTGACTATCAGTCATGTGATGGATATGGATGTTATAAACGACATTTATGACGGAAAAAAGATTTGATGTGCTCATTACCTTCGTTTTGATATTATTCTGAAACATCTCTTAATACATTTTTCAATAAGTATTGATGACTATCTATCCTTGAGAAATTCCTTAACAATGTGTTCTCAAATATGATCCAAATTCTTCATACTTTTCCAAATACTCGTTATGAAATGGATTGATTTTCATTGCATTTTTGTATTAAATATTTTTGAAATCTTACTTTGATATGCCCAGGCTATGACCAGGTATTTCCCTAAGTTAAATGTGTGATAAATTTCATCGTAATATTTGACTCCTGAACAAGCGTATTGCGAATGCTGCACTGATTCCCTCTCTCCTTGTCGCATGGGAAATTACCACAGGAGACTTTATGTAGCATCAGCGGTATGGCCTTTTCCCATTTAATGTGTCTAATGGTGTTTTGTAAAATATTAGAGTTTCTTTTCTTATTTTCTCACTTTCATCTTGTTATAAATTTCTCATAATTCTGGTTCTTTTCGTCCACTCACGTTTGCCTCATCGTCTGTATGATTCAATAGTGGTGTGTCCGCAGCTTCTGAATACAATCTGAAAATATTCTAAAAATGTTGCTGTGTCCTGATACCGAAATTACTATACTATTAGTTGCACTGATTTGGACAAATAATTTATCATAGTCCAGAAGAAATCTCTTGTACAAACACTCAAACACTCATAGCCGCAACACTCTGTAACATTTATTTCAAATTAAGTACCTTCGCTAGAGTAATGTTGCAACGATTATAGACTAGAAGTCATAATAGAAGAATAACTTTTTGTACTTGTAGAATATAGTGAAACACCGCTCCATCTATATAAAAATTTCTTTCCAATTAAGTTTTCAAGTCTAAAGTTTGTGCGATATTACTGCAGCTAAAGCATTTAAAATAAAGCAAATGTTTTAGAAATGATCACAAGATATTTGGTGCAGATCTCTAGAGCATTCACTTAGAATTTAGGCTCTTGACTATTACTTTTACCTGTTGAGTAATTAAAATAGTTACTGAAATTAAAAACGTATTGCTTTTAATGAATGTTTTCAAAATATCATACGAGTATACGTTATTGGTTTTGAATGCCATGACTACATTTTTTTTTTGTCATAATTACTATTATTACAAATAGAATTTTCTCAAACACAAAAATCGATGAACGTGTCAAATGCAACTGCGATGGAGCGAAATTATGCAAAAAGTACAATGATCAAAATCAAAAATAAAGGACGAGGCTGGCTATACGTATATATTGTACATACATAAATAAGATCACAAAACTCAAAAAGCTTAAGAGGCAAAAAAACAAAAAAAAAAAAACGAGCACTAGCAGCCCATTGTGCAAAGAATGAATATTCTTCTAATTTAAGAGATGCAACAATATTACATAAAAAATAATTATAAAAAGTCCTTTACTGCAGAAATATTACATCTAAAAGCATTCCAAGGACATAAGACTAAAAGGCTGGTAAACATTTTGGAGCCATAAGAGATGTTGCATTGCCTTATGCATCATATAAGGCGAAAATAAAAGATGATTATGTTAAAAAATTGGAGGTTAAAAAATGGGAGGTTAGAAAATCGGAGGTGGATCAAAAATCCCAGGCAGAATTATGATCCACCTCTAATTTTGGAAATAAAAGTTACACATACGAAAAATTTTCGTTACTCGCCAGAAAAAAACCACTAATTGCAGCCAAGGAATCAAGTGTAGGGTATTAAAAAAGTCATCAAAATCATAAACTCCTTAAAGCATTTGCCTTTGCTTTTGCCGTACCAGAAATGTGCATGGTTTAATACCTTTGATTAGCAGATGAAGTGGAAGTAAAGGGGAAAAAGTTAACAAAAATAATAAAAACGAGAAGTGCAAACATTAACTCCAGCACCACACATCGACAACATCATCAGCAACGGTGGCAGCAGAATGATTCTGCACAAACCATGCGCTTCATTGGCAGAAATCTATGCAAAACAAGCAGTGGGCGCATTTGTAAAAAAAATTCTTTCTCTTTATTTTCATTTTATGTTTTTTTTTCTTTTATTTTACGATATTTTCATATTTGTTATTTTGTTTTGTTTTCATAACCATATAACAAATGCCGCATGTTGCACTTATCATAGTCATATACATATTGTTGCAAGCAACAAATGTGCTGGTTGTTCTTTTTATTTATTATTTTTTTATACTATATTTGTACTCGTACTCAATCCTTTATAAGATAAGAATGTATCTCTGGCTGTATGACCGACCACTGCATTGTGTTAGAGAGTAGAGCCGTAATGACGGTGGCGGCATTTTTGTAGAACTTTCAAAAGAATCTATATACAAAAAAAAACTCCTCATCAGCATTATCCATACCTACTTATACACATCCTCACATTATCATTGATAGTCCGCTGGCTGATGTTTCCCAATTGCTTATGAATTTTCCGTCGTGGTTGCAAACAAGTCAGCACGTTCTGTGCTCAACCGCAACTACGATATCCGCAGCAAACAGCAATATTGTCTTGGAATTGCACAACTGTTGCGGTAATATATGCCTTTTAGGTTGTGGTTTTATAAGTAGATGAATAATTTAAAACAAGTGATGATTTGGATTATCCCATCTCTGCACATTTCGGAATTAGCATTAAAATATCAATTGCTAATTTGTATTATAAGCTCAATCGCTCGCTCCCTCTTGCGAAAGCTTTTTGTCTTCATTTTATTTTCCTTGCCGTCATGCTGGAGTCTTTCGATAATGAGATCTAGTCCTAACAAACCTTAAGAAAACCCAACGAACTCCAACGTCTTATTTTTTTGTCCCTGGATTTAATTTTTTGTTTCTATTTTATTTTTTATTATTTTTTTAATATTATTCATTAAGGCGGTGTGTGAGTTCCTTACAAATGCAGTTACAACAGCGGGCCTGCATAAAATATATTTTGTGGAATGATTACATTGCCCTTACATTGCGTCTCCAAGTATGTTGTATAATCTGCAACTCAAACTGATAAATATTTATCTATTTGCAACAAGCTGACTCGATTCTATTCCTTTATTTGTTTTTGTTTTTTTTTTTTATTGCTGAGGAGAATGAATCTTTGATTATTTGAAGATTTGTTGGGATTTATTGTTTTTTTCTAAATTTAATTCCATCATTTGCAAATCAATTGTCCAGTTTTGTGTGCATTTCTGTACCTAACACCACATGGAGCAAGGGAGTTGTATAATCTGAAAGTTGTTACGAGGCAAACAAGGAAATTAACATACGGTTAAAGCGTGGCGATAATGGCGAAAGGGTTTTTCATTTAAAGATGTTTTCTTCTTTTCTTAACTCACACTTAGACGTAACGAGAATTATTTCCTTTCAATATTGTTCCCATTCGAAATGGAAGAATTATTATTTTCATCCGAAGCAGTTCTAATACTTTTGCATAAGAGAAGATAAAATTTTACTTCGCACAGTGTTTTGTTCATAGACAAAATTCAATGAAAAAAAATTTCTTCTGATGATTGAAAAAATAAATGCGTTGCATTTATACCTAAACAGAAGCTTGTACGGAATTTATAATTAATTTATTTTTATTTTACTTGCGATTTTATGAATCGCCTTACAAACGAACACCGCTGGCAGATTATTGAATTTTTTTTATCAAAATTAATGGTGGGTCAAAAAAGTGCATTGTACACTTTTTCCATTTTATGGACAGTTTAGGAGACCTTCTGAGCCGGCTATTGGGAATCTTGTGGCTAAATTGCTTACCAAATTTACATTATTAGGCATTTAATTACCAACACGCGTACATAGAGTGCGGAGAGAGCAAAATGTATCGCAACTCTATCCGCGAGTGTTGTTGATGACAGTGAATTATCGTTACTGTGAATGGCGAGCGCTACCGTGTAATGATTAAAAATTATTTTTTGCCCAAAATAGAAAAGCTGGACTTGGCTGACATGTGATTTTAACAGGACGGTGGCACATGCTAAACAGCACGCAAAACAATGGCCCAATTGAGGGGCGAGTTCGGTGAACAGTTTATTGCACTTTTGAGGCCGCTCAATTGGCCGCCTAAATCGTGCGATTTTACGCCTTTAGACTATTTTTTTTGGGTTATATTGTCATGTCTATAGGGACAAGTTCACAATGGTTGATTCACTGGAAGCCAATATTGAAGAATTAATTCGTGAGATACCAACCGATATGTTGGAGAGAGTATGCCAAAATTGGACCCAGCTTATGAGCCATTTGAGGTCAACATTTACATGACATCATCTTTAAACATTGGATTATATAGAACGTTCTATCGACTCAAATTAAGTTTTCATACATTTCTCTAAAGCTCTTAAAAATCATTAATAAAATTAATGCTGAAAATTTAACTTTTTCTGGGAATGGTTATAATTCTTTCCAATTTATAATATTTTTTATCTGTCCTAGAAATAGTATTGAAATTCCCCTAAAAAGCAGATTTTATATATTTTATCTATACGAATTTTAAAAAAGTTCAAGCGATGTTTCTAAGGAGTTAAAAGCGCTGATTTTTATGTTGGAATAAAAATTTCCCTACTCGTGTCAACTGAGAAGAATATAAACAAGAATTTATTGCAATAAGGATATCTTTCATAAACAATATAATAAATTATAAGTTTCGGAGCGAATAGCTTTTAAAGTAATTAAAAACTCTTTTTTTTTTTTTTTGATATTGTGATCATGACTTTGATTCATATCAATAGGAATCAATAAAGTAATTGGGAGCTCATGTTGAAATCATTAAAAGTTATTCGAATTCGCACTAGTTTCGGATCACAAATTCTAGATCTTTTTGAGTGCTTTGGAGGTTCTTTTTGAATTTTCCCTAGATTTGTTGGAATGTACTGTATTTGTATTGAATATTTTTAATAATTATTTTCCTGCGGCATCAAGTTCTGGTAACTGAAAGAAGAATTTGTCAAAATTGCAAATTCCCGTGAGAACGTTAAATTCCCTATTGATTTGTTGTTGTGCCACATTAGAGCTGACCAAGAAATAAATTAGTATAGAAGTTGGAAGCTTTGAAAATTAAAATCAGAATTTATTGAACAGCTTGAATTAAAAAGACCTCTCTAAATTTCTCATTTAAAATGGGCACTGTTGGGTGCTGAAAAAAAAAAACGGCAGCAGAGCTTAGTAAATACTGAAAACAATCCTTTTTCCCTTTTTATATAAATTCATCATAATAGAATAAAATAGGAAATTGTTTGGATACATTATGATTTAACTCTTTTTCTTTTCTGCATCAAAATTTGAATGTTTATAAAAGTTGTACTAAAGACAAGAAAAATATTATCCAGAATCCTTCTGAAAATTTCTGAAGTTAAAACACCAAAAAGACTAGTTATGAAACATGTATTTGCCGTATGATTAAGAGATTAATTGTTAGAGTGGCGAATTGAAAAGTTATGAAAAATTCTTTTAAGTGTACAGTTTCATAAAATAATTGTAAAAATTGTGGTCTCTTTAATAAAAGATCTGCAACAACTTTTGTCCTTTGAAAGAGACAAAAAGAGAATTCAGTGTTCCCAAGCAAATGAAATCTGATAATGAGGCTTGGGTGATTTGCTTTAATTAAAGCGATAGAAGTGCTTATCAACAATATGTTACACTTTTTTCAGGAATTTAAAGCTCGTGAATGTAAAAATATCTTCAGAAGCTCGCTATAGATTTATTGCGAAATAAATATTATGAAATTTTTAATACGACAGCCAGCAATCAAATACAAACAAGTAAATATAGTTTATCTTATCATTTACCTTTAGAAACTTAAGAACTAAAACCAATTTTTGGCTGTACTTGCACTATATTATACAAAAAAAAACAACAGCAAATATATCGCATGCTATAAAAAATATTTAAACTTCTGCACCAATAAAACAATTTTCATTCATAAAAACTTCAACGAAACCGATACGCTCAAACTAAAAGAAGAAGTACGAACAAAAAAGTGCTAATGCAGTTACGAGCATCAACGAACTTGTTTATATTTTTTAAACGAACTTTATCCCAACAGAATGCAACCGCAACAAAAATTGCAAAATTTCACAAAACAACTTCTAATGAATTCCCTTAGAAGGCGTCAGTGTTGCCATTAATGCATGTGTGATGCCGAAATTGCCTTTAATTTAGGCTTAATGTAATTTATAACATTTAAATATATTTAGTAACGGGTGCTCTAAATACGACCACAAGTAACTTTATAACTTGAATCTGATAAATATTTTCTGTCCGAAATATTGACTATCAGTCAGTATCATACCTCCTCGAACCGAAAGATGCCACTTTACACTTGAACAACATTGGGAAATATTACAGAACCTTCGGGCATCGAATTTCGGCAATCAAATCCTTTTTCTCACAAGGGGTATTTTAGTATCGATGGCTAAAGCAAGAAATAAAATTGCCGCATCTGATGATCGGAAAACCAGCAACTTGTTGTCGAGAAGACAATGGATTTAGAGAGCGAGACAGTTTGGTGTGATAGTTTGGTGTGGATTTGGTGTGGATCTTGGTGTTGTGGCAGCATTGCCCCATTTTTTATATCGAAAATGCTTGAAATATAAGATATGAATGGATGGCGCACCTTGTCACACAGCTTACCACCATGTCATCGCAGCTCATTCGATTTAAAAAAAGAGATATTTCGACTTGGACCACCACTTACATGCCAAATGTTGGTTTAGCATAATTATTTTTATGTAGTATTTTTTTGTTTTGATTCAATAGTTTCTTGCACAAAAATTTTTATAAGCTGCACATTCGAATGAATAGTTTTTTGACACGAATGTCATCATACCTGAAGGAACGACATCAATGGATCTCGTTTAGAAATCTCAAATACAAGGTAATGTCTGCAATTTTTATTGTTGCTCAAAAGATTCAATTCAGTCCATTAGTACTACTTATAATTCAAAAGTGATCTTTGACATAGAGCACTTATTTTCTTCACCAATCCTAACATTATATGGATGCTGCTAACAAATCTGGATTACTGTAAGTGAAAAACCTTTTATCGTTGACTCTTTCTATATGAGACCTTTTTATTAGCTATAGAACACGAGTCGATGATTACCAACTTTCTTGGCCTAAATTTTATGATATGGATAATGGTTACGGAAATCGTTTGATTTGACCCTGTTATTTGACTTTTTTGTGGGGTTTTCTTAAGTTGCAGAACTGTCCAAGTAAGCCACAAATGACAGCGAAGAGAACGTAGCCCATGCCATTGGGCAAATTCAGTCTGACTTACAAGCCAGAATCATGGAAAATAGGGCATTTCGGAAACGCCACATTAAGCAAAGCTGTAGTAGACATTTGCATGATGTTGTTTTTATACATAATGCCATCGATACGCTTTTCAAATTATGTAGTAAAAATGTTACTGAATATAAGTATATTTATTAATTTTATTGACCTTATGGTATGTAATTTAGGGTTATGTTTATTTAGGCTCTAGGTTATATATTAATTGAAGTAAAACTACTTTGTTTTATTAAATTTTATCTTTTATTCAATATTTCGCTCACCATCGCTTTTTTAATAAAACAAAGGAGTTTTACTTAAATTAATATATGACCTAGAGCCTAAATAAAAATAACCATAAAAAATTTTTACTGAATGTTAATGTATGATTAATTTTCGAACGATTTAATTTTAGAATCGTTATAGGATTTTGAAATTTAACGAACAGGCATTCAAAATTCCGATAATTTTGTTAATTTCGGAGTTTTATTCTTTATTTAGATTTATGTATTTTTAAGATATTGCAAGCAGTTATTTTAGGTCTCTCAATTTCATCCTGAATGTTGCTATTTTCTGCAATGTGAATATGTAAATGCATATATATATATATATATATATATATATATATATATATATATATATATATATATATATATATATATATATATATATATATATATATATATATATATATATATATATATTTAATTTGTCCTTGTTATGCCTAAATTAGTATTGCTCCGATTTTAAGATCGCTATTTGATATTTTGCTTGTCTTACCTTTATAAATTTCTTTCTACTGTTCTTGATTTTTCTAATGTTAAACTCGCTAATACTTCCAGAAATTTTAACCTCTAAAGCAAATATTAAAAATAGAAATGTAATTGTCTCCAAATCGATATAAATGTACACAACTGCACATTGGAAAAAGTAAAATACATTTTTTGATAAATTATAACCAGAACGGCAACGCTGATCCTCTTATCTGGTAGGGAAACCTCCGATTTATAAACGCCCCAATCTGCAAATTCTGCTGGCAACGCTGGGTACAGGCGCCAATTTGAAAAAAAAACACATATTTACTGGTCAAAATAAATTTTTTTCTAAAATGACATTTGTTGAGTCATCTCAACCAGTTCGAACGTGTTGCCTTTAGTTTACTCAAAGCATGAGTTCGATGGGTGTGGGTGTTTGCAATCAAAACTCTTGATTGAATTTTTTTTTCTTCTTGTATGCAAGCGGTATGATGCTCATGTTCGATCGATCATTCTTTTTCTAAAAAATGTTGTGGGCAAAGCCGGGCCGTTTCTTGCTTTTGCCGGGTCATACATTATTGTGCGAACTGTTTACACAGCATTTGTTGTTTAGACGTGAATTATAAAATTTCAGTCCGTTAACGACTACAAATGCTGACGGATGTTGGAAGCGCGTGTGTGCAAAATAAAACAAAACACATGATATATTGAGAAAAATATTTAAAAAGTTTTTGTGAGAATTTAATAAGTAAAAAAATTTTTTTCACTCGTAATATATTATTAAAAAAATATTTGACAAAATTTTTATTTACACAAAATTACAAAAATATTTGTGAAAAATTGTAACGAAATAAAAAGTTCAACTTGCAGCAATTGATTATGTTAAAATATTATGAATTTTTTATGTATTAACGAGGAAAGGTGTTGTGTTTGAAAAATGTACTTAAAAATAAACAACTTTTAACAATTGAAAATATTTCTAAAAAGTGCCAGCGAACTGCCGTCTTTATTTGTTGGATTACGCGCAATTGTTAATTTAAGTTTGCTATCGTCCATAAGCAACAAATCTGGGATTAATTAAGAATTTTGTTTTAATTTAATTTCTCAAAAAGAAAAAAGTTTTTGATTTAAAAAACGTTTCTCCTGGGATTATTTATCAACTGCTCCACATTTGCCATTGTCTAATACCTCGCTAAATTATGGCTGCAGATTTGACAACTTCAACAACTAGTTCAGCGGAAAATCTCTATATGCACTTGAATGCCTCTGAACTATCAGCGATTATAAGAAAAGGTAAGTGCAAAATCTTTTTTATTAATTATTATTTATATTTTCTATCAAGTTGCTCACAAAATGCAAAGAGAGTTTAGCAAGTTTTAGAGGAGTATTAAGTTTAAAAAACATTCGTATTAATACGAATTTAAAGATTTTTTGGGCATAGGAAACCTTTATAAATCTGAAAAGTTGTGTGAAGAAAGAGATTCAAATTAGAAGAGTTTAATTCAAGTGTTAATAAATTATTTGCAATTTCTGCAGCTTTCAAACCAGTCAGGTGTTCAACAACATTTTTAACGCCGGCTTAACACTTTGAATAAATCGGGAGTGGCAAAAAAAAAAAATACTCACTGGAATTCAAAATCAAATTAAGTTTTACAAATATATTAAAAATACTAACAGAACTAGAGTCAGGGATCACAATCAGAGTGCTAAATATAAATAAAATTTTTACAATTCGTTAGTAAATTTCTTTAAAAAAAATCTAACGCTGTGGCTTAGAAACAAATTTAAGTCCTTTGCAATATTGTATGCCCGTTTCCAACAAGTTTGCTTGTATTGAAGAACACTAAATTCCCTTTTTTTAATTTGTTAAAGGGCAAGGAATGTTACACTTTTCTATAGAAAAGAAAACGCCATATAATAAATTTTTCATTATATAAGTAGCTTTTATACGGAGCTTAATATTATGACTCGTGATATCGTTTAAGCCATTGAAGTTTACAAAAGCCATTAGATCATTTAGCATTAACTAACCTTATAAGATTTTGTTCAACTCAAACGATCTTTAGAAATAGTAAATAGCTCATTTCCATTAGAGTAATAAAATAACAATTTCCCTTTCAATCAAATGGAACCATTCAATGGTCTGTCTGTCTGTCTGTGGCTGTATATCACTTAAATAACTTGATTTGAAATTTTTATTAATTTAAAGTATATTACAGCCGTCGGCACTTTGTCTCCCAAATTTATTTCACTTTTGTTGCTAAATCCATACATATTCTAATTTTATTTTGCATAATTACCTAAAAGACTAGACATTTCTCTGCCTAATAATAAATTTTAATGTATGCACACGATCATAAAAATTGCACCTCAATAAAACATTAAACACTACGCAAATAGAATCAATTAGAATAAGAAAAGGCACCAGCACCAGCACCTGTTTACTATTTAAATCAAGAAATTAAATATAAATTGAAAATATAACAATAAACACCTACTTAATAAAATATTATAAGGAATCATACTAATTCGTTAAACAAATAATGATTTGATCATGAGAACAAAAATAATAAAAATAAGGTTCCTCAAAATAGAAAAATCAGTCAAAACTTAAAATTAAGAAAAGAAATTAAACAAATATATCTATATAAAATGAAAATCTAAAGTTTCGAAGTTAAGAAATCAAGACCATAGATATCAAGTGATATTCTGATAGTTTCAAATTACAGAACGATCTGCATATATTTTTCATGTTTAGCCTCAGGGACGGTAAATTTAGTATAATTGTATTTTCTTTAATACCACTCGAACTCCAAAAAATAAAGCTGTTGTATTGCTAAAAAATAAAAGATAGTGTTAGAAAACTGGACATAATCATACTTCAAAAAGTTTGAAACACCGTCGTTCTCATCGTGCTGCTATGAAAGGATTATAGATCTACTTTGAACTGCTTTCCACACTGCCTTTGCAGCTAAATTAACCGAGAATCTTACACTGTTTTCGAAAACTTTGTTCGCAGTTTGATCTTCCTGAAACTATTTTAATATTTTCTTTAATACAGTGGCCTTCTCGATTCTAAAAAAAAGTGTAACATTTTCTTGATAAATCTTGATATCGCTGTACATAATTTAAAAATCTAACTGCGTTGCAAGAATGTGTGCTTTTTTCTTATTATTAAATTTACTCTTTATCCTTGAAAGGACACAGAACCCTTCTTTTTTTGATAACTTACACGCAAAAAAATTTTTAATATAAAAAGAAAACAAATAGGAAATGTAGCCAAGTCTAGCGCAGGTGATTGGCTGTAATGAAATGGTCTTAATGGTAGCGAAAAACAAAATCCGTTTGGAAAATTTTGGATCGATGTCGTTTCTGAAAAAAGTGCAACATTTTAAATTTTATTTGCCAACAAATGTAGTTTAATATTTCCATTCAAATAGTTTTGACCAGCTAAGAAAAATTCGCGTTTACTTTGTTCACTTTTTTTATTGAAAAGGAAAAACTTTTTTTAAAACATATCTTAGTTAGAGGAGGCTTGAATTATAAATTTATAAATGAACTCAAGGTCGAATTCTTTATGATATTTCTAAGCTTATTCATTTAATTTATTATTCGAGATGTTTTCCAAAATAATTGTTGAAAAATTGGATTTTTTTATATCTCAGCTGTATAATGAGTGCATTTCAAAACCGCATATCAAATCATGAGTACACTTTGGCCAAATCATGTTTGAAAAGCATATTCATACTTAATAATATTATGCTTATACAATATAATGTAATTAAATTTAATAGAATTCTCATATAGTATTTGCGAATTTTTCTATAACTATAAGAGTTTGAATGCGTTTCAAACTTGCTGTGGTTAAAGTGTACTTATGATTTAATTCGTGCTAATAAAATGCAGATGTATATACAGATAAGACCACTGTAATTCAAAACTAATTCTTTAATTATAAATTTATTTAAACTAATATTTCGATACGCTTTTAAGTATCTTCCTTGCTGAAATATTGTTTTTAACAAATTTATAATTTTGAAACAGGATCATATATATATATATATATATATATATATATATATATATATATATATATATATATATATATATATATATATATATATATATATATAATGGATCTTTAAAAGAATTTGTTCTTCTGCTTGAGATCCTTTTCAACTCTTCTTTGATATCATTCTAATAATTTATCTAATATTTTGTTCAACTTTTTTCAAACTGTTTTTGTGAAACTATGCTTTCATATACTGAGATATCATAACGTCGTTTGTTGTTTACACTTGAAATCTTTTTCACAATTTCAAAAACTTGTAAAATAAATATTATCAGTAGCACATTCATCTAATACTGTTAAGATTATGTGTTCTTATCAGGGGAGAAGGCGCAAAAAGTAGACAAAATTGTAATAAAGAACCTCGTTTCATGACATTTAAAAATAAGAAAACTTTTAATGGGCGGTAAAGTAATAAATAGGTTTCTTGACTATATATAGGACTCATTTAGGTGAGATCTGACGCATATAAGAGAGTATAAGAAGATTTTAAAGAAGCAGTGTATAGTGTTAGAGATGGGCCGAAACCCTATTGCTTATAGGAGACTAGTGGGTATGACAAGTTTTTTTCTCAGTTCCATCTATGGGCTTAAAAGCTTTTTCTTAGATGATATTTATAGAAATTTTTAAATTCTCAATGTTCAAAAGGATCAATAACATTTTCCCAAAATCCAGTAGTGCATTTTTTTAAATTTTTTCTTAACAAGTCAATTTGATAAAACTTGGAATAAAAATCTGTAAAACTCTCTTCACATTTTTGAAATTTGGTTTTTTGTATATTAAAAAAAAAACAAAAACAAAAAATAATTGATAAATTTATCTTCGCCTAAGGACTGTGATTAGCTTTTTCAGAGGAAAAGATTATTCGCAGTGGCAAATGTACCTCTTTTTATTGTAAATCAATTTTTTGCTGCAAAAAAATATGCAATAGGTCAACATATTGAAGACATTTTCCAAATCGAGGATTAGACATCAAAAAAATAAAACATTCTTTTAAATGCATGAGAAAATTTTCGAATTTTCACTACTTCTGGATCATAATCTCGTAATTTTCATGACTTTCTTAGAAGCTCTTTTTTTACTAAAAAAAAATTGTTATGCGTAATACAAGGTGACGCAAAGTAATATCAGAATTTGATTTGGCTGCCATTTTTTTTTTGATAAATGAAAAACGAAAGAGCTCTGTTTTCATAAAAGATTTATTCTTGAGATGTGTATCGTTCCATGACTTGTTGACAAGTAATTCTCTGTATATCTACCTCATAAGTGTCATATTCAAAAATGGCAGCCAATTCAAAAAAATGACATTACTTTTGCACCACTCTGTATATACTTGATATATGATTTACTAAAGATTTATTTCGTTAATCATACAAATGGAAATGAATGTCAAGAAGTGTGTAATTTTCCAACTCTTTCATATCTTAAAGCCTAATTTTCTCAGCCTTTTGGTGCATCTATGAGAGCTTTTTCCAATCTCTAAATAAAAAATAAAAAAAACTATTACTATATATGTTTTTTTTTTGATATGTTGAGCTTAATGACACACTACAAATAAAAAACAAAATAATAATAATGTGCTTTTTTGTTTCTTAATTTTTTTTACACACTCATACACTTAAATAGAGGCATTCGTTGAACGTACTTAATATTGACAAAATATAATACGAGTATTAATTAATAAATAAAAATCACATCACACCAAGTCAAGCCATATATTTTGCTCCGTTTTTTTTTACATTTTTGATTTATATATTTGTATTTGAAGCTAAATTCTTTTCCATAAAAATATGACCTTAAAAAGTTTAAAAACCTTTTTTCATATAGTCGTACTTATTAAAAAAAAAATACACACAAAACTTAAAATTTGCTTATATTGAATTTTGGTAAAGAAAGCAGAAATAGTTTCAGGTTTTTTGAAGTGTTTTCCAAAGGTTTCTTTTAATTAAAAAAAAATTCAAGTTTTGTTTTCGCTGCTCGCCTGAAATTCGATAAGTCAATGTGCCAATTCATTTAAAGTTTATTTATTTATTTAATTATTTATTTTTTGTGGAATTTTTTTTTGTTTTTTTTTTTGCTTAAGAGGGGGGAAAAATATGCAAAGAAATGTGCTAAAAATTCATTACAAAATTCAATACATCAGAAATTTTGTATTTATTTTGCATTTTAGTCGTTTGACTGGGACTGGGACTGTTTTTGTATAAATTACACATGCAAAAAAAGTGTCAACAGGTGTCAACTAATAATAAGTTGAAACTGAAATTAAAGTCAACGAAAAAAAAACAAGTATTTTAATTTTTTATGCTAAATATCTTGATTTTTAAAGGTAGTTTGATATACGCATATTTATTCTTTTATTTTTATTATATTTATTTTGGAATTGTCTCTGGTTTGAAAATTTATTTTTGTAAATTTCACGCTTGTTTGTTATTAATTCAAGCGAAAAAAAATATTCAAATAAGCCAACAATAAACAAAACGAATTTTATTAAAAATTTTGACAGTTTATTTTTAAACCAATATAAATATTTACATGTCTCAAAACTTGCCCTTTGAAATTTAATTACGGACTTAAATCCAATAATTTCTGCAGCATTCAATACGGACCAAAATTAATACTTTTCTGGAACAAAGAAATATTTTACCACAAATTATATAAAAATAAAATAAATAAGGTTCTTAAAATCAAAAAAGTCCGTAACTCCATACATAAATTTAGCCTGAAAAATATATAAAAAGCTTGGAAAGTATTCATATAAAAAACTGATTTACTTCAATTAAGGGACTAAATAGACATAACCGGCCTATTATCAGTATCGAGTCAATTTAAATAAAACGATTTCAAAAAATTTATAATGACCGCATGATGATTTTCAGTCGTTTTCTTGTGTAAAAAAAGTCCGACATTTTTATTTTCTATTGCTGAAAATTAATTTAATACTTTAATTTAATTTAATAATCTTGAAATTTAAAACCTCTTAAAAAGTATTGCACATCTATTGTTATTAAATTTTCACTTACTAATGAAATGCCATTAAAATGTTGCACTTTCGTTCTTATAGACTTTTCTTTTGTAAAAAAATGTTACCCTTATTTTAGCAAAATTTACAAAAAGTCCAATTAGTGCTCTAATTTTAAAAATTTAACTCACTTACATGATTGTGTGCTCCTTTCTAACACGCTTGCACTTATTAAAAAAAGAATTTCTTGTTCTCTATCAAAAGAAAAAAATATTGCAATTTTTTTAATGTGCAGAAAAAGTTACCCATTTTTTAGAAAAGAAAACGTTTCTATATTATACTTAATAATTTTCCTATATGTCATCAAAACTATATAAAAAATACAAAAACCGGTTAGTCAACCCGGTTTTTAGATTAAAAACACCAGAAACCGGTTTCTGAAACAGTGCTGCTTTTCAACAATTCAAAAACCGGTTTTGAGAAAATACGTAATTAATAATTTGTAGAATACATTTAATAACGACCAAAAGCTCAGATGTCTAAATAAAAATTCAAAGTTTTTTTACTTCAAAACAATAAATAAAATATGATTATTTCAGTAATTGCTATTCCACTCCCCTCCACCCATGCCACCCTCGCTGCCTTCACTCGAACATAACTTTTAAGCGTCTTTATCTATGATAACCTCTTACATCCGCCTCTACTCAATTACACAAAAATAATTACAAATTGAAGAGAAAAAAATCCTATTACAAAACAGATGGCGCCAAAAATTCACTAACACACACACTCACACACACATAAAACATTATGGATACAAAAATTTACACTTTAACAAATTATGATCTCTATTAGTCAAAGAAAGGAAACAAAACAGCATACGAACATAAAAACAAAATGAAAAAGTTTTTCCAAAAATAAATAAAGAATTGGGGAAATTTAAACGAGCAAAAAAATATTATAGACACACTGACGTTTTCACAATTTTTACTGCTATTGTTGTTTTTATTTCACTCATTCCACAAAGCAAGAACAGCAGCAACTGTTAAGCTTTTGGAGCAGCAGTATGGAAATTTAACTAAAAATATGGCTCAAAGCATTTGGGTGGTATTGGTTGGTGGTGGCTCTACCAAAAACGGAAGTGGCTGCTGCTGCTGCCACTGCTACTGCTGCTATGAACTCCTTATACGTACATACATACACACATATAAAAAAGTTAAATAAAATATTGTTTATAAAACACATAAAAACGCAAGTTGACAAAACGAAAAAGGAACAGAACAAAAATAAAGAATCGCAAAACGAGATGGCACAGCTGTGTGTCATAAATGTGGGTTTGTTTTTTCTTCTTTCGAAATGAAGAAATTGAAAAATAGTACAAAACAATATGGAATGGGTGGTTGAATGGGGTTGCACATGCACTATACACATGTATAGTGTAAGTGTGTAGGTGAAATGGTGGGCATGAGTACCATTTCATCGATGCCATGATGATACATTTGTCTACGCAGGGAAAAATAAGTACGACAAGCAAAAAAGGGACCATAACGACACGAAGAAAATTAAACAGATGAGAATATAAGTATGAAAAACTAATGTGATTGCCATGTGGCGCCATAAAATAATATCACAATATTTTTTCATCTTAATTTTTTTTATAAAATTTTGCTGATAATTTTGTCGTATTTATAGGATAAAAACAAGCCAAGTATATCTTTTAATTATTAAAAGAAGAAATCTTGAAAACAAATCTTCTGTGGTTTGCTGTTTTGTCGTAACGAATATAGATTTTTATAATCTTCATCACTTGTTTGTGATTAATTTTTGTTTCCTTCATTTACATACATACATACATTCATGAGGGAAATATGCATGTCTGTGTGTAGGTTAAGAAGTGATTAATAATGAATTTTACATTTATTTTTAAACATATAAATAGATCAAATATAAATATATTTCAATTTAATCACACCATCTCGTTCATCATTTTTATTGCTGCATATTCAATTGATATACGAGATGTGATCGAAAATTAAAGCGAACGAAAGGCAGATAAAGCGTCCCACTATTTTTCGACTTGTCATTCACACAGTCTTACGTTATAACGTAACACTTTTGAAGATTGTCGAGTTCCTTAAATGATATTTCGTAAATTCGTTAAATAAATCGTCAATTAAAAAGGAAAATCGTTGAAATTTGCATATTGCACTTAAAAAAACAGTAACGCTGTGGTGTTTTTATTTGCAAAAATTACAGTAGAATGCAAAAATAAAAACTTTAAAGGAGTTTGCCAAAGGTCTAAACTATACCGTGAATGTGTGTATGTCCTGACTTATTTTTTTTGGCCAGAACTCGTTGTAAAAAATTCATTTAAATAAGCCGAAATTTTATTTAATAATTTTAAAACAAATTTCAAAGGAACAATTCAATTTCATTTAATTATGGCTCGTTTATTAAATGAATTTTGTATAAAAATTCGTTTAATATACCATTTATAAATTTATAAATTTATAAATAGATTTAATTTCACTGACATTTCAATATTAGACACAATTTATAAATTCCTGCACTGAGTTTATTTGGAAGAATTTATTTGATAGATAATAAAATCGGTATAAGTAAGTCGTTTCACATGCTTTCAAATTACACATGTTAAAGTTCCCCTAAACTTTTGAATGCACCTCGTGTGATCAAAATCAAATATTCCTTTTAATGATGACAATCTAAAGAAATTTCACGCCATTTTCAAATAATCAATCAAAACCCACTCACTTAATTATTTAATTGAGAGATATTGAAAATAAAAAATAAATGATTCATTATATCTTTTTTCTTCTTGTTTAATACAAAATCTCAAAAAATCAAAAACGTTGGTTACCCAGTCGTTAGACAAAGTAGTTCAAAAACTCTATGATTACACATGGTTGAATTGTTTTTTTTTTTTAATTTTTTTATATAAAAAATTTTCCAATTATTGTATAGATCTTGCCGATGATTTATAGAGGGATAAATTCTATAAGTCATAAACTGAAGAAATTGGAAATAATTCAAGTGATGAAGACGAGAATGAGACTGGAGAGTTGATATAAAATTGAGCCTCGAAGAGGCCACATTGTAAATTGTTCCTTAAGTTACATGTGCTTTGGCTCACAACAGTATTTTACGAATATGGGTTAAAAAGCTGCACGATCACGTATTTCATTCTCATTCATTCTCATTGCTCAACTAGATGAAATTCAATCATTCCAATGCTTAAGAGGCTTTTAAAGGAATATATTAAGAAAGATTAGATTAGAATTTTTCTTTGCATTTATTAAGGACTATAATGTTTCTTTTATTAATTTTTAATGATTTTTTTGTTCATTAAAATGACTGTTGAGGTCATTTGTCCTTCAAGTTCTTGCTCCACAATTCTTTTAACTGCTAAGTCTTTGTTAATTTGAATACAGACGTAAGGCAACTATCTACTATGAATACAATGCTTAGAGGCAGGAATTGTTGATTTGGTAAATTATTATATTTAATACAAATATTCCCACTGTGGCTGTTGAGAATTTTAGAGCATAATTACTTAAACGTTTGTATCCAAACAGTGAATGTCAAAGCTACGAAAACAATATGGACTCTTTCACTGAAAGAATTTGCTGTCACTGGACCCTTCTCTATAAAACTAAAATCTCATTTAAATGACTATTCAGTGAATGCTTTCACCTTTTTAAAATTTTTTTTCAATTAGATAAAAATACGATGTGATTAAAGTCAAATTTATATCTGATTAGCACAGACAAATACCATATTTTTTTAGCAATGCCAATGTCGCCGTTAACAGAACTCTGTTAAACAGTTAACAGAAACCTAAATTGGAATAGGATCATCTAGAGTTTTTTTAATAAAATTATAACAATGCGGAAGTCAACAATTAAATTCGTTTAGAAAAATATAACTTCTTGAGAAGAGTCATGGCCATACTTCAAAAACAGAGAGTGGCTGGTACTATACACTATATATACATATATGGTAATCCTTGAAGTGATTAAATGAAATATATAATAGTCGGATATTTAATATAATCTTGTTTGAAATTTTTTTTATTTCAATTTGTTGAGAAGATTAGTGGCCATATTGAGGAGTAGCTGGTACTACATACTATATTGAGATGGTGAAATGGCAATTTCTTCTTTCCTCTGCGAAAATTATTTTATTATTAATGGTTGAAGAAAAATAATGTCTTTATGTAGATTGAAACAAATAAATATTTTATTTAATAGAAAAAGGCGTGCTTTCGAGTCAATTTTTACAAATTTTAAATAAAAAATTTTTTAGTTGGTATAATCGAAGTTGTAAGTCGAAAACAATTTAATAATGGATCCTTTGAAAGCAACGAAAATGTCATTCCGTAAGGAGAACTTCCAGTTTTTCCATTACGTATATATGTATATTACGTATGAATGTAGTTAAACTTCACTCCAACTCCACTGATATATTTAACATGTATTTAAAAAAGCAACCTTTTATTTACAATAGAAATAAATATATGAAAAGAATTTTGCTGACCATGATAAAGAACGAAATTGTTTCAATTACTCAGCCAATAACTACTGCTTTATACTTATTGCTCATTCGCTGAAACAACGTCATAACTCAAAAAACTTGTTTTACAGAGAACGAGTTCAAAGCTTTTATTTCACTCAACTCAACTCAATGGGACAATAAGATATTAATCTCCTCTCAAGAGGTGAGTTGACAAAATATTTTTATGAATTTTTTTACACAGGAACAATAGGACGATTAATACAAGACTGGAATCTTTTGAGTTGTAACGTTGTTAAAGCAAATGAGCGATATATACACATACATAGTTAACTTTATTACAATACAAAAACTCCAGTTAGATGTCATAAATCTATACACGATACTCACAATAATGTTACTGCAAGCGTTTTCTTTTCTGAAAAAAGTGCAACATTTTGTTGAAAAAGTTTCTAAAATAAATCTCTTTACCGCTATAATTTTCCTAAGAGGAATGTATGTCCTTTGCTAACAAGTTTGCGCTTATTAACGAACACTAAGTATCATTTTTTTCACCTGGAAAGGGCAAAAAAGTAAAATTTTCTTTTGAAAAGTAAATTGTTCTCCCCTTTTACACTTCCTTTTATTTGAAAGTTATTACCGAGTAACTAATTTTTTTCCGGAAAAGCTTAGCCAGCCTCTCATTAAAACAAGAACAACAACAGATGATGACGATTATGATAACGACGAAGAGAGGGAAAATTATTGCTTTTATGTATTTTCATCTCCTTTTGTTATTGTAAAGGTGTAGAAGAGGACAGCAGGAAGTGACAAACATTTTTGGAAGTTTGTTTAGTTGTTAAATTTACTGTCTAACAAGATTTTTTTACAGTTGTTACAACAGAATGCAAAACATTTATTTATTTTACAAACACTTTTGGTAAATTGAGCAATAAAAGAGCAATTTACTTTATATTGAGTGTGTTTTTGTAAGTACAGTTGTGGACAGGCCTGGAAACTGGGAATTTTAAATTGTTGGAGAATATCAATTGGAATAACAAGTAGAAATTTTTCTTATTGAAAAGGTGTAATACTTCTGGAGGCAGTTTAAGAAAAATTCAAAACATATTATATAACATTAAAAAAAATTTCAAATGAAAAGTAGTATTTTGATGCAATTTTTTATTTTGATGCAATTTTGTATAAAAGAGAAGATTTAATTAGGAATAACTCAAATTTGTTTTCAGTTTCAATGAAAATATTCGAACGAAGTTTTCCTTTTAATTTATAGTTAACAGAGTGCCTGAGTCATTTAGTGGGTAGCGTACTATCCTGTCATTGCGAAGCTTGTGGACAGGATTCCCACCTTAGACTTTGGTCTGCTTCACTGCAAACGAAAGACTGACTTTATTATTTGTAATTGTGTCCGTAATAATTGAGATAATTAAATAATAAGCATATAATATTTCTTAAGCAATTCAGTAATACGAAAACGCTCTGCCGAGAGTCCACTTTGTATGTTAGACTGGACAAAAATATTAGAAAACTTTTACACGTTCTTGAGACGAAAAACAAGTCTGTTGGCTGGCTGGATTGATTTTTTACACTATTGTACCTACTAGAAGGAAAAAAAACGTAATAGTACTGATGTTGCCATCCCTGATTTTGAAGCACACTTTGTTTTACGTCTTGCTACTGACTTACATACTTGTTATTGTTTTTCCCAACATGTGTAACTTGTGGTAATAGAGGTAGGAGTGTAAACGCTGAGAGTAGATGACTAATAAAAACATGTTTGTCAATTTATCAAATGCAAAATACTTCGGTCAAGCAGCTGGAAAGGCTCGATGCTTAAAAATGATGAATTGTGTTTCCTTTCAAGGTTCTCTTAATACTGACAAAATTTAATAGAATTTCTAAGAGAAAGAGAAGGGGAGACAAATAATACAACAGTAACAACAAGCAGGAATACTGTTCAGTGTAAATGTAAAAATTATTTTTTTTTTACATTCAGAGCAGCTGTTTTCTCAATTAAACTTCAGCTCAATCGACATATAATTGCATTAAAGTTTTATTTGACACAACTGTGTTGTGAAGGGGCTTCAAAATAACTTAATTATTATTAAAACTCAAATAATTTCAAAACCATTTTTAACAGCTTGTCGCTTGTGTTTGGCTAAATCACCTTTTTAAAACATGTCATGTCAATTTTGGTTTCTGTGGAAAATAAACATGTTTATTAATTATAAAACTTTATTTAAATAATTATCCATTTTGTTACATTTGCCAAAAAAAAAAAACAAAAATAAAATAATACTATTAAAAAAATAAAAACAATGGCGACAGTATTGAAATCATGAGCAACTACAAATGTCATGTTGTCGTCCATCATTTAAATGATTGCAAAACATTTATTATGTTTTTTCCTTTATAGTTTGAAAAATAAACATATTTTTTCTGCTTTATTGAAAACGCTTAACGCATTTTTAATTAATCATGCCATGGCGCTTGGAATAATTAATTTCCATGTTGTTGTTAGTGCAAGTTGGCACTTGATATTAAAGGTAGACTTGTAATAATAATTGTAATCCAGCAACTTAAATTATTAACTAGTGTGAGCAATTAGAGAAAAATTAAATAATGAAAAAAGTTAATCCAACGCAGCATAACAAAGTAAAATACATAAAATGTAGTTTCAGATTTTGATAAATAAAAATTTACTTCCTTAATTTGTTCTTTGTAAGAGAAATTATTGTATATTGTTGACATTATGTAATATATGTAAAAATTTAAATGTAAAACTTCCCAGTAGTACAAATAATCAATTTAAATTAATTGTTGACATGGTATAAAAGGAAGTATATATTACAATTTTTTTTGCACACATTCTTGACATGAATATTAAAATGTCAAATTAAATTTAAATTAAATTAATTTTTAATTGCTTATATTTTATATATTTCCATAGAACTCACAAATCTCCATAGACTACAAATCATTTTGGCTATGACAAATTTTCTAAAATTACATGGATTTAATAATTTTTATTTTGAAATTTACATTTTTTACACTACTTTACATCATGTCAATAACATAAAAATGTTGAAATTGTATGTAAAATTCGATATGTAAAAACTACATTAATGAAAAACTTCAATTTACAAATAGTTGACATGATATCAAAAATGTAAACAATATCAGACAGTCCATGCTATGGAGTTTTCGTTTATGAACAAAAAAATATTTTTATTTTGCCATTTTAAAGAGAAGAAATGCATTCAAATTACATATAATTATAATTTTGTTACATCTGAAAATTAAGCACATTAAGACCATCTCTTTTTCTTTGTAAAGAATTTCACATTTTGAATGGATGTAAAGTAAAATGCACAGCTTGCAGCCAAAAACATAAAATATTTCAAAATTTCTCAAAAAACTTAAGGGAAAAAGTCATAGTGGAAATATATCGAATACGACTCAAGTGTAATATATATTTTAGTTGTTTACATGCTGTCAATAAAGTAAATTAAACGTTATAGTACATCTGTGTTTATCGCAAACAAAATTGTTAATAAAAATGTAGCTTTCGCTTAAAATTTTTAATACAAGAAACATTTTGTTCTAGAAAAAGTTCTTAAGGAAAATTTCTCTTTTTAGAGAATTTTTTACCTCGAGTAGACAATTGAGTTTTTATACTTTTAAAACATAATTTTGTTGAACAAATCGTTCTGCCCCTTCCTAAGTTCTTGTTGTACATATTCATAATACAAAGTATTGCCCATGCCAGCCCTGGACTTGTATACTGGTTTGTGTAACAATATGAAAGCAGGGATGGGAATTTTCTTAGGCAAATCTTTAAAAAAAGTCCGTAGGTTTTTTTTAATTTTAAACCAGTTTCCTGGCGGAACCAGTAAGAAATAATTTAAATATTGTCTCATATTTTTGCCATTATAAAATTTCTTTAAAGTTTTTCTATTGTTTACACCCCATTATGATTTTTCAACCATCTTTGGTAAACGAGTTAAGTAAGATAAAGAAAATGATAAAAACAAAGAATTGAAGTAAAATGTTCATTGTATTATTTTCATATAATTTTCTACATGTCATCTTTGACATGGCTGAATAAAAAGAGGAGAAAAAAACTTTATTTACCAACTTTGGCATTTCAACTAAACAATTCGTTTTTCTTTTATTTTCAACAAATTCCTTACTTATTTGAGTATTGTTTATATGGTCAAGGATATGAAATCACAAATTTCTGTCAATAAGTTGGAAAAAAAGACATTAAATGACAGTTTAGTTAAGCAAACTATGCCTAATTAACCTTAAAAGGAGTGGGGGAGAACACAAATGAACAAGTAAATTGTGGAAGGAAAATATACACTGAAATACTATAATGAAATAAAAAGGAAATGTATTGAAAATGATATGAATTTTAACAGAAATAGGCATCATCAGCTTTTTAAAATTTTTAATATTTATCGCAGATAGATTTTTTTTGTCTCAAGTCTTTAATGGGGGTTTTTTTTCTTTTGGTGGAAACAAATCCAATGTTTTATTTTTTTATTTTTTATGGGACGCAATCATGTAATGCATTATGCTGGAACTAGGAAAATTGGTTATGGGAAAGAGGATGTGGCTGAAATCGACAGAAAAGTACTCTACAGGGAGATTATGCCACATGCAAATTTCTCGGCCAAACAACCAAAATTCTCGGCCATAAATGGGTACGCCTTACGACAAAGAAAAAGTTACGTAAATATAAGGGAGTTTAGGGAAGAAGTTTCACAATGTCGTTTAATTCTCAATTTAAATGCGAATTGTGTTGCACAGGTTAGTGCTCCAGAGAGTCAATGTAGTTGACTACATTACTGAGGTTCTTCGCCCTCTCCTGTGTGCAGTCAAGTTATTTCAAATTAAAATTTTAAGGACCGGCCCATGTATGAGAGCTCTGTTCCATCTTAGTGAGGTAGTCAAATGGGTGAATTATTTTTTATAGACATTTAAAGGATTCTTTAGCGATTTGAAAAGTTTGTGGATACACAAACATAATACATATATTTATTTAAAATCTGTTGTCATACGGGTATTTAGCCAACAGAAACGATTTCTTAAACACAATGATTAATAATATCTCATGTCTTGAAAATATGGATCATTTTGTTATTAAAGTAAACAAATAAAAAAAATTAATTGAACTCATCAACTAAATAAGAGATATAAAAAATTTATATACGAGGATGGTTGATCTCAAAAGAACATAGACAGAGTCCCTTATGCTCAAAAGGATTAAATCAAATTTAAAGCCGAAGGTCAGCGTATTTCGTAATTTCTACGCAATCCATGCTTTTCCTCATTTCAAGTTATATGAGACGCTTTCTTTACCACAAGTATAAGTTGTCGTACTTGGCTATCAAGATCCGCTTAGCTTTGTCCACTTTTCGCTTTAATGCATCGGACGCTTTTGTGTCGACTTTTTTTAAATTGAATTTTTCGAGGCGAAAAAGCATAGAATGCATAGTTGGGACTTTCAGCTTAAGTGTTCCTTAAACGATTATCTTTCAAAATTGGCAAGTTTTTGCCAAAAATTGGCTTAACTTATTGGCTGTTTTTTTTTCAACTGCAAAAGTGTAACACTGTTGCTTCCAAGCGTGATATTTGCTTGACATTTTTTAATATGTTTGCTCTTATTAGGGAACACAAAATTCCCCTTTTTTCGCTTTGAAATGTATTAATCAGATGCAACATTAACATGATATTAAGTCTACAATATTTGTTAGGCAAATTGGAAATGGCGCATACACGCATATCCTGACAACAACGCTGTTGTGAAAGCCTACAGGAGAACCTCGACAGTCAGCTACTCATTATAAAGAAGAATTCCAACTGCTCAAAAATATAAATGAACTATGTGGCCGTATATGATACGAGGTTTTAGCAGAATAAAGTTGCATGCCACACAGACAATGGCGGGCTTGCATGTACGTTTTAAATGCAAAATGATATAAATCGACTAAAAAATTCAATTTGATTTTGAAAATTATAAGCTTTTGGATTATGATGTTCTTGTAGCAATTGAGCGATATGTAATAATTTTTTAATAGCAATTAAAATAAAATGTATTAATGAATTTTAATTCCCAGCAGACCCAACATATTGCCGAATTTCGCGTTTACGTTTGTTTCAGTGGTAAAAAGGGCGAAATTTAAATAAGCGGAAACAAACAATGTTGTTTTAAAATGTGCATATATCGATGTAATTAATTATGCAACAACCCTCGTAATAATGAAGTTGCAAAAGCAACAATTCATGTCCCCCTCAACTGTTTGAAAAACAATAAGCAAAAATTTTACTTTTTTCGTAGACATAAATGACGCACATTGTGTTCGTTTAGCTGTGGGATGGTGGCTGTCAGGGATTTTGGATAATTTTGTTGCTTCGCTTCATGTGCTTGTTAAGCAGAAAACAGAAATTCGCTACTTGGCTGACAAACTTTCAATATTCGAACGCATCATTTGAGACAACTTGTAGGCAGTTATAATTTTTTTGCTCTTTCCAACATCTATTTATCTCTTGCTGTTGCCTACAAGGATGACGATGATGACGTTGCTCTGGTTTTTTTTTTTGTTTTTTATTTAAAAAAAAAGAAATTAGCTGCCTGTTCGTTGCATTTGTTTTGAGGTTTTTCTTTTTAATTTTATTTAAAAAGTTGGGTTTTGTTGATTATAGATACGATGATGTTGTTATTGTCGTTTTTGTTTGTTGCTGTTGGCTTGTGGTTTTTTCCTGGGTGATGATGATGATGTTGCCTCTGCCTCTGCCTCTGCCCCCGTGTATGTTTGTTTGTAGTTTTTGGCATACGAGTACATATATTTTTTGCATTTAATCATACTTTTTTTAATATTTTTACCAGATGTTTTATTTAGTTATAAAATTATTGTAATAAATTTTTCCCCTTAGCAAAAAGGCAGATAAATATTTCTTTTAACTTTGAATACGAGTGTGTATGTACCATATATGTATATGTATATAAATATGCACTTGTGTCTGTAGTTGTATGTGTTTCTTAATGATTGCTCAATTATTTCTCACATGCAATTTTACATGATTCTTACAAACGCTTTAATTTACAACAAATAAAAGTTTGAATGATCAATTTAAATTGTCAATGCAATATGGCGCCAATAAAAATTTATTTAAAATTTTCTTTCGTTTTTTTTTGTGTGTTTCATATAAAATCCAGCGGCAATTTATAGAAAGTAGTTAATGGCAAAGGTTTTACAAAGAAATTGTAAAAAAAACTTTTCTTTAAGTTTGAAATAATTGAACAGGGTTTTCAGTGCAAAATTCGGGATATTTGTGTAAAAGGCGGGAAATGTAATTTAGGAAAATTAAAAAAATGGGTTAATTTAATTCTTATCTTATTTTAATTCTTATCAAACAGCTGTTTCATCTAAAGATTTTATAACTTTTTTTTGCGTTTCATATAAAATCCAGCGGCAATTTATAGAAAGTAGTTAATGGCAAAGGTTTTACAAAGAAATTGTAAAAAAAAACTTTCTTTAAGTTTGAAATAATTGAACAGGGTTTTTAGTGCAAAATTCGGGATATTTGTGTAAAAGGCGGGAAATGTAATTTAGGAAAATTAAAAAAAATGGGTTAATATAATTCTTATTTAATTTAGTTTTTTGCCCAAATGAAAAATGCATTTGCTGAAAATTCTAATTGAGTTTAATTATCTACATAGTTTTGTTTGACCTGGTTAATGAGATTTTAATTACTTCTCTACGATTATGATATTTTTTATTTACAAATATTTATTTCTGTTTCAATATTTCTTAAAACTTTTGGGTAAACCCTCATCAGGAAGTTTTCACAAATTTTTAATCAATAAAAGTTTACTAATGAAATATAAAATTTAAAAAATTTAAAATTCGAATTTTAATAATAACAAAGAAATTTAACGAAACAAATAAATGAACTAGTCCACATTTATTTCTAATTCGAAGTTCTACAACTGAAAACTCAGTGTTTGTTGTCCACTGGGCAAAATCAGTTCAAAATCATTTATTTAAGTTTCCAGCATATGATTTATTTCCTTTCAAACATTTTAATTGAATAATTTCCGCATAGTTTTAGAATTTACTTATAAATTTTTTTTGCGTATTTAAAATAACTTCAATTGAAATTCATTCATAAAATTAAAACGTACATAAATAAGTACATTTTTCAAATTGATAAGGAAAATATCAAATGCGTATTTTGACATCATATTTTTACTATAAAAATCGCTGGTATTTGTAAAAATACCAACAACAATTTCAGAAAACAGTTGTAGATTAAGACAAAAATAAAAAATATATTAAAACAACATAAATGATAACCTTTAAGTACCTTAAAGACAATAAATTAAATGGTTTTAACAAAAAGTAGACTAATTTTTTTTAAATTAAGGGTTTTGAAACCCTGAATAACGAATACAAAAATAAATCGAACCTTATACAAATGCAAAGACAAAAAAATCTTTAATAAGAATTAGAAAAAAACGAACAGGTAGCATTAATAATCACAGGTGATTAAACAATCTTGTGCAACAGTTTCCAGCCGCCACCACTTGTCTCAACAACTCGTAACAACTCCTCGCATATGTGGTTTATTGTTTCTTCTTTTCTTTCTTTTGTAAGTGAAATTAAATGTGAAAATTGATTTCAGAATTTTCACATTTAATTCTTGTTCACATCCTTCAAAAACCAAACAGCTGTTTCATCCAAAGATTTTATAACTGACAAACAAGTTATTATTCTTATCATCTAGGGGTTGCTCTTTATTATTATTGTTGTTATTGTTGTTTATTTTTGTATATCTGTAAAATCGAAATTAAAAAGGAAAAACGTAACCCACGTCACTCTCATCTATTTTCTTTTATCGGTTTATTAATCTAACAATTTTTTTTCATGTGTGCATCTACAGTGACAACAAGTGATTATATTCACATCATATTTCACTCATGAAACACACAAAGAAATACAAAATGAATTAACTTTGTTTTTTCTTTGAACTTCAAGCGTTACGTGACTTGATCCTTTACAGGTGTTAGTTGGAAAAAAAACAACAACAACAACAACGCTTTAAGCAACAATGTGTTCTTTAAATCTCAAATGTACAAAACGTACTCGTACTCATAGAGGAAGAAATGAAATTAAAACTGGTCGATAGTCGGAAAAGCGGGAAAAGGGTCAATAGAACAAGTGTTTATGTGGCAAAGAAATTCTTTGTATTTTTATTTTATTTTTTCAGAATGACTTCTTAAGCTAGAAAGCATACGATGAAAGCAGGATGTTGTAAGATTTTGTTTTAAAAAAGAGGGCATTAAAAAAACTGAGTTTTTAGAAAAGTACTATTAAATGAAAGATAGAAATATTTTTTATTCAAGTTTGAAAGATGTGATTTATATTTTAATTATGAAAATATAAATGTTCCATGAAAGATTTTCATAATGAAAAAATTGGTCCGAAAAATGGGAAAAATGGTCCCCCAAAATTTTGTTGTTAATTTTTATAGGAAATTGTTAGGGCCATTTTTTAATTTTAATTTTTTAGGGCCATCTTCGTTTTTCATCTACACTCTAGAAGCGTTTCTTGTAGGATAAATTTGTGTTTGAATGTTTTTTTGTCTTTATAAAAAATGGTCCCAAAACTAAAATGAAAAATTCTCCCAAAATTTTATATTAAAAATAACACGTGTTTTGAGTCCATTTTCTAGTATTTATTTTTTATTTTTCCTATTTTTTGAGACTGAAAAAAATCGAAAACGATAAAAAATCTTGTTCAGATATTCTTCTGTTTGAATATTTTTACTCTTCTTTATTTTCCCTTTTTTAATTTGGGGGCAGTTTTTCCTATTTTTTGAAAGTAAACTTCTCATTTTTCAATGTACCGCCACTTTTCTTTTTCCATAATATAATAATGGCTCAAAACAGCAAAATAAAATAAATATTTCGTATTTAAATACGTATTTTGTAAATTTAAGTTGTATTCAAAAGCAATTACAGTTTATCAGTTTTTTTAATTAAGTGGCATGAAAATATGGAAGCACTATAAAGCTTTTAAAAAATCATCCGGTATTAAAAAAACAGCTGTTAAACAAACAAACAAAGCAGAAGACGATTGTAATTTGGGAACAGAATAAAATTTAAAAAATAAACCTTTATAAAAAACAAAAAGCTTGAATAAAACATTTTTATATTTAATTTTATTTGTCATAATACTGTATATTAAAGCTTAATTTTGCGACATGTAAAACTTAAAATTAGATGGCCGCACAAACATACTTATATAAGTCATCAAAATCATATGATTAATGTATTTAACTCAAATAGACTTTTCATTGGATACTTAAGGTGGATTCACCCATTCGTTCGGAACAAAATTTCCGTTCCTAACGCTTTTTTAATATGTAGTTTGACGTCTCTCTTTTCGAGATAGAGAGAGAGAGAGAGGGAAAGACAAAACGAGAGTAAATTTTGTCCTGCACAATTTCAGCTTGAATTTGTTTAATTTTAATTTTCGTTCCGAATAAATTGAACTGTGCTGCCAGATACATACATTTTCTATGCAAAATTCAACTGAGCTGCCGTATCATATTATATGTACATATGTATGTATGTATAATAATATACAGTGTATATTTGTAAATTTTTTACATTTATTTAACTCAATAGATATTAGAACAAGCACTCGACTTTTATTCATTTCTATATTTTTATTTTATAGAAATTTGTTTAATTTAGAACACAGCAAATTGCTATCATCTGCCACTGTGCAGCATGCTTGTAAAAGTAACACACGTCATTTAGAAAGTTGTTTCATATGGTAGTGTTGTTTCTCCAGAACATTGGTTCGAAGTGGGTGAATGGTATGAAAACAAACTCTCAGTAAACTTTAAATGTGTCACAACAAAAATGCTGTTTCAAACGAATGGGTGAATCCTCCTTTAAATGTTATTGAAGTGTCATACCGAGTTGCAGTGAAAAACTAAATGAAATTTGAATACGAATTTCGATATATTGTGACTACTTACCCATATACCAGAGACCGAGTACCTTTGTATACTGAAGTTTATTTTAATATTATTAATTTATTTTTATTTTTATATTTATTTTATATATTATTTATAAAAATGATTTATTTTTGAAATTTATAAGTATGTAATATCAGTTTTTTTTTTAATTTTTTTTGTTTCGAGATTTCTTACATTATTAAAAAAATTTTAAAACGGCTTTCTAAGGCTTATACAAAAAAGTGTTGGACGTAATATTTGATAAATGATAGAAACCTTAAGACTTTTTCTTTCAACTTAAGAAAATATGATTTGTATTTTAATTATAAAAATGGAAAATTTAACTATGTTTTCTTTCTAACGACATCATAACATACAAATACAGAATTTATGCATTCAAGCCGAAAACTTTTTTTCAGGGGACATGAAAAGTCAATGAAAAGTTATTGACAATTCATCAGTTCAGATATTTTTCCCCATTTTTCCAAATTTTCATATTTTTATTGCTATTAAAATATATGTATGTATATCACATTTGGAGTACAAGGCTAGTGAAATGGTTAAAATAATTTTCGATTTATTAAAGTTGTTGTTAATTGCTTAATAAAAAGTAAGTTTTCAACAGACGAATCTTCATTTATAATATCAAGTTCTGTTAAATTATAATTCGTTTTTTTTTTATTTTCAAAATATTCCATCATATGCTAATCTTAAGACATTTGTTTTTATCTTGGCTAGTTTAATAGTTCAGTTTTAATAAGTTTTTATCTCTTCAATATTACTGTGCTAAATTTCTATCTAAAGCGTATATTAAGAGATTCACCTGATATATACTCGTATACTTAAATACATGTATTCCATTGATATCGTTTCTATTTATGTTTGCTTGTTTTTATAATATCATAATAAACCTTTGAATTAAGTCTAGTTATAGTTTAAAAACACTTGAGTTTTGTTCGTATTTAAAAACTTTTCGGCGAAGAAATTGTACAACTGTTCTAATTCTGTCTCTAATAAATGTATAATTCCTTATATTATCTCTGGTGAATTTCTTCGCAAGATTTCCGATTAGATGCTCTAAATATTATAATTAACTTAAGGCTTATGGCAGCTAGAAAATTTAGCATTATTCTTGAAGATTTGTTTAATAAACGATACTTTTTTCACTATTTTTGTGATGTTTTGGTGGCAGTTTTGCCAGAAATTTGATAAGCAAAAAAATATCAGATTTCATTGGAAATTATTCTCAGAAATCATATGCCAAAAAGGTTAAAAATATATTATAAGTAATTTATTGTTTTCTCACAAGTATTTATTACAACAATGGGAGAGCTTTTATAATAGAATTCAATAGAATTCTCATATAGTATTTGTTGATTTTTGTGTAAGTGCGACTATATGAGTTTTAATGCTTACCAAACATAATTTGGCTAAACAGCACTGATGATTAGGCTAGCGCCAAAGAATTTGCAGGCATAAGCTTTAAGCTAAACCAACAATAAATTATTTATAAAATTTATTTCATAAATTTATTTGCGGTGTTGCGCAAACTGGTCTAATCTGTTGTTTTCAGCCGTGTTTCTAAATAGTGAAATGGAAAATTAGGTTAACAGCTGGTCGTTACTAAAATGCCCGTAAAGTTATCAAAAGCTATAATTTTAAAATGATATTTATACGACCCAATAAGTTTGGCCGTTTTAACTCACAGTGACAAAGTAAAGTGTTGCGCAAACTGGTCTAATCTGTTGTTTCCAAAAGTTTCTAAATAGTGAAATGGAAAATTAGGTTAACAGCTGGTCGTTACTAAAATGCCTGTAAAATTATCAAAAGCTATTTTAAAATGATCTTAAGTTTGGCCGTTTTAACTCACAGTGACAAAGTAAAGAAATCCATAGTGGCCACGTATTAACAAAAAATAAATTTTGATTGAATTGATTCAAAATATTTACCTTGTTTTCCCTAAAAAAAAATTTAATAAAATATGAAAAAATAGTAACATTATTTTGAATATTATATTTTTTCGGAACTTACCAGATTCCAAGGAAAAAAGTTGGCATGTGGGAAGCGCTACCCTGTTGATTTCTCCCTTTAAGAGCAAATTGGATATAACAAAAATTTTGTATATATATAAGTAAAATGACTCTTATTTCATTTATGTCAAGTAAAAAGATGTTATTCTTGTTAGAATTATGAATGAATAGTAGAATCATTGAAAAATTATAATTTTCAATAATGTCCACTAGGGCAATCCGAACGCTTCAACTTGTTTTGGGTGGGTGCAACTGAAGTTTGAGTTTAAAAATTGTTATGACGAACAAAATATTTGTCAAGCTACTGTCTACAGGGCAGTTCTTCAATATCCTTCAATTTCTATATCCTCTCATAATAACAATAATAAGGTTTTATCTAGTAATGAAGTTAAGGTCATAATAAGTTTCATAAGATCCTTTATAGCTTTCGATCTATATAGATTAGTCTCTTATTTATTCGTAGTTAGAAATCACTATACGAGTAGATAGAGCTTCTATTTTATTTCATAAATTTTTTTAATCAATTTCTTGTATTTTCAATAAAATTCCAATTATAACTTTAATTAATCTCTATTTCCTGTTCAAATCCACAAACCCTTCTAAAGCCCATTAAGACTTCAAGTTGAAAAAAAAAATTGTTTAGAAAACCACTATTCATTTTTTCCTTAATACACTTTTAATCTTTAAAAACGTTTCTTTAAACCACAAAAAAACAAAAACGTTGTGTCGGCAGTTAGTAAAAAAAATCAAAACCTGGCCGATATAAAGCTTTCAACTGCAAGTGAAATATTGAGATTATTGGCTTCTTTTGGCCAGATGAAAACCTGGCGGCAAAATCTTAAAATAAAAATAATCTTTTTTTTGGCAAGTATATTTTCGTTTTTAAGGTTAACAAGTTTAATGGCTTTGCTGAACTTGAATTTTTTTTTTTTTTTTTTTTGGAGGAAGAAAGACTAAAAAAATAATGATAACTCACATTTATAACAACAACAAAAAAATATTTAACAACAAACAGTTTACATTTGAAGCTTCTTTTTATTTGAAATTAAAAAAAAAATAATGCAAAAAGAAAAAAAGGGGTCACAAAACCAGATCTAAAATTAAACAATTTCCTGTAAAAACAAAGTCGATACTCAGTCAAACATCTCTTGATAAAATGCCGATCTTCAGGCTTTAATCCCACTTTATAAAAAAACAAACTTATGTATACGAGTATATACTTACATACACACTTATGTAAATTGCCAAGAATCCCATGGTCGCTATATAACAACAACAACAAAACACAAACTAAAACAAACGTTTTAAAAAAATCTATTTTCATCTAAAACTTGTTTTGCTCATTTCGAGAGCGTAGGCGTATTTGAAACAAAAATTTCACACACAAATTTTTGTCGCAGGTTTCACAAAATTGAAATTATTTAAATGATTTCATTAAACACTAGTACATTTAATACAATAAAATTGTCAGCTACAACGAGGCTTACATATAAATGGCATATTATTAACAACTTAATAATTTTTACGTTGAACCAGCCACCAGTTGTTCTTAAGACATGAGTCCTTTATAGTCCTGCTAAATGGTTCCAATCATCTCATGTTTATAGTATAATACAGCCTTCATTTACTTGCTCAACTTTCTTTGTGTAGAGTGACCCTTCAATAAAAAATAAACAAAATAAAAATGAGCAAACAAATCATATTAATTACATTTTAGTTAAACAAAATATTAATCAATTATATTTAAATTTTAGGTTCACCTCATTCCAATGATCGCGATGCTGGCTTTTGCTCAGGCAGCTCTGAGGGTGGTGATGATTGTTTCAGTGATAATTTGCGCATGGATCCCAGCAGTCCTACTGATAATTCGGAGGATTCATTGGAAGTTAAAGTCACGCCCATTTCATTAGTGCGCAATAAACGTAAAAGTTCCGAACCTTCTAAAGTGGTAGAGGAAAAATCTTCAGCTTCTCAGTCAAATGGTCCGCTTAAGAAGCGTATACGTTACTCCTCCAATACTGATTCGGGGGTAGTTTTGACACCGCCTGCCGTAACAGTGACCTCGCCGCCACCAGAACTATGGGATCCTAGTCAAATATTACCTCACGAAATGATGCCAAATCCTGCCCAGGTATTTGTAAGACATCCTGGTGTCACCACCCTGCATAGACTGCCTTTGGATGAAAAGGACTTAAGCGCAGAACAAGAAGAACCTTTGGCGTTGGTATTAAAGAAACCCGTTGAGAAATCAGAAAGCGTAATAGAAAGCAAGTCTTCTAAAGGCTTAACGCCCAAAAAAAGATTTATGCGCCAATCTTCTGTAGAGCAGACACCATCCAAGAGTATCTCCACTGATGAGAGTTGCACGGAAGAAGCAGCGCCCACAACAAGCTTAGTGCCAGCCCCAGCTCTGTCTTTCTCGTCATCCCATGAAGAATCTTCTTTGAATACCTCAGGCTCTCAGAAAAACTCTTCCAAGCCCCAGCAGCGCAACTATAAAAACATGACCCGAGAGAGGCGCATTGAGGCGAATGCCCGGGAGCGCTCAAGAGTTCATACGATTTCAGCCGCCTACGAAACTTTAAGAAAAGCTGTACCCTCCTATTCAAACAATCAAAAGCTTTCCAAGCTTTCCGTTTTAAGAGTTGCCTGTTCCTATATATTGACCTTGTCCAGAATGGCAGGTTACGATTATAGTCTAGATGAGTCTGAACCCTCCATAGCTTCCTGTTTTGATGCTGTCACAGCGACCATACAAACAGAGGGCAAAATACGTAAAAAGAAAGAAGATGAGAAATAAACTTAAGAGACTTAAAATAAAGTTTCCTTTATAAAACACACATACAAAGTTAAACACTTTGAGGACTGAACACTTTAAAAATTATAATTTTTATATTAATTAAAAAAGAAAACTTTTGAAAATGTTGTACATTCAAAGCTTTCATATTCTAAACAACGTTATTAGATGCAAAAGCTTTTTGAAACTTTTTACTTAAAAAATAATAAAACAGAAAATGAAACCTACTTAAAAACGAACTTTATTAAGGCTTTATTTACATAATTGTTGGAAAGCTTTAAAGCTATTTGCAGTCATTATTTCATAGGTTGGAATCCACTTAGCATTTTTGTTTAAAGCTTTTTATATTCTTTAGTAAGTTTCAAAGAAAAAACGCATGATATTAAATCATTTCTTAAATGTGATGTTGCTTTAAAAAAAAACTATTTGTGAAAATACTTCTATTTATAATAAATATTAAGAAAAAAAAAATCAACCCACTATTAAATCTACAACAACAAAAAAGCTTTCATTCCATTAAAGCTTTTTTGAAAAAGACAATAAACTGTAAATTAAGGAAAAGGAAACAAACTTGTTCTATAAATTATATGACAATAATCTTGAAATATTATGAAAAAAAAGAAACTTAACAAACGTGTACAAATTCTTTCTTTTTTTTACTTTAAATTATAATTAAAAATTGCGAGAAAATCATATTTCTAACTGTAAACTTAATATAAAGAATATTGTATATTGTTCAATATTAATTGTAATCTCATTGTTTTAGTTTTTTTAAGTATCAATTATTATAAAAGTGCCATGGAAAAGAAAGAGCCGGAAAATTTAAATGAAATAAAACAAGAAAAATTATTTTAAACAAATTTTTTTGAAAAACAATTTTTTTTAAAGAAAGTGTTTAAAATATTTCAAAAATTAAAGACATACACAATTCGTTTTATTTGTAGCACACCCATATGAAAGTACGATTATTAAACAACTTTTGATTAATTAAATCTTATCAATTTGCGATTTGATGGTGAAACTGATGGTCGTTGAATTGTTGGGTTAATAATATCAGCAATTAATCTTAGACATTCTGCTTTTAAGCCTCATTTAAATATTTCGTTAATGAGTTCATGGTTAAATTACTTCTGGATTGATAATGCTGCAAGGCCTGTTGACCGGATAGAATAGTTTGTAATGCCAGATGGATTGTTTCTCTCGCGCACTAGTTTTAGTTGGTACTCACAGGGTCATTTGAATTGTTGGGTTAATAATATCAGCAATTAGTTTTAGACATTGGGCTCCTAAGCCTTATTTATATATTTCGTTAATTGGTTCATGGTTAAATTATTTCTGGATTGATAATGATGCAAGGACTGTTGACCGGATAGAAGAGTTGGTAAGGCCAGCTGCATTGTTTTTCTCCAGCACTAGTTTTAGTTGGTACTCATCTAGATTTTTTTTGTGATTCACTGCCCAGGTCCTGTCTTTGTAATATAAGACTTCTACGAATGAATAGTGTAATTGTTGTCTTTAGTTCTTTAATTAATTAACTGCGGCGCTACCCTCGCATACATTAGGTTAGGTTAGGTTAGGTTGATTGGAGGGGTGTGATAGCCCATGTCATACGACATCCACTTAAGCCAGTGAGGTGCGCTCCCTTTAATACCTTTAATCAAACACAAACTGCCAAAGTTCTGCGGCAGGATTCGAATCTGCGACCTTCGCACTACGAGTCTATTACACTGTCTACTAGTCTACGAAGGCCAGTTTCGCATACACTAAATCGCTATAAAAGCCCTCACCTTAGTTTCAGTCTTTTCTGGTTGAACTATATTCTATTCTGCGACAAAGCAATATAGTACATATTTGAGTTATTTAGATTTATATAAATATAAAATTTTAATCGTCAGTGAGCAAAGAATCTATTTAGCGGGTGTTAATTTCTAACATAATTTAAAAAGAAAAAAATATGCGAGTGTGTAACTAAGTAAAAATTCAGAGAACTATTTGCTTCATTAGTGAAATAAAACTATTTTGAATAAACTTGATTAAGCCAGCAAATCGCACCTAATAACAATTTCTTTTGCGTCAAAACCCACTTTATCATAGAATGTTTTATAATTTTGTAAAAAGTTAAATTTGAAAGCGAATTAAGACAAAATTGTGGATAGAAAATCACAATCATTTAGATAAAAATTTCTTAAATAGAAGAAAGTCTTTGAAATTGGCGAAAGAGTCTTTAAATCTAAATATGGGTCACATATGAAATGATATTGGAAAAGTTTTTAAATTAATTTGTTCTTAAGGCTGTATTTTTAATTTATGAAACAAATAACAAAAAAATAATAACAAAAATCTGAATTTTTTTTAAAGTTGGTTAAAACTCCATTGAGCTTTTAGCACATCCAAAAAAGTTGAAGAAAACTTTGGTTTAAAAATTAAAAAAATACCACAGAAAGTTTTGAAAATCGCTAAGAATCTGCAAAACTATAAATGAGATTCAAAATTTAGAAAGGGAAAAATATATAATTTAAAGCGGTTTCCAATAAGGGCTGCTTAACATGAAAGTTGTAAGTTTCTTTTTTGCTTGTAATACAAAAAAAAAGTTTTTTTCAAAGTACACGTAACTATTGGCATACGCTAAAACATAATTATAAATTATATTGCTTAATTTCATAAATCCTTTTCATGCCCAATAAGACTACAAGCTGAAATAAAATGATAAAACAATACTTTTCATTCCTTCCTGAACACACATGTAATGCAATAGAATGAATATAGAATTACTCTAGTGTAAACATGCATGATGCGAATCAGCTGATGCGCTTTGCTTTCCAAGATTATCTTTAAAAGAGAAGTAATACTAGTGTACAGTGCTGGAATGAGAAGAGGGAGAGAGAGAGAGAGAGCATAATTCTTTTTGCAACTCTGCTATTGTGTGTTTTAAAATTTTTTATATCTGAGTTGTTGTGCCTCTGGTGTTAAGTAGATGCCTTAAATTTCTTAAGATGTATTGCGTAGTCATTAGCCGTAGTGCTATGCCTTCATCACTTAAATAGTCCAACAACAGCTGATACACGTGCCCCACTGAAGTACATCAGAAAAATGCATGATGATGTGATGATTTATCCTGAACAGGGATCGAACTCGCGTTCTTAGTCATAATTTTCTTTAAAGTCAACGCACTAACTACTTCAGCCAATATGAGGATGCATATATTTATGATAAGTAGGAATTCTTTCTTAACTGGAAGTCTCCACTAGTCATCAACCTGTTATGCATATTGAACATAACATGTGTCGCGAACTCAGCTCGTGGAGACCGCTCATGTTTATGTTGCGGTTATAAGTTGCCGTCATTGCTCGAGCATATGTGCGAACAACTATGTTCGTTAAGATGTTTGCCATCTGAAAGTAAACTCACTAACACATACTCAAATCAGAGTAGAAAACAACACACACACACACAAACGGAGAAATATAAAAAATGAATGATATGTCGTGAATATGAACATCAACACGTTTTCGTCACATACATACAAGAATATGAATATATTAATGTCATTGCTCTGACGACAATATGTTCATGTCACGTCCAGCTCGATGGCTCGTGAATAAGTGGTGTAAATAAAAAGTTATGTAGCGGATAAATCTGACATGATTTGTTCTCTGGAATCTACTACCACTACTACTACTACTACTAATATTCAAAACCAAAGCAGAGCATTACATATAAAAAATGACATTAAGTTTGTTTTTTATTAAAGTTATTATTTCTTTCAATTCAAACATATGATTTATGACTTTTTATGGCTTTTTGTGCGGGGCTACGTCAAAAACCGTATCTACGGGGGTAATACCCTAACTTTCGTCAAGTTTTCGCCGAGATACTGCCCGAAATGTGCGAAAAATTGTTGGGAAACTGTTGCAACCAATTTAGAGGCGGCCATTTAAATGACATTGTACTTTGTATGTAATGGCAAAGTATAAGCATTATAATAAAATAGAAGTTTTATCAAAGTGAAGGCTTTATGTGCATTTTATTCAAATTTACTTTTGAAATCGAAAAGTGGATAACCCTATATATTAAGATTTATTCAAATTGTATACGAATGTGTATACCAATAGTGACGACTAGTAATAAATTTAAAAGATAATCTATATTATTGCACTGGTGATACTCAATAAATAAACAAACAGACAGACAGATAATGCCTGTTACTTATGTGAGGGATAAGCATACCCTCAAATTGATAATGGGAAATTTTTACTTAATGTGGGAGTGACTCTTTACGCCATCCTGCTGGAAACACATATTGTAATTAAAAGTTTTCACTCATGCTGGCCACAGGCTTTGGTTGCTACTGCAACAAATCGATCATATAGAATTTGTCATCCAATCGTTTGAATTTGGACAAGCAAGCAAGCAGTGCCATTCAAATGCAATGTTCCTCCATTATTTTAAGGTGGTTGCTATAAATTAAAGCAAAAATCCCAAATACTCGTAATACTACAAGCTTCGCAAATGGGCTGCAGAATGCCACTTACCGGAGGCAAACTAAAATTTAGTTTTCATCATTCATGAGAGAATTGTAGAAGAACGAATAGTTCACTGTGAATATATTTAAAGAAAATGTCATTCTGCCACAGCAAATTCACTTAATCCAAAGTGCTATTGCTATGAAACATCGTTGAAAGGGACAAATATTTTATATTCATAAATAATTATGCGTTTTGGAAAAGGCTCATTATGATCCTGCCCATTAAGTATGTGATAAATCAGCAGTATTATTGAAAGGCATCTCTAGAATGTGTCCATTATAAGTTGAATAGGCACTTGCCACTCCTTTGTAAAATGTTAGAATTAATTTATAAAGGAATTCCACAAGTATTCTGATGAAATCCTCTACTGCGAAAACATCAGACTAGTTCCACCAGCACCCCGATTGCAAAGCCTTATTAACATATCACAAACAATAAATACAATTAATACGATTTTGCAAATCCAATAAAAAGAGAAATCAAGATCATATAACACTGATCTGGAAAAACGAGAAAAAATATATAAACGAGTATATATATATTTCTTTTATTTGTTGTAATTTTTGCAATTTATTCCTCAATAAGAAAAATCTTACCACAACAACAATTGAATAAAATGTGTGTAAAGAGCATGTAATCGGGTGTTAAAATTACATCAGATTTTAAATCTACACTTGTTGTTGTTGTCTTTGCAATATTTAAAATAAAAATCTTAATAATTTTGCATAAATTAATAAAACAAAAGAAAAAAAAATAACAATTGCTTTTCATGGCATTAAAATGAAATCTGAACAGGTGCCGGTGACTGTTGCGGTCATTATTAAGCCAAAACCGATAATTTGCACAAATACGCAATAATGTGCATGTGTGTGACTTGCAACTTTGTTAATGAATTGACACTGAAGTGATAAATGAAAAATTATAAGTATTAAGCAAGACACACCTAAATGGGGTGACTTAAAGCCATTTCTGTATCCATATTGAAGTTTGTTGTGTTGAAGGAGGGGATAGTAGTGACGAAGGGAGATGGCACGTGACAGTTTTGGTTTTGTTGTATAGTTTTTCTTAATCGTACTCGTATTTGTCAATACCAACCGGCAACTTTATATAATACTTCCGTTGCATTATTTTTATTAATGTTGCAATTTTATTTAAGTTTTTTTTTGTTTTGTTTTAAATTTCTTATCTTTGATTACTTGGTCAGCGATAACGATAATCGAATACGTTTCATTAAGTGTACGAGTATTGAATGGCCGCATTGAATTTGTTTTAATGTGGGGCAGTGTTGGCGTTATTGTTTGCTGTTGTTATCATAAGGTCTGTTTGTTTTCTGTTTTATTTAAAATTTCCTTTTATGGGTGCATAATATTTTGATTACAAGTACACACACCTGTTGCCTCTTGGCTTGTGCCACTGAACGTAGTCTATTAAAGGTGGCACACAATATAGTTTGAAGAAGGAAATTTTTTACACACAGCTTTATTTATTTTTATTTTTTTTATATTTCATTTATTTATTTTTTCTTTTTTTATAAATACTATAACAAAGTACACTACAATTTCTTTAATTAGTCATTAGAGAAAATCAAAGCCACATTAATTGAATGCGAAATAC